>CM053273.1:82315075-82753044 GCA_028583415.1 Protea cynaroides | reverse complement strand
GACCTCTCAAAGGGATTTAGCACTTCAAGGGCCCGCAGCCATGCGCATGCCCAAGGCACAGCACAGCCGCAAGCCCCAGGCCCCCAAGCATCATGTAGCAAGCCACCCACGCTCAAAAAGCAGCAGCAGGGGGTGCCCCCCCCATGTGTTCAACACATTGCTGCAGAGAAGGCCTCCCTTAGCACCCTACTGGAATGGCATTCTTTGTAGGTGATACTTTCAGCTTACAGAGGCCATTTTGGAAAATGTTCAAGGGCATTTCGGTCAAGCTACTAAGGTCTGATTCTAAATGGAGGGTTATGAAGAAGCCACGGAGGGCAGATCCCTATCTGGCAATCAAGAAAAAGGCGAGATTGGGTGTTTATCGGCCAGTCTGTCACGATCCCATCGCGAGATTATCCATTGGTCGGATGCAAATTACAATCCTGTTTCGCGTCGCATGAAGGTGATGTTCTGATTCAGTGTAGCGTGCGTATGAAATGGAGGCGAAAAGATACATATCTGATGGCCAAAATAAATCCCAATCACGTCTGACGCGATGAGGAAGATCTTGTGGTCCAAAATGCTTCCCGTTTTTAAATGGAGGATTCGACGACGGATATAAGAGATTCCCATTTGTGCCAATGGAAACTCGACATGTTGTACAGCATCGTCAGTCGGCGTCGGCTACGGTGAGTAGCAACGCACTGTATTAAGCTTCAAAGATTCTGTTTGGAATTATCTCATTGGCTGAACTTTGATCAGCCATATCGTGGCCGTCCAAGCTCTAATTTGGGTGATTCAAAGTCCCACGAACTCTTCTCTCCAAGAACAGTTCACCTATTACAAGAAAAGTAAGTTTTGGGGTGAATAGCTACGGGTTTTGTGAAGAAGAAGGTCTTTGAGCCTCTTTGGTGTGTAGAAATCATTCACACCTGCCTCTCTCTGATTTTAATAGCCATATGAAGCATGAGAGAGGTAGTGTGAGCACTCATTGAGGCATGGGAGTGATTTTGTGTGTGAGAGGGCTGTTGAAAGAGTGCCAACACCTATGAGAGCTTGAAAATGTACATCCACCAACATTGAAGAGCTTGGGGAGACCAAATGGTGACCACCAATCAGTCTTGAGCACGCTGGGAAGGTAACCACTCACACAAGTCCATTTACATTGTAATATGCTATATGGGGAGGGCTTGTAATCTTTATTTGACAAATACATTGTAACCTGTCAAGTTAGGAGCTTGACAGGAGTGAGGGTTGTAGCCAAAAATAGGAATGAGGGTTGTTGCCTAGGACTCAGTTGCAGCTGAGAATGTGATCGGTGTTGTAGCATCTGGGTTGTAGCTGCAACCATAGCATTAAAGTAACGTATTGGGTATAATACAAAACCCTAGTTAGGGTATTGTCCCGTGGAGTAACCATCACAGTGTGTGATAGGTGAACCACATTACATTGTGTGTTATGTGGATGTGTCTATTTATGTTGTGCATGTGAAGTGCGTGGGTTGTAGGTCTGGGTGTACACACTTGGTAGGCCAAGCATCTGGTATGGATACTTGTGAGTATGTGGCATGGTGTGTTACACGAAATGTGTTAACAGGGCAAATGTATGAATGATCACCCCAGTTAGCTCAAGGCAGCAAAGCGTTAACAGATATCTCTTGGCAGCAGTGTGTGCTTTTGGTTGGGCAAACTTTACTGAGCTGGAAAGAATTTTAGTGGTCACTGATTCACCCCCTCCCCTCTCTCAGTGTCAACCTAGAAATCACACTACCAATCCAACAAAACTAATCCCTACCTCCTCCGGTGATTAGCCTCTGCACCAAGTGAAGGGAGGACCAAATTTGAAACAAAACTGGGTGAGGGGATGGATCTGGGTCCTAGTCCCCATCTCTCACAATGGAACTCACCGGGGCCATTTTAGAGAAGCCTTCCACAAAGTTGCAACCTGAGGGGAAGAGATCCTCTAATATACCAAGCGGGTGCCAAGGATCCAACTAGAACCTGGTATGACTACCATCACCAATCCAGTAAACTACTTTCTTCTGAAGAAGATGCGTGTATTTCATCAACTGCGTCCACACCCAAGAGCTCTTGTCATTAGCCCCAGTAGTCCAAAAAGACTCCTTTTTTAGGTATCTTCCTTTGACCCATTTGACCCACAAAAATTGTTTGTCTGATATGATTTCCCATCCATGATTGAGGATACCAGTCATGTTCATATATTTAATCCGTTTTACCCCCAGGCCTCCTTCTAACTTTGGAAGGCATATGATCTTCCATGAGGTATAGTGAATAGATCTCTTCAAAGATGGCCTAGCCAAAAAAAAATACCTAGCAAACAAGGACTCAGCTTTCCTCATCACACTCCTTGGAATAGTAAAGATGTCAGTCCAATAAATATAGGACCCCTGTAGCACTGAAGTGATCAGTTGGAGCCTCCCAGCCTAAGAAAAGAATCTAGACTTCCATCCCTCCAACTTCCTATGGATAGTATCCAAGATTGGCTTGCACATATCAGCAGAGAGCTTGCCAGAGAAAAGGGGGACCCCTAGGAATCTGATTGGTAAAACCATCTCCTTTAAGCTGGATTTTCTAATGAGATTCTCTTTAACCTGCTGAGCAACCCCCCCCCACCTTCCATAGAGAATTTAGACATGTTCATATTCAGGTTAGACATCCCTGGAAACTCTTCCAGCCCCTTGAACATACTCCTCACAAAGCTCCAATCTCCTTTCGAGAACATCATCAGGTCATCAGCAAAATAAGATGGGAGATACCAAAGGACCTGCACTTACCTAGGAGAATGATCTCCTTATTGGCCACCTTACCGTCAATGATGGATGACAACCCCTCCATAGTAATAGTGAACAAATATGGAGAAAGGGGGTCTCCCTGCCAGATACCCTTTCCCCTTTTAAAGAACCCAACTAGGCTACCATTAACCATGATGGAGAACATAGCTGAGCACACACTGGTACACCCAATGAACAAACAAGTCTGAGAACCCCATGGCCAACATAACATCCGTAATGTAATCCATATCCACTGAGTCATACACCTTTTGATTTTCAATCTTGACCACAACCATAGAAGCAGCATTTTTCTAAGACATACCTCTAACAATGTCATGATAAATCATGATATTGTTAGCAGTTGATCTCCCTTTAACAAAGGTTGATTGATTTTCAAAAATCACATCTTGGGCTACCATACTAATTCTATTCGCTAGGATTTTTGCAACAATCTTGTATAAGGTGTTGCAAATAGATATGGGCTGAAAACCTGCAAAGTCTTCCACCCCTCAATTTTCTGAACCAAGCAAAAAAAGTAGAAATAACTGACCTTGGCATAACTCCTTCCCTGAAGAATCGTTATATAGCTGAGGTGATATCATCTCCCACAATACTCTAGTAGTGTTTGAAGAAGAAAGCATTGAATCCATCTGAGCCAAGAGCTTTATCATTGGGCATAGCAAGGACAGTCTCATTGAGCTGGTCAGCACTAACTTCTTTGAGCAGCTATTACTTCTGGGACCCCAAAACTAGCTATTTGAACCTTAGATTCTGAATAAGGGCTCGGTTGCATAAATAGTGTTTACCAAAAAGATCTTAAAAATATGAAATAGCTCTCTCCTTAATTCTGTCTGAATTACTAGTGGGCTCACCATTCTCAGCTTTCATCTGGATGATATTGTTGTGGTGCTACCTACTCTTCACCACATTGTGAAAATACTTGTTATTAGAGTCACCCAACTCCAGCCATCTCAGCCTAAATTTTTGCTTCAATAAGGCTTCCTCTTTCCTCAAGGCTTGAGAGAGTTCTTCCTTGGCCTCCTTCTCCAACTCAGCTAATCTAGGATTAAAGGGATCTTCGGTTGTTTTTCCTTAGCACTCATGGAGTCTAGCTTCTAAGTCTATCGAAGCCTCACAGAGAATTCCAAGGGTTAATTTATTCCATTCCTTCAGAGCAACTTTGACCTTTTTAAGCTTAGATGCCACCACCATCAATGGATTCAACCCCCTAGTTTAATATTTCTCCCAAACTTTATTGACCACCTTAAGGAACAAAGGATCATCTACCTAGAAGTTCAAGAATTTAAAAGGCTTCAAGCCAAAGTTAGGCAACTCCTCTACCTTCAGAATACAAAGGCAATGGTCAAAAGTGCCTCTAGAAGCAAATTCTACCTCAAAAGCTCTAAACTTATCAATCCAATCATGATTCACCAGGCATCTATCAAGCTTACAAAAAATCATTCTATTCCCAATTTTCTCATTGCACCACGTGAGTTTTCACCTTTGCATTTGATGTCCTCCAAGCCATTCCTAGCCACACAGTCATTAAACTCCTCCATGGCAGCGGTGGTGCTGTGGGTGGGTGGGTGGGTGGCTGTGGTGGCGATGGTGGTGGCGGTAGAAGCGGTGGTAGGTGGAGGTAATGGTGGGTGGTGGTGGTGGTGGTGGTGGTGGTGGCGGTGTTGGTGGTAGTGGTGGTGGTGGTGGCAGCGGTGGTGGTGGTGGTGTTGGCAGTGATGGTAGTGGTAGTGGTGGGCTGGGGGTGGTGGTGGTGGTGGTGGCAGTGGCAGTGACAGTGGTGGTGGTGATGGTGGTGGGTGGTGGTAGTGGCTTCCTTAAAAGGAGCTCTGGATTAACCAGAGCTACTTTTTTCAGCTCCTAATTTTCGCTCCCAGAGTTACTTATCCCAGTTCACTCCTTGGGAGCTAAATATTGAACCGGAGTTATCAATTAGTAATCTACTCTGTATTAGCTCCCAGAACTGGGAGCAAAGAAGTAGGAGTGAGAGCGTTATCAAACGTGGCCTAAATATCACTTTACAATGGATGATCTGAGAACTCCACAGGGTCTCCACATCCACAATGGCTGGGTCCCAACCCACAACCACTCTTGACGAGCTCTCTTGATGAATATTGTGGCAAAACTTCGGTTCCCCAAGAACAATCTTCAATTTAGAATCCACACTCTCCTTTCTCATCCTAAACTATTAATGCCCTAAACCATCCCTATCGTTGGATCTTTTCGAGAATCTCATTTGATAGAGTAACTGAGAAGGGTAATTGAGTAATTTTATTTTTTATGTTTGTCAATTTAATAGTAGGCGGTGCAGGTGATATTATTGGCAAAGTTAGATGTTGGGTGACTTAAAAAAAAAGTATAAGGAGGTGAGTGAAATTTTCCCTAAATTCTATTCATTTTCTGATCTTTAACGGAAAAAAAAATGAAAGTCTTTGAATAATCAAATCTACTTTTCTATTTGTATTTTATCCCTATTTTCTCTCTATTTGTCTTTGTTTATCTCTCTTTATCTATCAATTAAGATACAGATACGTATCAAGTTCATTCCATATTTATTGTGTACTTCACTTGAGAGTTGAGACAACGTTCAGTTCCACAATTCCTCTTCCATTTCTATAGTATTTTGTCCAGATTGCGGATGGTTCAGAAAGGGTGGAGGCTTTGGTAGTGGAGCAGGTGGGAGATGAGATTTAGAGTTGGTATTGGTATTGATGGTAGTGATGGTGATAATGATGGTGACGGTGGTGAAGGACATTTTAGAAAATAAAGAATCAACAAGGAGTAATTTTGGAAGATACGACTATATAATTGTTATTAAATTAATACATCAATTAATACCTTTTATTACATTCAATTAATGCTTTACATTCCAAGTGTTGTAAATTAACCGCCGCATGCATGAATCCTACTTTTTTTAGCTCTTAATTTTTGCTCCCAGAGTTACTTATCCCAGTTCACTCCTTGGGAGCTAAATATTGAACCGGGGTTATCAATTAGTAATCTACTCTGGATTAGTTCCCGGAACTGAGAGCTAAGAAGCAAGAGTAAGAGCGTTATCAAACGTGGCCTAAATATCACTTTACAATGGATGATCTGAGAACTCCACAAGGTCTCTACATCCACAATGGCCGGGTCCCAACCCACAACCACTCTTGACGAGCTCTCTTGATGAATATTGTGGCAAAACTTCCGTTCCCCAAGAACAATCTTCAATTTAGATTCCACACTCTCCTTTCTCATCCTAAACTATTTATGCCCTAAACCATCCCTATCGTCGGATCTTTTCAAGAATCTCATTTGATAGAGTAATTAAGAAGGGTAATTGAGTTATTTTATTTTTTATGTTTGTCAATTTAATAGGAGGCGGTGCAGGTGATATTATTGACAAAGTTATAGGTTGGGTGATTTAAAAAGAAAATATAATGGGGTGAGTGAAATTTTTCCTAAATTCTATTCATTTTCTGATTTTCAACGGAAAAAAAATGAAAGTCTTTGAATAATCAAATCTACTTTTCTATTTTCTTTTATCCCTATTTTATCTCTCTATTTGTCTTTGTCTATCTCTCTTTATCTATCAATTAAGATACAGATACGTATTAAGTTCGTTCCATAT
Source organism: Protea cynaroides (assembly GCA_028583415.1). Lineage (NCBI taxonomy): Eukaryota > Viridiplantae > Streptophyta > Magnoliopsida > Proteales > Proteaceae > Protea > Protea cynaroides. The sequence goes on along the minus strand of CM053273.1, from coordinate 82,746,640 downwards.
TTATTGTGTACTTTACTTGAGAGTTGAGACCACGTTCAGTTCCACAATTCCTCTTCCATTTCTATAGTATTTTGTCCAGATTGCGGATGGTTCAGAAAGGGTGGAGGCTTTGGTAGTGGAGCAGGTGGGAGATGAGATTCAGAGTTGGTATTGGTGTTAATGGTAGTGATCGTGATGATGATGGTGATGGTGGTGAAGAAGGACATTTTAGAAAATAAAGAATCAACAAGGAGTAATTTTGGAAAATACGACTATATATATAATTGTTATTAAATTAATACATCAATTAATACCTTTTATTACATTCAATTAATGCTTTACATTCCAAGTGTAGTAAATTAGCCGCCGCAGGCATGAATCCCCCCCCCCCCAACTCCTGTATCCAAATCCTCTTCTCCTAGAGGTTCGGGAGGAGAGACAGCAGCCCCATTAGATGGCCGGCACCTGGGTTTCGGGTGAATCCAAGCCCTGCATCCAAGCCGATACCCCCTTGTCTGCTAGGATAGAGGGCTTAGATTCATCCGAGTCCTAGGTGTCAGCCATCTAACAGGGCCGCCCCCACTCCTCCTAAACTTGTGGGAGGAGAGGATGTGGATCCTCCCAATCCACACACACACACACACATTTGTGTAGTGAAATTCTATTTTTTTTTTAGGGTAAAAGACAATTACCTCCCCTGCAACTTAGCATATTGACAGTTGACCCCCAAACGTTTCAAAAAATACAGTTACCTCCCCTAACTAATTATTAAAATCCAAATAGGTCCACCTATTAGGAATATTCCATTATATAGTAACGGTTGGAGTTGAATAGTTTTTTAAATCCCAAATTACCCTTTTAGAGTTCCAAACTACCCATTTTACCCTTACTTAGGAAGGTTACTATTTGGCAGAGGAACGATTCCCCCGATTCCTTGCTTGCTCACCACTCACTGTCATTCCGTTTTCGAAACCCTAGAATCGCCGTAGAATCGCCGTCGTCTAACACATTCTCCACCGTTGCAAATCCATGAACATTGAAGCGGCTCATGATTCGAAATGGCTGAAATGTTTCCGCTGAAGGAGTCATCAAAATTTTTCTTGCTGAGATGTTGAAGCAGTTTCATCCTGTCGCTGCAAGGGGTTTGAAGTTTCCATGTTCCTTCGAAATGTTGAAGCACAAACTGCTGCAAATCGTTGGGAGATTTGACCTCTTCAAATCTTGAAGCACAAACCGGTGAATATCTTCTTCTTTCAGTTTTTGTATTGCACTTACAAGAGCAAAATCCGACATTGTTCGTATAAAAAGGAACCACTGAATAAACCCTAAAAATTTACTTTTCTATTCCTCAAGACTGAAGTAGGTCAGCGATGGAAGAGAAGGAAAATGAGAGGAAAACGAGTGCTTAATCGAAGACTTCTCCCTCTGAGCTTCGTCATTTTCGATCAAAACTAGTGCTTCAAATATCACTTAAGGAAACGTGGTGAGTGAGGTAGAATGAGAAGAAGATGAGATTTAGGTTTATTTTAGTTGGATATAAGAGGGTTATATTCATCTTTTAACAGTAATAAGATTTAAAATATGGATAAAAGGTTGAGGGTAGAGTTGTCCATAAAAAATCTAACTTTAACGCCGTTAAAAATTGGACGTATTTGGATTTTAATAATTATTTAGGGGAGGTAACTGTATTTTTTGAAACGTTTGGGGGTCAACTGTCAATATGCTAAGTTACAGGGGAGATAACTGCCTTTTACCCTAAAATAATTTTTTTGAATTTTAATTTTATTTTAACAACCTATTTTTGAGCGAGGGGTGCAAATAGGTTGACATGCCATTAAAGATTAAACATATAATAAACACCAGCCCAACTAAACCCAACTCTTCGCCTAAACAGTCAAAATGGGTGGGGCCAAATCCAACTAAGTCTGGCCGAATTTGATTGATTCTAGAATGATCTTGTCAAATTTTTATCTTAAAAGTTTGAACTATTAATTAGGGGAACTCTCAAGTATATAAGATACCTAAAATTTCAAACTTAACTGATGTATATAATTATTCCCAACAAATTTGGATCAGCATCGGATAAAAATTGAAGAAGACCAATATGTAGCAATACTGAGTTTTAAACTTAGCTCATAATTAATTAAAGACTCTCACCTCTTCCTCTCCTTCATTTTCCTTTTTTTTGAGAAAATAACTTTTATTAAAAAAACACGGAGTTGAATGATTCTAGGATGATTGATCGGAATGGAATAGAAATTGATGGTAAATTATAGATGATAAAATAATGTACATGACTACATGTGCATCACTCTCACGTGCTCTCTATCGAATTCGGATCATCTGCATATATATGTACTCTTCATGGGATCCTATCACCGTCAATGTGGTGTGGGACCCACTAGATATGGACAGTAATAGAATCCCAAGAAAGATACAAGTACATGCAGGTGAACTATATATTATCCTCTCTATCTCTCCTCTTAGACCATCTTGTACCATTATTCTCAAAAGTAGCCGCCTCCCTACTTAAACCACTTCTCTTCTTCTCCTTATTATTAATTCAATCTTATAACCTAACACGTGAAAAATAAAAGGACATGGAGGATCAGTAACCAATCACTTAAAGAAGAGAAAAAAAAAAAAACCCAGATTTCAAGGAGGAGAAAGGTAGGAAGGATATATATATATATATATATATATATATATATATATATATATATAAGGGAATGCTGCTATTCCTTATTCCCTCTCTTTTTTTACTTGAGGACATTTTATATCTAGGTAAACAATGTAATGCTGTTTTTAAACTCATACCTAAGGATGCCAATCATGTGGCTCATTCCCTGGCAAGGAAGACAGTGATGACTATGGGGATACATCACTGGTCTAATTCCCTTCCTTAGCTTCATCAATTGTGTTTTGATGATGCTTTGACTAAATCTTCCTTATCTAATGAATGAATTTCTGTTTTACCAAAAAATAAAAAAATAAAAACATAAAAAATAATAAAAAATGTAATGCGTATCTCCATCTAGGATGGGTGAAAGGACTATCCCACTCTTTAGTTGGATGCATGTACTTTGTACACAGCCGGACAGAAACCTTATAAAAGGTCCCAAACCAACTGTTTCTCTTACAAACTACCGAAAGTCACTGATCTCCCTCTCTCCAACGGTATACAAGAGAAAAAAAAATAAAAAATAAAAAAGAGAGAGATTTTACACCTTCTTGGATCAATTGAAAGGTAAGAAACATGGATCATGACCAGAAGAACAGTTCGATAACACCCACCAATGCTACTCCACCTGGCCATGAAGCTCCAGTTCCTTGGTCCGTTGGCATCTGCGACTGTGGTGGGGGTATTAAGCTCCGTGAGTGTAAATTATTTTAATTTTGCTCCTAACCATTGTACCATTTCTGTCCAAATTAAAACCTCATAATCTGATGATGAAGGATTAATTGGTTCCACTATCACATGCAGGTTGTATATCATGTTGCTTTCCATGCATTACCTTCGGCCAGATCTCTGAGATCATTGATGAAGGTTCTTCCTCCTGTAATACAAATGGACTAATCTATGGACTTCTAAAGCACTTCACTGGTTTCCACTGGTTGTACGCTTGTTCCTATAGGTCCAAGATAAGGCAGCAATATAACTTGGCTGGGAGCTCCTGTGGGGATTGCTGCGTTCATTGTTGCTGTGCGCCATGTGCATTGCGTCAGGAGTACAGAGAGCTCCAGAGCCGAGGATTCGACATGAACATAGGTTAGTTTCTTTCTGTCTTCTTCTTTGTATCTATTGGAATCTCTTGGGTGTATTAAATTGAGGAAGATTGTGTTGGGGTTTCACAGGAAGAACACTGTTCTAGAACAGAAACTTTGTTAAAGGCAGCTTAAGAGATTGATTCTTGATTCTGAATTCTCATGATTAAATCTTGGTTACTGAAATTAATTTTGAAGGATGGCATGGAAACGTGGAAAAACAGAACTGTGGAGTGGCGATGCCTCCTATTGTGGAAAAAGACATGACTCGATAGACTGAATTAATGAAGACTATTATATAGTTATGAAGGCCTTTGGCTCTGAAAGATTAATTATTTTGTTTGATCGCAAATGTATTCTATATTAATGTACAAGATGTGGGGTGAGATTGATTTGGTACTTTGAGATAGTGTTGTTTTTAAAGTCTAAAAATAAAGTTACATTTTTCATTTTTCATTTTTTGAGGGAAATTTGAATTGGATATTGTTTTAGTTGAATATGGATATGGATTTGGATGTAGATACGTATCTATACATATGTATCATTTTGAAAGGGCAGTGACTCATACCTTTCGGTATGAAGAGATACATCTATATCCTTTGGTAGTGATCATTTACAAATAGAGGATGTTGCCTCATTCCAATTGAGTCAAACTTAAATTCAAATTCATCTCTCGATCTCTTTCTATGTCCCTCCAACTCTCTCATACTTTGTTTATTTGGTAACCAAGTTCCATTTTGTAAGGATTGTTGATCTCAACCATCGGTTTTCTAACAAGGCGCAGATTTTGTGTGCACCTATCTAGGAAAGGTCTTAATTAAATGTTGTTTTATCTTGGCGGTTGATTCACAGGAACCTACTGCACCAAAGAGCGTGAATACAATCTTAAGGAAAATGTTATGAATACAACTTAGACCATCTATTTTCTAATCTGGTTTTACACTATAAGTAGTTAAAGTCAGTTTTATGATTTTATTTTGTAGTATGTGTTTCCAAAATCATATGTTATGAAATTGAATTATATGCATGAACAAATATATAAAATATTAAGTCTTAAACTATTTTTTTACTGTTTGGGACTACAAATAGTTTTTAGGGTTTTTAATTAAGTTAAACTTGTTTTAATCATGACTGTAAATGAAGTTCCCTTATATACTGGGGACATAGCTCAAACAAAGAATTTTGTCTTAATAAAAGCCAAAAATAGTAGGTAATTGAGTCCCTTGACATTTCACAATGGATTATTTATACAATGATATGAGTTATCATTCTGTTCTTTTCTTTTCTTTCTTTTCTTTTCTTTTCTTTTTCTTTTTCGGAGAATATATTTGTTGCCTGCATGGTCTTTCCACTGTTAGCACGGGATCAATGTAGCGTTTGTTTAGGCAACATTAATTTTTCTTTGGTTTTTTTTAATTTATTTTTGTAAAAAGATTCCCAAAAAGTCGGTGTGGTAATCATTTCCCGAGTTTGGATCACCTGCATATACATGTATTTGATGTGGTGTGGGACCCTCCTCTATAATATGGGATGCCTTGAAATAGACAGTGATGGGATCCCATGGAGCTACAAGTACATACAATACATACAAGTGAACCATTTTCTCTTTTCCCATGCCCTCTCATATTCTGGTTTTCTCTTTCTTCTATAATCATGTGGAGCCCATTAATGATTCCACTTTCTATGCCCCCATTGGTGTGGTATGGAGATTCCCATACATGTTTTTGCTAAAAGTCAACAAAGAAATATATTAAAAAATAAAGGAAATATAAGTGAATACTAGAGACACCCCTACAAGCCACAAGCCCACCTTCGGCATTGCCATCAGCAGGGTGTTTCTCTAGGGCTAAAGAAACATAAAATACTAATGGAATCTAAAGCGAGGTCTGTGGGAGGCATCCCACACCACCCCTTTGGCTACAATTCTTGGGCATACAATCCAAACAAACAATCTCCTTTCATAGACTACATGACGAGCTAGTCCATCTGCAACTATATTTGCTTCTCTCCAATTATAGGTAATTCTAACTGAGCATCTAGAAAGTTTTGATGCCATACTAACCCATTGCTGTCTAAAGAACCATGTAACAGCTTTAGATTGTAAAGCGTGCACTACTGCATTTGAGTCACATTCCAACCAAATGCGAGAATAACCTAACCTCATTGCTTCATTCAGGCCTCCTTAGGCTGCATGAAATTCTGCTTTGTAATTAATCACCATCCCAATGTATTCTGCAAAGGCATACAATACCTTTCCCTTATTATTTCGTATCACACCATCTATTAAGAAAATTCCTGGATTTCCTAGAGTACCACCATCCTGTTGGACTTTTATGTTGTCATTGTTGGCAACTTGGCTGATGTGACAGTGTTTGTGAGCATTCAGTCAGAGAAATAAGGAGAGAGAGTATCAGTGTAGGAGAGAGAATGTCAGTGCAGTGGCACAGATGTGACAACTTCGCTTGTGTGTTCTACAGTGTTCTACATGTGTTTCATATGACTTGCAATGACTTAAATGGGATTTTACACTGATTTTGATGAGAGAGAGTGTTTGTGGACCCCACTGGTGATGTGGCCGAGTTTTTGATGATGCGACAGTGTTCCTGAAGCTTTTCTGATCATGTTCATATTTCTCATGTTTCTGGTGTTGTGGCATTGAAGAGAGAAATTCAAGAGAGAGAAATAAGAGAGAGAATCTGAAGAGAGAGAAAAAGGAGAGGGAAAAAATGTGAGTGGGACCCACAGGTGTGGTGGCAAGGTGACATGCCAACACGGCAGCCACGACACTTGGCATGCATGCACGCAAAGTTTCAAGTCCAAATTCCTAAGTTTTATAGACTTTTAACTTTGAGCCTATTTTTGGTGAGTCCCGCAGCAGGTTCATGGAAATCCTACAATGGAAAGATGAGTGTCGAGTTATCTTTCCAACGCAACTTGAATCACTCAATTCCGACGTCGGATGAGAGAAATATTGCAGTTTACGTCGAATCGCTCAAAAAAAATCATTAAACATTTGTCCAGGGGCCTATTTGAAATTATTAAAACTTAAAAGATTCAGTGAGTAATTATCATAAATAGAGTTAAATTCCATTCGGATGGATGAGAGAGAGCCGCGTCTGTCAAATCCGCATCTGACGGATCACAAAATGCGGGATCCAGTGGGTTACGTCGGACGGAATTTGATTCCATTGCGAGGCTTCTCATTGGATGGAGGCAATTTAATATAGTGTTCCGTGTCACATGAAGAAGGGATTATGATTCCAAGGTTCGCCCTTTAATTCGGTGTGTCACATATATGATGTGACGGCGGCGTAGATTCTCATCCGATGGCTTTCATCAGTTTCGATCGCGCCTGACGCGATTTATGCGAATCCAATGGCACAGGTTCAATCCCACCTTTTTAAGGTTATCCGACGGCTGAAAGATTAGATTCCGTTTCCACGAATCAGATCGCGACAGCGCATTGGCGGCGCGGCTACGGTGCGGCGCAGGTGCAAGTTTTGTTTGGAAAGATTCTCTTTCCTTATTTGTGACTGACCGAACTTCAAACTGCTATAACTTCTTCATCCGAGCTCCAAATCAGTCCGTTCGAGTTGCAGTTTCCATATTTTTTTATGCTCTATACATTGAGCACCATTGGGAGTAAAAAACAACATAGAGAAAAATTGAAAAGAGCATTTTGAAGCCAGAGAGAAGGTTTTCTAGGGTTTCGTGCCCTATGGGAGTGATCAATCACCAACTGCCTCTTCTTTGTGCATCAATGGAGTGTTAAATCCCTATGAGAGGTCAGTTGAGGTTTTATTTTTATATTCATGGTGATTACGGGTTATGTGGAAGAGATTAAAAGCCTGTGAGCGAGGTGTGCTCTGTGAATCGATCTCTATCATTATTGAAGACTGTTAGAGAGTACCTGAGGGCAGTGTGAAGCTTCAGAGAGATTGTTGGTCATTCGAAAGCATTGTTTGTGAGATTCTCAATTCCTTATCTATTTACGCTTTCAATTTATTGTATGCTAGCGTAGGTGCAAATTGTTGAATAGCTAGCTAGTGGGGGAAAATTGTAAGGCAAATTTATAAGCCTAAAAAAATTATTATTTGCTTCTCGTAGGTGCGGGTTAAGCGTGGTGTGCAGCGTGTATTGAACACTGGTACTTGATACCTGAATTCCTAGCACATGTGTGTCCTCCTAGTTTTATGCTGGGAAAATTGGGTGTATGTACTCCCTGCTGTGTAGACAACAAAAAAAAGTGTATTGAGTATATACGGAGCCCGTTGGGCATTACTCCGTGGACTAGCCATCACACACTGTGTTGGTGAATCACGTATATCTTGTGTTGTGTACTGTCTTTATTTTCCTATATATTTTGGAGTGCGTGGAATGGCTTGCAGGATGGGTGTACAAATCTGGTAGACCTGGCCACTAAGTAGTAGCGAGGTAGATTTGCATACGCTTGTGTGTGTGTAAAAGAATATATCTCCATCAGCTCTGGGCAGCAGTAAATAATCAGGAAAAAGTTTCAGACATTGATTCACCCCCCTCTCAGTGTCATATCAAGTCCATCACATCCACATTCACCTTGCACCATAAATTCATAGGAAGAATCCAAAACTCCTCTGAAATCCTCTGTAGTTTCCCTGCCTTTGTGTTTAAGTCCCAAACCTTTATGACTTGGAGCTCAAGAGCACTACAAATGATCACTGGGGGTACTCACCGAAAGTTCTCTGCAACCTTTTGATGTCAGCAGCCATGCCATTGCCAACTTTGGTTTCAGATTCTCGAAGTAGCTCATATTCATTAGCCTCCAAATTACAGTGAGAGTTATAAGCAGCATACCCTTTCATATATCAAGTAGAATTACCACCCTACCTTTTCTATGCCACCATAAAAGCAGTTCCTCTATTGTCCTGCAATCTGGCCATTGCACATTGAAAATTGCCACAACCTTTCTCCAAATTTCTTTCTTTTGATGAAAACATTTGTAAATGATTCCTCCTGATGATAGCAAAGATGATACCGAGATGGAAGACTCACCAATCTACGTTTTACCAGTTCATCGATTGGGATTTTGCAATGACACCATTTCCAACCAAAAAAAATGCATCCTTCGGTTTAGAGTTCTCATTCCAAACCATCGGTTCCCACCCTTGTAGCACACCGATCTTACATATTAGCTTCCAGGCAGACCTTACCGTAAACTTACCATTTTTCTCTCCACTCCACATCATTGCATCCACATTACCCATAGATAGTGGGATCGCAGAAGCTGCATCAAAACATGCTTGCAAGTTTGGAGATAATACTCTTGGCCAATTCCATCTCCCATTCACTATAAATCTAGATAGTGAGCAGTCCACATCTTGTAACTGAGTAACATCCAGTTGGAGCTTATCTTTGATGGATGAGTCTCCTAGCCAAGTGTCTGTCTATACATTTATTTTTTCCCCATCCCTAATCACCCACCTAAAATGTTTGGCAGACCAATCCCATAATCTTCTCATATTCCTCTAGACTAGCAATTCACATGCTACTTTACGTATCATCCCCATCTTTGTACGTAAGATATCTGCCTAGCATGAAACATGCAAAAATTGAATCCTCAGTGCCCATCTTCGAAGCCATTTTTGCTAAAAGAGCATCATTGACATCTTTCAATAGCCCAATGCCTAGACTGCCCTCATTTTATGGTTTACACACTATTTCCCATTTAACAACTATCTTTTTACTAGTGCAAGGATCCCTAGTCCAAAAGAAGTTCCGCATATAATTCTCAATCACTTTCAACAATTCCCTCGCCCATTTGTACAGTGGGAAAGAATGAATAAATGAGCTACGCAGAACCGTTTTCACAAGTTCAAATTCAGAGGTGAATATGATAGTAGTTTCCCCCTCCAAGCTACAAATATTACTTTGAATCTATCCATGAGAGGAGTGAAATATTCACTCTTCGACCTCCCCTTAAATAGATTGACTCCAAGGTATTTGGTCAGGAAATGACCCTTAATGAAGTGTAATGTAGCAAGCAACCTTTATCGATGAGCTATAGATACTCCTGCAGAGAAGAATACCTTACATTTTGTGCTATTAATGTGTTGTCGACCAAACTAATGATGGAGCTTGAGCAATCTCATAATTTCCTTACTGGCAGGGATTCCTGCTTTCATAAAAACAAAAATATGATCAGCAAACATCAGATGGGTAAGAGTAGTCACCTCTTTTCTTTTAAAAATTGGCTCAATCCAACCTTTTTGATGGACCTTGAATGACACTGAGAGGGGGGGTGAATCAGTGTGAAAACTTTTCCCTTTTATTTTTCATTACTGTCAAGTGTTGATGATGAACTAAACTGTCCCACACACAACCGTATGCAAATCTACCTCGCTACCACTCAGTGGCCAGGTCTACCGAATTTGCACACCCATCCTGCAATTCATTCCACACACTTCACAAAATACATAATCAAAGCATTCCACAACACAGAAGGGTTACGTGGTTCACCACCACAGTGAGTGATGGCTAATCCACGGATTAATGCCCAATGGGCTCCGTATTTACTCAATACTCAACTTTTAGCCCTTTACAGGACAAGGATACTCACCCTAAATTTTCTCAGCATAGAACTATGAGGGCAAACACTGCCAAGGTTCAGGCTATTCCAGCCAGTGTCCAGCACCCACTAAACACAAATCAAAAAGATAAATTTTGGGGCTTATAGTGATGCCCTACAATTAAATCCCAAACTAGCAAGGCATTCAATATTCTTTTTGCCTAAGCTAGCATACAATAGACTCCCATACAATGTAGGCATTCAACATTCTCAACCTACTTTAGCATATAATGCATTAATTCAATAAATAATGAGGGAGTTGAGAAAAACTCACAACTGACGACATATGCAGTGTTTCTCTTCTTCTGATAATCAACCAATCCCTTGTTATATGCAAAGAAACTCCACCATCCTTCAAAAATCACAGCAGTGCACCGACATGGGCATGAAAAAAGATGATGAGTGATTATCTTCAATTCCCAAAGCCAGAATACCTCAAAAAATAAAGAATAAAGAATTTCTTCTCAAAAACGCCTTTTCCCCTCTGTTTCACGCGGCCACTGACGTCCAAGCCATTCTCAATTGATAGAGAATTGAAAACCTAGCTCGGAGGAATTTGGATCGTCGGATTTGGCCACCGGATGGTCAAGTTATGAGGAAAACAAGTTCGGCCAATAGAATAATTTCAAATGGAATCTTCAAACATCATTTAATACACCTGTGAAGCACCGAAGCCACGCCGCCGCTGACATGGCAGGCGCGGTGTCGAGTAGCGGTTGGCTGAAGAGGGAATTTGCACGTCATCCGTCGGATCAAGGTCAAAAAGGCGGGATTTATCTTAAGCTGCAAGATCAGCATTAATCGCGTCAAGCGCGATCGGCCTCATCCGCAACCGCATGATCTGGATCTGATCCGTTGCATATTGCGTGTGCATCACACTGAATAAGGGCGTCGATTCCATGACGAGCAAACCACCTTTTTAAGCTACGCCCAGCCAATGGGCTTCTTCGCGGGAGCATCAAACGACGCCGAGTGAGAAACACTATAGCCCGCCTTCACCAGAACCATCGATTTGGAATAACGACGGCGTGGCTCCATCTTGACCGTTGATAAGGGATTTTCTCTTTTTCGAACTGCCCAAAATACCCTTGAGAAACAAAAAAATGGCCTCTGGAAATGACTTTTTGTTAACAAAACCCTGCAGGAAGAAAAACTTCCCGAGAGGTGCTTCTCTCTAACGAGAGAAGCTTTCTCTCTCTAGGAAATTTATCATACACAAGTTGCGCCTGGCTTGCTGCAGGCCTTCTTGATGCCATGCTGCATGCGACGCTTGGCTTGTGGGCCTTGCTGCTGCAAGCCTTGCGGCATGGCCTATGGGCCTTGCTGCGTTTGGCTTGTGGCACGGCCTGCGGGCCTTACTGCTTGCAATGGTGCCATGGCCCTCGGTCACTGTTGGCTGCCATGATCGCATGCCACCTCGGCATTGTGGGTCCCACTGACCAATTTCTCTCTCCTCTTTCTCTCTCTTCTAAGAATGCTTCTCTCTTCTTGAATGCGACAAATGCGACACCATATCGCCATATCACTGCCATATATCCTGTGTCACTGCCATATCGCTTGTGGGGCCCGTAGACACTCTCTCTCATCAAACTTGGCCTAGTTAGCCAACAATTACAATACGAGAGCCAACAAGCCAACAATCTCCCCCTTTGGAATTATTGGCAACTCAATCCATCATGAGACATTTCTCCCCCTTTGACAACAAGGACAAAGGGATTTGCCACACAGGAGTGCCCACCGCATCTTCCCAATCCTATGGGCGCTGCAAAAACACAAATACAACACCATATAACACCGAAAAATATCAAATGGACTCCCCCTGAGTCCTACATAGGGAGAAAAAAATGCTTGGGGAGGATAACCACTCCCAACTTCTATCTCAAGTAACCAAACTGTTCTCTGGGAAGGGGCTTTGTGAAGATATCTGCAATCTGCTCTACTGTAGGAATGAATTCTAACTGAACTTCTCCTTCCAAGACCTTCTCTCTTAAGAAGTGATACCGAATGGCTATGTGCTTTGTTCTGGAGTGCATAACTGGATTTTTAGATATATTGATGGCACTAGTGTTATCACGAAACATAGAAATAGGTTTCTCGGATTCAATGCCTAAATCCTTCAGCATCTGCTTCATCCATAATACCTGTGTACAACATGAGGTAGATGTAATGTATTCTGCCTCTGCCGTAGATAATGATACTGACTCCTGCTTTTTACTGTGCCAAGCTACCAAATTTCTTCCAAGATAAAAAGCACCTCCACTAGTGCTCTTCCTGTCATCAACACATCCTGCCCAATCTGCATCTGAGTAAGAAGATAATTCCAGATCCTTCTTTTTGCATACCAAAGACCATAGTCCATAGTCCCCTTCAGATATCTGAAAATTCTCTTCACAGCTACAACGTGTGTCTCTTTTGGGCCAGCTTGAAATCTAGCTACCATGCCCACAGACTGAAGAATATCTGGCCTAGTAGCAGTCAAGTAGAGCAAACTTCCAATCATTGACCTGTACATAGTATGATCAACTGATGGAGAGTCATCATCTTTGCTCAACTTGCAATTAGTCATCATAGGTGTGTCACTGGTGTGCAATCCTCCATTATGAACTTTTTCAACATCTCTTTCACATACTTGGTCTGAGATAAAAAGAACTCATCTTTCAACTGACTGATCTGCAGACCCAAAAATAAGAAAGTTCACCAATCATGGACATCTCAAATTCATCCTGTATTCTCTGAGCAAAATCCTTACATGACTCATCTTTGTGGCCTGCAAAAATGATGTTGTCTACATACACAACCACAACTGTCTGACTACCATTAACAGATTTCACATACAAGTTGCTATCTACCAGTCCCTTCTTGAAACCCAACTGACAGAGATAAGTGTTCAGCCTTGAATACCACGCTCTTGGTGCTTGCTTCAACCCATACAATGCTTTTTTCAGTCTACAAACAAGTGTAGGGTCTTCACTCAGTTGGAATCCTTCTGGTTGCTCTATATACACCTCTTCTTCCAAGTCACCATTCAAGAAGGCTGACTTGACATCCATCTGATAAACCTTGAAATTTTTGTGTACAGCAAATGCAAGAAACATCCTGATTGCTTCCAACCTAGCAACAGGAGCAAATGTTTCTTCAAAGTCAATGCCCTCAACTTGAGCATACCCTTTACAAACTAATCTGGCCTTGTTTCTTACAATTTTGCCATCTTCATTGAATTTGTTTCTGTAGACCCATTTAGTGCCAATAACATTCTTGTCTGTAGGCCTTGGCACCAATTCCCAAGTTTTATTTTTCTCTATTTGATCCAACTCTTCATTCATTGTCTTGAGCCAACTAGCATCTTCACATGCCTCTGTAACTGATTTCGGTTCAATATGAGATAATAAAGAAAACATTTGTTTTGGTTGTCTCACCTTTCTTGTTTGCATACCAGCTGATGGATCACCAAGAATTAATTGGTCAGGATGATTCTTTTTTACTCTTCTTGAGCCACTTTTGTTCTGCCTATCTGCCTCTGAATCTGACTGCTCTTCTCTTTCTTCTGTCTCAAGCACAGCTCTCTGTCTTGGCACATTTGTAACAGCCTGCTCCTTTTCTATTTCATAGTCATTCTGCTCACTGTCCAGGTCTTTAAAAATAGGAACTTCATTATTTGATCCTGTAGGAGAATTCTTGTGCTCATCAACTCTCACATCTGCACTTTCAACAATTTTACCAAGTTTTTTATTATAGCATTTGTAAGCTTTGCTAGAGGTAGAGTAGCCAAGAAATATTCCTTCATCAGCCCTATCATCAAACTTTCTTAGACCATGACTGGTGTTTTTGATATAACACTTACTACCAAACACCTTGAAGTGCTTTGCTATGGCCTTCTTACCAAACCATAGTTCATAGGGAGTCTTGTCTTCATGTGGCTTCAACATACACCTGTTCTTAACATATATTGCCGTATGCACTGCTTCTCTCCAAAATTTATTTCCCATATCATTTTCAGTTAACATAGTCCTCGCCATCTCTTGAATAGTTCTATTCTTTCTCTCTGCAGCAGCATTTTACTATGGTGTTCTAGGAGCTGAAGTTTGTCTTTTGATGCCATTCTCAGAACAAAACTCTGCAAAGTCTATCCAGGTGTACTCTCCTCCCCTGTCAGATCTCAAACACTTGATTTTCTTCCCTGTCTCATTTTCAACTTGAGTTTTGAAGATCTTGAATCTAGCCAGAGCTTCTGACTTATGTTTCAGCCAGAGCTTCTGACTTATGTTTCATAAACATTACCCAAGTCATTCTAGAGTAGTCATCTATAAACAGAATGAAGTACCTCTCTCCTGCAATGCTATGTGTTCTCACTGGCCCACATAGATCTGTATGAATTATCTCCAATGGTTGAGTAGTGTGGTACTCCTTAGGCTTGAATGATGTTCTTGTCTGCTTCCCCTTCTGACAAGATGCACAGATATCATTGGAAGGCTTTTTCAATGAAGGAATGTCTCTTACAGCATTCTTGTTGGATATTTTTGATAGATTTTCAAAGCCAATATGTCCTAATCTTCTATGCCATAACCATGTTTCCTCTTCTTGACTCATCATGCAATTCTCTTCAAAATCTTCAGACAAAATATAGAGATTTCTATGAGTTCTCTTTCCTGATGCCATCAACTTTCCACTATTAGACCTTCGGATCTCACATCCTTGATCATTAAAAATTACATTGTGACCCCTATCACAAATCTGGCTGACACTCAATAAGTTATGTTTTAAACCTGAAACATAGAGAACTTCATGGAATTTTATATTTCCATTAATGAGACTGATGCTTCCCTTTCCAACTATCTTGGCACCATCATTGTTGCCAAATTTAACTGAACCTCCTTCATAATGCTGAAGCTTCAGAAGTCTTTTACTGTCTCCAGTCATGTGACTCGAACACCCACTGTCAAGAATCCATGGTGTAGAGTTGTCTTATGCTTTAAAAGCTATCTGCACAACCAAAGAGCTGTTTCTTTCTGTTTTGTCCCTCTGAACCCAAACTCTCTTCTATGATGATGCCTTCTCAACATGTTTCAGCTTTGGAGCCTCTCTTCTTGTTCTGCTATGCTGTCTCTGTAAAGGTGGCATAGGAGGAAAGATGGTTCTACAATTCCTTGCTACATGCCCAAAGTTGTGACAGTTGTAACACTCAACAAAATTTTCGTCAAGGGGAGCAAATTGATTTCCACTCTCAAATTTTACATCTCTCATGTTAAATTTGCAGGTAGAAATTTTATGTCCAAAGTTGTTGCATCTGTAGCAATAACCCTGAAAATGAGGTCTTGGCCTTGCAGTTGCCATGTATCTCATCTGTCTCTGTGGTGCAATGGGATAATTTTCTTTATAGAAGTTGTCATGCTCCATTCTCTTGCCTTGCCATGCATTTTGTCTTGGTCTCGCATAGTTAGTCTTAGAGAGAGGGGTTTTGTTCCCTCCTTGACAATGAACTATAGGATCCTTACCCTTTTCATTTTCCTTCATAAAAGATATGGGCCATTTTCCCTTTGAGTTGGCATTTTTTGATGTTTCTCCTTTATCAAAACCAAGGCCAAACTTGATGTGGGAAGGTCTTTGAGCATTGATGATCCTATCAAGCTTATTACTACTAGGATGCACTGGAGTAGAATTATTTGATTCCTCATGTGGAGATAATTTTTGCTGTCTCTCAACCTCTTCTTTTTCATACTCTGCTACTTTTGTCTTTAGAAGAGTAAACTCATTCTCAAATTCTTCAAATCGATCAACCATAGGAAGTTGTTCTTCAAGTTGAACTTTCAAAATTGCATTCTCATTCAACACAATGGAGTAGTCTACAGATGCCTGTTAAAGCTGAATATTGAGATCTTCTATAACTTTCTTGGACTCTTCATATTGAGCTTTCAGTTCTTGAATCACTTGCTTTTGCTTTTTGGCTTCTTGAGAGGCAAGCTTGTTATGCTTTCTTTCCTTCTTGAGCTCCTTCATGGCTGCAACAAATTCTTCCTCAAAGTTTATCTCACCTTCTTCATCACTGCTTGAACATTTATCTTCATCGTCTCTTTCTTCATCACCACTTGAGATAGAATTCACAATTTTACTCTCATCGAGAAATTTTGTAGTAAATTCTTCACTTTTGTTCCCTTCATGTTTTTCAATGAAAGCCATGAACAAGGCCACACTGGGCTCATCCTCTGAGATATCATCTGAGTCATCATTTAAAGTTTCACTAACCCTTTTTGAAATGAAACTTTTTCTATTTGACTTGTTCTTTTTGAAATTGTAATTTTTTTTTTACCTTGAACTTGTATTTATTTTCATCTTCATCATCACTGTCAATCTTACTCTTCTTGGGGTATTTTGCAGCAAAATGTCCAACCTTGCCACAGTTGAAACATTTGAAAGGAAGCTTGTTCTTGTATTTTCCTGTACCCTTCTTTAATTTTCTAGTGAAATGAGCTGTGGCCTCATCTTCACTTTCTTCCTCATTTTGATTTTCAGAAATTTTCAGCTTCTTCGTAGCCTTGAAAGCTACTTGCTTGTCTACAGTAGTTCCAGGGTCTATTCTCATCTCAAAAGCTGTCAATGCTCCATGTATTTCATCTATGGTGACTTCATCCAAATCCTTAGTTTCTTCAAGAGCAGAAACCTTTGATTCATACTTGGATGTGAGAGACCGTAATATTTTCTGACAAACAACAGAACCTTTTAAGTCTCCACCAAGTCCTCTGATGGAGTTAACCACTTCATTCACTCTGTTCATATACTGATCAACAGTTTCATCCTCATTCATTTTCAGGTTTTCAACCTGAGCCATGAATGTTTGCAGTTTCACTTTCTTGATCTTCTTGTCTCCTTCATAAATATTTATCAGTCTATCTCAGACCTCCTTTCCAGTCTTGCAATCCATGATCTTGGATAATTCACTGTTTATCAGACCACCTTGAATGGCATTGAGTGTCTTTCTGTTATTCTCAAAATTCTTTTTGTCTGTTGCACTAGGAGTAACTGTATCATGTGGAGTGTAGCCAATTTCAACTACAGCCCAAACATCAAATCCAAGTGATCCCACATAAATCTCCATTCTCCTTTTCCAAAACACAAAGTCTGTACCATCAAACAATGGGGGTTTATGGTTTATGAGAACCTTCCCCTGGTGCCATTGTTACCCTCTGATCTCTCAGATGCTGATTTAGCTATCACTAAGCCTGGTGCTCTGTAACCAATTGATGGACCTTGAATGACACTGAGAGGGGGGGTGAATCAGTGTGAATACTTTTCCCTTTTATTTTTCCTTACTGTCAAGTGTTGATGATGAACTAGACTGTCCCACACACAACCGTATGCAAATCTACCTCGCTACCACTCAGTGGCCAGGTCTACCAGATTTACACACCCATCCTGCAATTCATTCCACACACTTCACAAAATACATAATCAAAGCATTCCACAACACAAAAGGGTTACGTGGTTCACCACCACAGTGAGTGATGGCTAATCCACAGAGTAATGCCCAATGAGCTCCGTATTTACTCAATACTCAACTTTTAGCCCTTTACAGGACAAGGATACTCATCCTAAATTTTCTCAGCATAGAACTAAGAGGGCAAACACTGCCAAGGTTCAGGCTATTTCAGCCAGTGTTGTCACACCCCAATTCTGATCCAACCAGAATGGTGTGAGTGAACCGTCATTGAACCAACGGTTCACACCAGGATCTCGAATAGGCCGTGTCCACTCATACAAATCATTACACATAACCACAATCAGAATATAAATAATACAGTGGAAGTCTTTAAATAAAATGAACTAAGAATCTATTGATAAATTTAAATAAAATATCCAATTATTTGAATCCAAACAAATAATATAATATCATTACATCTCTTTAATCCAATCGAAAATAATGAAAATAAATAAAAATCCAATCAAAGGTACACACAGAAAGGACACTCGCATGAAGCGTCATGCTCGTCCTCTCCTGCCTGTACATCCAACGCAGCAACACCACCATAAGCCGGAGCGTTCATGTAGTCATCCACAGTGTAACCTGCATCAACATCTAAAACAATGTATATATAAAGGGTGAGCTCACAACACAGCTCAGTAAGACAATCAGACAGTTTCACAATATTATGCATGAGTAACAATCAATCTTATGCTGTGGTCTGGTTTAAGTTTGCAATGTGCTATAGAAAGGTTTGGTGGCCCCCGCACCCCTATACACGAGTGTGTGGCACCTCATGGATCACACCCCATTGGCCCACATGCACTCATCATGGAATAGAGATAGAGCTAAGATATCCCCGTACCTCCCCTGATGCTCTACCCATACCAGTACCTAACCCCTACTGGCCAGGACTCGTAAACTGGGCTCGCAACTAACCAATCCTATATGTCATCAATGTATGCTCTATCCCAGCACAGCTGTCTCCGGCATAGAGATAGAGCTAAGGCATTCCCACACCTCCCCTGATGCCCTATCCGCAACTAACCCACTAGGATAGAACATAACGCAGGTAGACCCTATCCCAACATAACTCCCTACGGCATAGAGATAGAGCTCAAGCATCGTGGACAAGCCAGCGTCGACCTCGGAGACCACAGTGTCACATAACCATAGCCAGGCCAGCATCAACATCGGAGACCACCGTACCACGACCTTCCCCTGATGCCCCACCCGTACCAAGCATGTTAAGATAGAATACTACAAAAGGTGCTAGTGTGAGGAACGATCCCAGGCCCATGCCCCACTCCACACACTAACGAAAAACAATCACATGCTTAACAATCACATCCTATCAATGCATGAACAATAATAATAACTGAAAGTAAAGGATGGCATGTGAATATGCACAAACATCACATCATATATATTCAGTGTTAATAACAAAGATTTACTGTCCATTAATTATTAGGTTTAGGTCAGATTCCCTTACCTGACGCTCGTTTGATAGCTTGCTCCACGTCGCAAGATCCAAACGTGCTATCACAAAGTCCTACATAATTATTAAGGTTTCATTAGAATAGATTTCTTAGGGTTTTATGTTGGTCGGAAACCAACAAAGTCCAAAACCAGCCTTTCAGATTTGACCGGTCGCAACATACCCGTTGCAGCTCTGTGAGCAAACTAGCAACCGGTATGGTCAACCGGTATGTCTCCGGAAGACCATACACTTGATTTTTTGACTGTCGTCGATCGATCTCTATGGATTTCCAGGGTTTCTCCTATCCATTCTAAGTCTAATCTTTGAGTTAGAGTTATCTCCAACTCACTCGAGTCTTATTTCGATGAATATCATCTCGGAACTCGAATCTAAGGTTTGACGGCAACCTAGGGTTTATTGGCTAATTTAGGGTTTTAGATCAATACCTTATTTGCATGGTATTGATCCACCCAAACAACTCCTAAAGTCATAGAGTAAGAAGAATGGTTAAACACTTACCGTTGACTGGCGTAACGTGAGCGTCGTCGAACGGTAATGGCAGCATCTTCTTCTTCTTCCTAGCTTCCTCTCCTTTCCAACCTCCTTCTCCTCTCTAGGGTTTGTGAGAGACAATGGAAAAGATTTGAGGAGGTTTAAGGGTGTATTTATAGGCTAGAATTAGGGTTTTGTAACCCTATTAGGATTAGGAAGGTCTTAGGATTTGAAATCAGGAAAGTGGGACCCACAGAGAAAAAATTCCGGATCTCCGCATTCAGCCGCAGAGCTGATCGGTCGACTGGTACCAAGACCGATACCATCGACCGGTCAACATAAAATGATGATTATTTGACCGTCTTTGATCCGATTTCGTACCTGTTTGTCATCCGCTCGTCCCGTCTGGCCCGGTGATGATCGAAAGACCTGCTACGACATAAAACCAAGGTTTAGACCGGGTTAACGGAGTGCGGGTCTTACAAGTGTCCAGCACCCACTTAACACAAATCAAAAAGATAAATTTTGGGGCTTATAGTGATGCCCTACAATTAAATCCCAAACTAGCAAGGCCTTCAATATTCTTTTTGCCTAAGCTAGCATACAATAGACTCCCATACAATGTAGGCATTCAACATTCTCAACCTACTTTAGCATACAATGCATTAATTCAATAAATAATGAGGGAGTTGAGAAAAACTCACAACTGACGACATATGCAATGTTTCTCTTCTTCTGATAATCAACCAATCTCTTGTTATATGCAAAGAAACTCCACCATCCTTCAAAAATCACAGCAATGCACCGACATGGGCATGAATAAAGATGATGAGTGATTGTCTTCAATTCCCAAAGCCAGAATACCTCAAAAGATAAGGAATAAAGAATTTCTTCTTAAAAACGCCTTTTCCCCTCTGTTTCACGCGGCCACTGACGTCCAAGCCATTCTCAATTGATAGAGAATTGAAAACCTAGCTCAGAACAATTTGGATCGTCGGATTTGACCACCGGATGGTCAAGTTATGAGGAAAACAAGTTTGGCCAATAGAATAATTTCAAATGGAATCTTCAAACGTCATTTAATACACCTGCGAAGCACCGAAGCCGCGCCGCCGCTGACATGGCAGGCGCGGTGGCCGCTGACATGGCAGGCGCGGTGTCGAGTAGCGATTGGTTGAAGAGGGAATCTGCACGTCGTCCGTCGGATCAAGGTCAAAAAGGCGGGATTTATCTTAAGCCGCAAGATCAGCATTAATCGCGTCAAGCGTGATCGGCCTCATCCGTAACCGCACGATCTGGATCTGATCCGTTGCATATTGCACGTGCGTCACACTGAATAAGGGCGCCGATTCCATGACGTGCAAACCACCTTTTTAAGCTGCGCCCAGCCAATGGGCTTCTTCGCGGGAGCATCAAACGACGCCGAGTGAGAAACACTATAGCCCGCCTTCACCAGAACCATCGATTTGGAATAACGACGGCGTGGCTCCTTCTTGACCGTTGATAAGGGATTTTCTCTTTTTCAAACTGCCCAAAATACCCTTGAGAAACAAAAAAAAATGGCCTCTGGAAATGACTTTTTGTTAACAAAACCTGCAAGAAGAAAAACTTCCCGAGAGGTGCTTCTCTCTAACGAGAGAAGCTTTCTCTCTCTAGGAAATTTATCATACACATGCTGCGCCTGGCTTGCTGCGGGCCTTCTTGATGCCATGCTGCATGCGACGCTTGACCTGCGCGCCTTGCTGTTGCAAGCCTTGCGGCATGGCCTATGGGCCTTGCTGCGTCTGGCTTGTGGCACGGCCTGCGGGCCTTGCTGCTTGCAATGGTGCCATGGCCCTCGGCCCTCGGCCACGACCCTCGGCCAGGCTGGCTGCCATGATGGCATGCCACCTCGGCATTGTGGGTCCCACTGAACAATTTCTCTCTCCTCTTTCTCTCTCTTCTAAGAATGCTTCTCTCTTCTTGAATCCGACAAATGCCACACCATATCGCCATATCACTGCCATATATCCTGTGTTACTGTCATATCGCCTGTGGGGCCCGCAGACACTCTCTCTCATCAAACTTGGCTTAGTTAGCCAACAATTACAATACGAGAGCCAACAAGCCAACACTTTCATTGTTGCCATATGCTTCAGATTCCTGCATAGAACTTCCTCAGCTAGCACAAACAGGAGAGGTAATAGGGGACCACCCTACCTTAGACCTCTAGTAACTCCAAAGAACCCTACTAGGCCACCATTTACCATAACACTCCGTTTGGCCGACTGCAAAAGTGTCATAACCCGTTGTGCAAATATAGTAGTGAAACCAAACTTACACAACACAGCATTTAAAAACTTCCATCCCGGAATGTCCTAAGCCTTTTGGACATCTACTTCAGAGCCATATACCCACTCTTCGTCTTCCTATGCATCAATAAAACCAGCTCCGAGGCTAGGCCTACATTACAGTGAATAAGCCTACCTTTAACAAAAGCTCCTTGTTCCTCTAATATAAATTTCTCGATAAAGCCACCGAGTCGCATTGC
Source organism: Protea cynaroides (assembly GCA_028583415.1). Lineage (NCBI taxonomy): Eukaryota > Viridiplantae > Streptophyta > Magnoliopsida > Proteales > Proteaceae > Protea > Protea cynaroides. The sequence continues at coordinate 82,724,337 of CM053273.1, read as the reverse complement.
CAGGATTTTAGGTACAATCTTGTACACAAAGTTACCCACACAGATAGGTCTGAACTCTGATAGTTTTTTGGCACCTTCCTTCTTCGGAAAAAGAGTGATAAAATTGCATTTTACCCCTTGGGGCAAAACACTAGACACAAAGATAGAACGCACCGCATTACACACCTTCTTCCCCAGAGTGCCCATAATAGACGAAAAAATTTACCTGCAAAACCGTTAGGTCCCGGTGAGCTGTATGGGTTCATTCCAAATACTTCTTTACGAACCTCATCACCCTTTGGAATTCTCTCCAGACTATCATTATCTGCTACTTTGGCCAATGCTAGAATCACGTCCAAGCATTCTAAGTATGCCATGGTCCCTGCACTCAACTGGAACTGCTCATAGTAATGATGAATGTATTATTTAATGCCTTCTTGTGAATCAATCACACCACCATCTTCCTTTTCCATTATGCGAATTAAGCCCCTGTCCCTTCTGGATTTAGCACAAACATGGAAAAACTTCGAATTTCTATCACCACAACGTTGCAATTTTACTCTACATTATTTGCCTATAGTGCTTCCTGGCGTTCACAAGCCTCATCATGCTGTTTGGTGACTGCCAACTCCTCTCTATGTAGAGCCTGATTACATCCCACAGTTTGAATGGGTCCCATATATCCTCCAGAAGAACCTTCGTTCTATGCACCTCCTTTTCAATGTGAGGATATGTCTCTATAGACCAAATACATAGTGGTTGCTTCAAAAGCTTCAATCTAGATATTAGAATGTAGAAAGGAGAGCCCACCAATATTGTACCCCACACTTCCCGAATAACCTCCAGAAAAGATGGATGCTCCATCCAAAAACGTTGGACCCTGAAAGGGACAATTGGTGGTTTTGGAATCGTAGAACAACACACCAGAATAAGTGTGTGATTAGAAAAGCCACCTGAGGTAGTACTCTCTGATAAGATTTTTCATACTTCTCAAACCACCGTTTATTATCTAGACTCCTATCCAGCACAACTTTGATATGACCAACAATTCTGTTGTTAGTCCAAGTAAACTTGAGACCACTCGAAGGTAACCCCATCAATGGAAATGAATTAATGGACACATCAAATTCCACAACTGCAAACAAAGAGAAATTACCAGGCCCAGACTTCTCCCCTGCTAACCTACAACAATTAAAATCACCAGGACTCTTGAGAGATACCAAATCCGTCCATAGACTCCTTCTATGTACTTTGAAATTGCTTGCATGAATGAAAGAGAGACATTTCATCTCACCCTCCACTGCATAAGAAACAGTAACATGTTGGTCAGAACTCAGAATGATCGACGACCTCTTCATTTCCTTCTTCCATGTTACCCATAGATTAGGATGCTTACCTTCTTTATAATTATAAGAAAAGAATTTCATCTAACCCCCAAAAACTATATCAAATTCGATCTACTACCCAATGATTTCCAGAAACTCTAACCGGCCCCATTTAACTGATAGACTTGGCTGAACATGTGAGTAGACATTCCTACCCTTTCTATTTAAAACTTTAAAACATTAAAATGAGATAAAGTTAATAATTTTCCCTCTCTTTAAAACAGTAAAATGAAACTCAAAAAAAAAATCATAAAATTTCATCACTTGCAAGTTGTAACTCAGATCGAGAACTGAGAATCATTCATGATCGATAACGATTACCATGGCCAGACAGAGTTGTAGGTTTTATATCATCCTCATAAGCCCTCCATTACCTAAAAGACAACAACGAAAAATCAAACCAATCTCCACAAACGATAAGAAAGAACATAAAAAGGGATTTCAGAAAGAACGTAGCAAAGAGAGATCAAATGAATCACTTGAAAATAGAGAATCATCACCTCTTCATTTCTTTCATCATCAAACCCCTTTCCTCTTCAATACCAATAAAAAATAAAAAATAAAAACCAATGGATTGACAATGGTAAGTTTTCTTTGACTCTCTCTCTCTCTCTCTCTCTCTCTCTCTCTCTCTCTCTCTCTTTCCACTTGTAACAATTACAATTTGCTCAGATTCCATAGTTCATCTCATCAATCACCTCCCGGCACCCATTTCCCAACCCAGATAAACCAAAAGGGAGTAACAAAATTTTTTTTAATTGTCTCCAGTTTTATAGAGATGATGTGGAGCCATGAGGAATTTTTGTTCTGAAATCGTGTTTCAATCATGTGTCCCTCTTCTCGGACTCTTTCTCTCACTCTGGCCATCGACGGCCCCATTCCCTATCTTCTCTCCTTCCTACTTCTTCTCCTTCACTTTTCTCCCCCAATCCCTCTTTTTTTCCCTAAAATTTCTTTACCTTCCCCTCTTCTTGGACTCTCTTTCTCACTCTGGCCACCAACGGCCCCACTCCCTATCTTCTCTCCTTCCTACTTCTTCTCGTTCCCTTTTCTCCCACAATCCCTATTTATTCTCCCTATTTCTTCTCCCGTAATCTTTTCTCAATCCCTATATAGATCCCCTTTCGTTTCTTGCTTATATTTGACCCATCCGTAAACCCTTTTAATTGAAAAAAAAAAAAAAAAATAGAGCAACAAAAACCCTTTTAACTGAAGTATCTTCAGAGAAATGGAAAAAAAATTGCAGACATTGAACTCCAACATAGGAAACGATCAGAGGAGGATCCCCTTGTTTCTTGCTCTTCGTCTCTAAATTTCTAGTGTTTGGGAAGAAAAAAACCTGAAAAACAGATGGAAATAAGGGCATTATTGTCTTTTACTTTTGGAATAAGGGCATTATTGTGCTAATATTTGCAACTAACGGGTGGAGTCTCTTTGATTAATGGTGGAAAATTTTTGGATGGTAGATGAGACATTTGGAAACCTTTTGAGTACTAAATGAGACTTTGAAACTTTTGAGGGTTAGATCGAATTTGACATAGTTTTTAGGGGTTAGATAAAAAAATTTCTAATTATAAATCAGATAAGAATCATAACCTGATCTCTGCAGCAAATTTTTGGAATTTTCACTGGACCTACAATAGGCTCAACCATATGTAGCACATCCAGACTGTGCTTAGATAACAAATACTTCAATACACGTCTTGTTTTGGGGTTCAAGACACCCCGTAGGTTCCCAAAGAGAACCTTCATTAGCCTTTTCTGTGTTGTGCCTCCAACCTGGTTACCCTATCATTGGTAATCCCCTTTTTATCCCTCTTGTCCTTCTCAATAGCTTTGGTTGGACTTTTACCCGTTACCACTGTAAATGGATCCCCCTCTAATTGTAAAGCAACATCCGCTGCCACTATATCTGGGAGATCTACTACCGCCACATTCCCAAGAGATGAAGATGATGCTACATCCACACGTGCAACCGAGGTAAATGTCTGTGCTGGAACATCAATGGTAACGTTCATACCAGTTGGTGGGTTCACCCTACTGAAACCTGGAGGAGGGAATGAAGCTTGGGTATCTTGAGCAACGACTATAGGGATTGAAGGATCCTTCTCATGAGCCTAAACTGGCTCCCCTTGGACGCCCTACTCACCCACAATAAATTCCTCTTCATTGTCGTTTGGCTCATCCTCCCTCACATCAGCCCTTGCACCCACAACCGAATCCTATTGGTTTGGCTGAGCCAAAACCGTGGCTATACTAGCCTGTTCCACCCCCATTGTATTGCCCCCTGCTAATGGTCCTATCTCATCTCATCTCCACTAATCCTTTGTTTGCTAGGACAATCCACTGAAAGATGTCCAAAACATCCACAAGACCCACACCTCACCGGTGGTTCTTCGAACTCAACCCTCTACGTAAAAAAAAAAAAAAAAACCTGCTTTGCACCATAAATCCTCTCCACCATTATTTCCTCCATTCTAGGAGCCGAATTCTCCATTCCAACATAGATTCTGGCAAATCACCCCATGACTTTATTTTGCGTGTTCTTATCCACACACATCGGCCTTCCCAATGCCTTTCCCATAGAAAATAATATATTCTCCTCTCAGAACTCGAGGGCCAACTCTGCAAATCTGATCCACTGCTTATGGTAAGGAGGTCTTTGTTTTGAGACATAAAAGTCTGGCTCTCACCTCTGCATTTTCATTGGCACACCATTACCCTTGCTAACCCCTCTTCTCCAAAGAGTCGTCAGATCATCAACTGAAAAAATCTTGAAGACAAAATATCCCTTTTCCCAGGGACGTCATATCAAATCTGATGCCACCCCCATTGCTCAGACACACTATGTTTAATATCTCATAGCAGCATCACCTTCATAAACACATGGTCAATTTGATGAACTTGATATGACACTGAGAGGGGGTGAATTAGTGTCTGAAAACTCTCTCTAATTATTTCACTGCTGTCCAGAGCTGATGGAGATATATTCTTTTACACATACACAAGCGTATGCAAATCTACCTTGCTACCACTCAGTGGCTAGGTCTACCAGATTTACACACCCATCCTGTAAGTCATTACACGCACTTTAAAATATATAGAAAAATAAAGACAGTCCGCAACACAGGATATACGTGGTTCACCAACACAGTATGTGATGGCTAGTCCACGGAGTAATGCCCAACGGGCTCCGTATTTACTCAACACTCAACTTTTAGTCTTTTACAAGACAAGGATACTAACCCTAGGTTTTCCCAGCATAAAACTGAGAGGGCGCACCAACACCAAGATTCAAGCTTAACAGCCAGTGTCCAGCACCCACTAAACACACTACGCTTAACCCGCACCGACGGGAAGCAAATAATAATTTTTAGGCTTATAGAATTGCCTTACAATTTTTCCCCCACTCGCTAGGTATTCAACAATTTTCACCTACGGTAACATACAATATATTGAAAGCATAAATAGATAGGAAAATGAAAATCCCACAAACAATGCTTTCGAATGGCCAACAATCTCTCTAAAGCTTCACACTGCTCTCAGGTACTCTCCAACAGCCTTCAATGATGATAGAGATCGATTCACAGAGCACACCTCGCTCACAGGCTTCCAATCTCTTCCACATAACCCATAATCACCATGAATGTAAACATAAACACTCTACTGACCTCTCATAGGGATTTAGCACTCCATTGATTCACAAAGACGAGGTAGTCGATGATTGATCACTCCCACAGGACACGAAACCCCAGAAAACCTTCTCTCTTCCTTCAAAATGCTCTTTTCAATTTTTCTTAGCATTTTTATGACTCCTAACAGCACCCAATGTATAGAGCATCCAAAAATATGAAAACTACAACTTGAACGGACCGATTTGGAGCTCAGATGAAGAAGTTATGTCGGTTTGAAGTTCGGCCAATAGAATTAGGCCAAATGGAATCTTTCGGACTGTTACTATGCACCCGCGCTACACTTTAGCGCCGCCGCCTTATTCGCTGTCGAGATCCGATTGGCATTCAGGGAATATTCTGCAGGGACCGGTGGATAAGAGTTTAAAAGGCAGGATTTGATGGAGGCCTTTGGATTTGGATAACTAGCGTCAGGCCCGATCGGAGATCAGGTGGACCACTGGATCTGGATCTGATCTGCCATGATACTACGCGTGCGTCACACCAAATCAAGAAACCTTCTTCATGCGTTGCGACTCAAGACATTATGTTGCAACCGGCCAATGAGATTACACGCGATGGCATCTAGACGCTGCCGCCGCACTACACTCGAGCCCGCATTTTCCAGTGCCACCGATTTGGAATATGTCATGCGTGACTCCTTTTTAGCAGCCGATTTCGCATCTTCTTCAAATTTCTTTTCCTAAAACGCCCGTCTTTATAACAAATGGCCTCTAGAACTTTTCTTTTTTTAAAACAAACCTGTAGAGACAAATTTGGCCGAAAGAACTTCTCTCTAAGATTTGTCGACTCTCTCTCTAGGCATTGTGTTGAGCACATGAGGGGTGCTTACTGGGGGAGCGACTAGGGACCATGCAAGGCTTGCGGGCCTACTGCCAAGGCATACTAGTGCTGCTTTGCTGGGCTGCCTTGCTGCGGGCCTTGACAGTATGCCTTGTGCTGGCCATGTGGCTGGCTGGCCATGTGGGGCTGCTACTGTGGTGCCATGGCCTCGGCCAGGCTGGCAGCCATGGTGGCATGCCACCTTGGCATAGTGGGTCCCACCCATATTTTTTCTCATCTCTTTCTCTCTCTAGTTTCTCTCTCTTCATCTCTCTCTTCAATGCCACAACACTAGAAACATGAAAAACATGAACATTATCATAAAAGCTTCAGAAACACTTCCAGACCTTCAGAAACACTGTCACACTACCAGTGGAGCCCACAATCAGTCTCTCTCATCAAATTCAGTGTAAAATCACATTCAATTCATTGCAAGTCATCTGAAATACATGTAGAACACACATGCGAGGTTGTTCCATCTTTGCCACTACACTGACACTCTCTCTCCTACACTGACATTCTCTCTCTTGATTTCTCTGACTGAATGCTCATCAACTTTGTCACATCTGCCAAGTTGCCAATAATGACAACATAAAGTCCAACAATCTCCTCCTTTGGAATTGTTGGCAACTCATTCTGTACATGAGATCTTTCTCCCCCTTTGACAACAAATACAAAGGGACATGCCACATAGGAGTGCCCACCGCATCTTTCCAATCCTATGGTATGGGTCCAAAAAAATTATAAACCATTATATTAACATATAAAAACATCACAGGACTCCCCCTGAGTCCAACATAAGGAGAATAAGGATAACAAGTATAAGCATGCACCACTCAACATATAAATACCATAGGACTCCCTCCTAAGTCCATCATCAGGAGCAAAAAGGATATAACAAACACACACTACTCCCCCTCACTCCAAGCACCTCACTGCTTGGTGAGCATGGTCCTGAATGAATCTTCGACACTCTCTGTCAAAGTGTATAAGTTCCTAGAGGTTCTCTGTCCTGAAGCCACAGTCTTGCCACTGTCAACTCTTTTGATCTCACATCCATGTTTGTTGAAGATCAATTCATGCCCTCTGTCACAAATCTGACTGATGCTGAGAACGTTGAACTTGAGTCCTGACACATAAAACACATCATGGAGTTTCACCTTTCCATTGTTGATGCTGATAGAACCCTTTCATGTTATCTTGGCTCTATCATTGTTTCCAAACTTCACTATACCTCCCTCATACTGCTGAATCTCCTGAAACATTTTTTTGTCACCAGTCATGTGACTAGAACATCCACTGTCAAGTATCCAAGGAGACAGCTTGTCTTGTATCTTGAACGTTATCTCGAAGCATGCAACACCATCACTTTTTTCTTATACAAAATCTGCAATGATTTTCTTTTTCCACACTTTTCTAACAACTGGTGGAGTTTTTTTGTTCATTCTCTGCTCAAACCTTTCTTTAGCCAATCTCCCTTTGCTGTGACACTTTTTGAGGTCTTCTTCCAACAACTCTTTGTCGAGGTGGTGTGAAGGGAAAAATTGTTCTGCATTCTCTTGCAATATGCCCATAGTTATGATGATTGTAACACTCAATAAAATTTTCTTCAAGGGAAGCAAATTGATTTCTGCTTTCAAATCTGACTTCTTTCATGTTGAATTTGCAGGTGGCTATTTTATGTCCATAGGCATTGCATTTAAAACAATATCCCTGAAAATAAGGTCTTGGCCTAGAAGGTGTCATGTACCTCATCTGTCTTTATGGTGCGTTGGAATAATTTCCTCCATATAAGTTATTCTGCTCCACTCTCTTACCTTGTCTTACATTATTAGTCTGTGAAATAGGAACATGATTTGCTTATTGAATAAATCATAGGAACTTTACCCTTTCTACTCTCTTTCACAAAAGAGATGGTGCAAGACCCGCACACCACGAACCCGGTCTAACCTTACATTTCATATCGTGACCAGTCTACATATCATGGTCGAGCCAAGTAGACCAAGTGTGTGAAGAAAACCAAGACCCAATATGAAATTTTACTCAAAAACAGTCAAAATGAGGGAGGGTCGAATGCCCAAACAGGCAGGGTCGACCCCCACCTCAAAAGAAGTCCAACCCATGATTTTTGGTCGGGGGGTCGCAGGGGTCTCGGATTGTCCAACCCCCCCATCGACCCCCTAGCATCGACCCTAGGAAAAACAAAAAAAACAGCACGAACCGAAAATTAGGAAACTTTCCTAATTTCAATTGGGACCTTTCCTAAACTCAATGGGACTTATTTTGGGAGGTTTTTCTCTATAAATAGGACGTCCCTAAGCCTCTTTCACTCCTTTTAGAACCCTAATTGAAAGTAAGAGAAAGAGAAGAGAAGGAAGAGAAGAAGAGAAGGAAAACTTGAAGAAAAGGCTAAGGAAGAAGAAGAAGCTCAGAGAAATCTTTGAAACTCAGACTACAGAAAGTATGAACCTCAATCCCTATCTGAATTGAAAGCTTAGAATAGATTATGTTGAAGTTAAGTTAGGAGAAACCCTAATATCATCCATCCATGGATGAATTCCAATGGAAATCATGGAAAACTATGAAAAGTAACTTGGAGTTTTGAGCTATAGAACAATCATATAATGAACTATAAAATTAAGTCAAAGGACCCAAACATGAAAGAATGGACTGTAGGATGAAAAGGTCAACTCAAACCAAGGGGGGTCGCACGTGGGATCGATTGGGAATCGACCCTACCAGACCACAGGATCGACCCCCAGCATTCGGGAAGTCCAGGGATGGGGTGGAAATCGCACCCAGGGTCGATGGAACATCCGACCCTGGCATCGACCCTACCCTGGGGGTCGTAGTAAACTGCTACCCTACCTGCGACCCGTCCTGCGACCCTAGCTTAACAGCAAGCCTAAAATTGTCAAAATGAATTCTAACTAAAATCTATCGACTTGTTAGGTTTTTCTATTGATATAAAAGTGATTCTTAAAGCTTGAAAGATGATCTACACTCAAGCAAAGGTGAGGGAACAAGACCTAAACTAATTGGCTAATAATAAACTATTTTTATTTCTTGAGTCCAATGCCATGACTAATTCTATGCGTGTATGCTTGTAATGTGCATTCAACATGTCATCCAATATTCCTGCTATTAATGTTCATGCATATTTAATTCTATTTTATTTATAACATCATGATGATGATGATGATGATGATACTAGGAATAGGCATGTGAATGTATGTGTGTGGTTAGTGTGTTTGATGTGAGTGAAGCATCAGGGGAGGACGTGACATTGTGGTTCAGCCTGGTCACCAGACTCTAGCTCTATCTCTACTCAAGTCTTGTCCACTGACATCGTCGTATCGTCATTACCTTAGCAGAACTATTACGTCGTAGGGTATCAGGGGAGGTGGTCTCGGACCGTGTAGTCTTCGACTCTGCTGGGGGCCTTAGCTCTATCTCCATGGACGTATTGAGGGATGCTGGGACGAGGCCTTGGGTACAGTGTTTGACATTAGGATTGATTAGCTGCGAGCCTAGTTTGCAAGCCCTCGCCAGTAGGGGCTTATGTGTTGGTATGGGTAGAGTATCAGGGGAAGTGTGATGCGGTGTGGTCCTAAGCACTTTAGCTCTATCTCTATTCCATAGTGGGTGCATGTGGGACGACAATAAACGTTAACCTTTGGGCGGCTTCACACACTCATGTATAGAGGTGAAGCGGCCACCGAACCTTTCTATAGCACATTGCAAACTTATATACCAGACCACAGATATGAATTGAATGCATGCATATGTTTGTTGCATTGTTTTGTTTTCTCACTGAGCTCAAGTTGGAGAACTGACCCTCGCGCGTGCAATTCTTTTTAGTCTCTGATGTTGAAGGTATTACGGTTGAAGATTATGTCAACAAGCCAACATGTAAACGGGTGGCGGCTATGATGAGCAAGCTATGGAGGACTATTGTGATTCATTAAGCGAGCGTTTCAACTATGGATACGCTTAGTGTTTAATTTTCATATTTGAATATTGTAATATGTATTAAATTATGTTTTGGTTACTTGGAGATAAATAGAATATTAATTATTTATCATGATTAGACCTCAGTTCATTATCTGTAAGACTTTCGTTATTTACTTTATTATCTCTAATTAATGTGGAATGTGTTTTGGTTTAACAACGTGGGATAGCCTATACAAGATCCTGGTTGAACCGTTGGTTTATTGACGGTTCATCACACCATTCTGATTGGTGTAGAATTGGGGTGTGACAATTTGGTATCAAAGCTCTCAGGCCTTTCCCATGAAACCTGAATACTTCCACTGGAGTCCATGAACTGAGTTAGGAAAATTAAAAGTTTTAATACAAACACACCATAAGCACCTGTGTTGGCTGAGACAGAACTTAAACAAGACAATAATGTACATATAAAAGCTGAAACCATATATATACACTCAAACAGAAAGAGAAGACCAAAATTTATCCTGATACATAAATAATATAGGGTACTATCTATAAGTCGGGCAGTTACCTAAGCATACAAAAGATATAGTACAGTAACAAGAAGGGAGCATCTGTAAAGCAGAGAAATTGGAATACCGAGTTGGTACTCACAAGATGTGAAACTCGATGTATGACAGAGGAAGAAGGAAAATGACTAGTAATGTCAAAATCCCTGTAGAGATAAAGAGAAAGATCTCGGGCTAAATCCAACAGAGATAAGAGAATAATGGCTATACATTAAGAATAAGAGTAACTACAAGAAGATAAAGCTATACTCCTGGGTGTCATGGAGACTCGGAGTGAGATCCACCATAAGCTGATTAGCATGACTGTTTATTAATTCCACATTTAGTATAGTACATTATGCTCTTTCATATTTAGTCTCAGGCATCAAACAGTGCTTAAGGTGTGTTCTTATTAATACTTTTAATTTTTCCTATCTCAGTTCATCGACTTAGTTAAGTGCAATATGGTCTGTTGGACAGAGCCTAAGAGCTCTGATACCAAATTGTCACACCCCAATTTTGGCTGAACCAGAAGTGTAAGTGAACCATCACTGAACCAACGGTTCACACCAGGATCTCAATAAGACCGTGTCCACTCATACAAATCATTGCACATAACCACAATCAGAATATAATAAATACAGCAGAAGTCATTAATAGAATAAACTGAGTAATCTACTGATAAATTTAAATAAAATATCAAGTTATTTAAATTCTCAAAACTTAAATAAATATCTTGACATCACTGTATTTTCAACCGAAAATAAATGGAATAAATTAAAATCAAATCCAAAAGGTACACGCAGAAAGGGCACTCACATGAAGCGTCATGCTCGTCCTCTCCTGCTTGCACGTCCAGGGTAGCCACGCCTCCATACACTGGAGCATCCACGTAATCCTTCACGGTGTAACCTACATCAACATCTAAAAATAGTATGTACACAAGGGTGAGCTCACAACTTAGCTTAGTAAGACAATCAGACAATGCAATAAACATATGCATGAGTAACATTCACATCATGGTCAGGTTTTAAGTTTGCAATGTGTTATAAAAAAGATTGGCGGCCACCGCACCTCTATACACGAGTATGTGAAGCCACCCATTGGATCAAACACCACTGTCGTCCCACATGCACCCTATCATGGAATAGAGATAGAGCTAAGGCGTCCGGATCAAACACCGCCAACACCTCCCCTGATACTCTACCTATACCAATACGTAAGCTCTTATTGGTGAGGGTTTGCAAACTGGGCTCGCAACTAACCAATCCTAAATATCATCACAGTAGGCCCTATCCCAGCGTAGCTCCCTACGGCATAGAGATAGAGATAGAGTCTAGTGGCCAGGTTGGAGACCACAGTGCCACTTCCTCCCCCTAATACCCTATCCGCACCAAGCATGCTAAGACAGAACGATACGCACTGTAGACCCTATCCCAACACAACTCCCTATGGTATAGAGATAGAGCTAGAGTCTAGTGGCCAGGCCGGAGACAACAGTGCCACTCCCTCCCCCTAATACCCTACCCGCACCAAGCATGCTAAGATAGAATAATATGAAAAGATATTAGTGTAAGGAATGATCCTAGACCCCAAGCCCTTCCCATTCCACACACCAACGAAAATAATTACATGCCTAACAGTCACAACCTAGCATAGCAAGTATGCATGAACAATAATAATAACTGAAAGCAAAGGATGACATATGAGTATGCACAAACATCAGTCCATAGAATCATAGTTATTAACAACGTTCTACTGTTATTAAATTATTAGGGTTTAGGTCCGATTCCCTTACTTGACGCTTGGTTGATAGTTTGCTCCACGTCACAAGGTCCAAACATGCTATCACAAGGTCCTACACGATATTAGGGTTTAGTTAGAATAGTTCTCTTAGGGTTCACGTTGGTCGAAAAACCAACAAGGTCAAAACACTCTTCACAGAGCAGACCGGTCATAGGTACCGGTCGCAGCACTGTGGGGAAAACTTGTGACCGGTATGGTCGGTCGGTCCCCACAGACTAGTCCCCTAGAGGTACCGGTCGCAATACCAGTCGCATATGGTGCGACTGGTATGGTCGACCGGTATGTCTCTGGAAGACCATACACTTGGTTATCGCCTTCCATCGGTTATCCTCTACTGATCCTAAGGTTTTTCCTATTCATTCTAGGTCTGAACATTGAGTTAGAGTTGTTTCCAACTCCATTCAAGTCCTAGTCTCGATGATTTTTTACTTAGAACTTGAATCTAGGGTTTACGACTAATTTAGGATTTGACGGCAAAATAGGGTTTAGATCAATACCTTGCTTTGCATGGTATTGATTCAATCACAGCTAACCCTCGTATAATGTAGAGGAAGGTTTGAGCACTTACCGTTGATTTGCTGTAACTTGTTCTTCGTCGAACGGCACTGGCGGCTCTTCCCTCTCCTTCCTAGCTTATTCTCCTTTTTTAACCTCTTTCTCCTCTCTAGGGTTTGTGAGGATCAATGGAAAAGGTTTTAGGAGGTTAAGGGTCTTTATATAGACTAGGATTAGGTTTAGGAAGCCTCCTAACATTAGGAAAGTCCTTCAGTTTGAAATTTGGAAAGTGGGACCCGTAGGGATCCGTTTCCTGATCTTAGTGGTCTGCTGCGCAGATTATACCGGTTGACCGGTACCAAGACCAGTACCATCGATCGGTATGAATTAATTCATACTTAATTCGATCCGTTTCGTACCTGTTTGTCATCTGCTCGTCCCATCTGGCCCGGTGACGATTGGAAGACCTATTACGACATGAATTCAAGGTTTAGATCGGGTTCATGGAGCGCGGGTCTTACACAGAGTATCTAATGAAAATGGGGTTTCTGTTAGCTAAGAACTACACAAAAGCAAGCAAGTTGGATTAGCTTTTCTCACTTTCTGATATTTCTATTCTGCAACTTGAATGGTTATGGCAAAAGTGTGATCTTCTGCTTAATTTTCATGTCTAAAACTACTTATTTTCCTCTTGGGACCTACTAAGTTTTCTCCATCTACCATTCTCTGGAGTCTGGTGTGTCTTTTGGGCCTTTTCTTCTTTTAGGTGTCTCTATTCATATGGGATTCCCCTTTAATCCTGAAAACATAGCTCAAAGAATTCAGAGCCAATATAAAAGTAAGAATGGCTGCCAATTCTTAATAACAAAAAAAAATTTAGGATTTCATTGTTTTATAAAGAGTCACAAAAATGCTTTGACGTGGAAGATAATCTTTCTGCACAAGTCAAAGATTAGATTTGTTACACAGAAAATGAAGATATTGTTGGGCTTTATGTTGTCATTGTTGGCAACTTAACTGATGTGACAATGTTTGTGAGCATACAGTCAAAGAAATGAGGAGAGATACTATCAGTGTAGGAGAGAGAGTGTCAGTGCAAATGGAAAAATTGAAGCAACCTCGTAGTTGGATTTTACAGTGTTCTACATCTCTTATAGTGTGTCTCAGATGGTTTGCAGCGAGTTAAATGATATTCTACATCAAGTTTGATGAGAGAGAATGTTTGTGGGCCCCATTGGTGATGTGGCATAGTTTCTAGTTATGTGGCCAAGTTTCTGATGATGAGGTAGTGTTACAGCATCTTAAAGCATTACATGAAGAAAGAAGATGTAGAGAGAGAATGAGGAGAGAAAAACTAAAAAGAGAAAGAGGAGAGAGACTATGGGTGGGACCCACGGGTGTGGTGGCAAGGTGACATGTCAACACGGCAGCTCACGGCACTTGGCATGCATGCACGCGAAGTTTCAAGTCCAAATTCCTAAGTTTTAGAGACTTTTAACTTTGGGCCTATTTTTGGTGGGTCCCATAGCAGGTTCATGGAGATCCGGCATTGGAAAGATGTAGAGCGCCGAGTTAGCTTTCCAACGCAACTTGAATCTCTCAATTCCGATATCGGATGAGGGAGATATCGCGATTCTCGTCGAAACGGTCGAAAATGGTGAAAATAGGAGCTCTCGGTGAGTATATGTGTTACAAGGAAAACCGTACAGTTTTACTATAGTTGAGGGACCCCTTTGCAATTATCAGAAGTCAAAGAATTTAGCTGCAATTATCACAAATTGCTGAAGATTCTATTCGGACGGATCAGAATGAGCCGTGTCATCAAGATCCGCATCTGACGGATCACAAACAGGTGGTATCCGATGTATCTCAGGCTGTCGCGTCAAATCTCGTCGCGTGCTTCTTGATTGGCCAAATGCAAGATAAAATGGTGCATCGTGTTGATTCTGTGTTGCGTACATATGATGTAGAGGCGGAACAGATCTAGATCGAAGGGCCATCGTCAGCGCCAATCATCGCTTACATGATTTGACCAGATATAATGGCCGATATCTAATCCCGCCTTTTTAAGGTTATCCAACAGCTGAAAGCGGAGATTCCATCTCTGTGAACCAGAACTCGAAAACACATCAGCGGGGCGGCGATTCAGTGTTGCGCGGGTGCGCGGTAATGATAGGAAAGATTCTATTTTGAATGTTCTGATTGGCCAAACTTCAAACCGCCATAACTTCTTCATCCGAGCTCCAAATCGGTCCGTTCAAGTTGCAGTTTCCCTGTTTTCGAACCCTCTACCTATTGGGCGCTGTTGGGAGTCAAAAAAAACATAGACAAAAATCAAAAAGAGCATTTTTGAAGGGAGATAAGGTTTTCTAGAGTTTCGTGCCCTATGGGAGTGATCTATCACCAACTACCTCTTCTCTGTGCATTAATGGAGTGCTAAATCCCTATGAGAGGTCAGTAAAACTTTTATTTTTATATTCATTGTGATTATGGGTTGTGTGGAAGAGATTAGAAGCCTGTGGATGAGGTGTGCTCTATGAATCGATCTCTATCATCATTGAAGGCTGTTGGAGAGTACCTGAGAGCAGTGTGAAGCTTCAGAGAGATTATTGGCAATTCGAAAGCAGTTGTGAGGTTTTTCAATTCCTTATATATTTGTTACTTTCAATTTATTGTATGCTAGCATAGGTGCAAATTGTTGAATACCTAGCTAGTGGGGAAAAATTTTAAAGCAAATTTATAAGCCTAAAAAATTGTTATTTGCTTCCCGTGAGTGCGGGTTAAGGGTAGTGTGTTCAGTGGATGCTGGACACTAGTTGTTAAGCCTGAATCTTGGCGTTGGTGCGCCCTCTCAGTTTTATGCTGGAAAAATCTAAGGTTAATATCCTTGTCTTGTTAGAGACTAAAAGTTGAGTGTTGAGTAAATACGGAGCCCGTTGGGCATTACTCCGTGGACTAGCCATCACACACTGTGTTGGTGAACCACGTAATATCTATGTGTCCATTGTTTTATCTTTCTGGTATATTTGGGAGTGCATGGAATGGCTTACAAGGTGGGTGTGCAAATCTGTTAGACCTGGCCACTGAGTGGTAGCGAGGTAGATTTGCATGCGCTTGTGTGTGTGTGAAAAGTTAGATCTCCATCAGCTCTGGGCAGTAGTGAAATAATTAGGGAGAAATTTCAGACACTGATTCACCCCCCCCCCCTCTCAGTGTCATATCAAGTTCATCAGATATATCCCTGTAGCTTTGCAAAATCCTCACTGTCACCTCACAAATCTTGAAGACAGTACTGGTTTAATAAGAGAGGCAAATGGTGCTGCCTAACATTTTCTTTCCAAGTCAGAAACATGGGAAGAGCTCATGGTTCCATTCATCCCAGCATAATAGTGAAATTACCAGTTCATTAATTTGGGTGAATGACTAAATTTGAAATGTACAAACAAAAGTTTTAGAAGAATAAATGAAAATTCCTTCATATCATCAACGATGGAATCAAGAATTCAACAGAGAAAAGGTGAATTAGAAGACGCTCAATCACAAACTTAAATCCGAAAGTGGGAATGAAAACTCATCTTAAATTGAAATTCTTCAGCAATTGAATCTTTCAACAAATATAATGAATAAGAATTTGGAATAGACACAAAAACAGATTGTAATAAAGGTGAAAATTTATTGATCACAGGTTAACACTGAGAGAGGGGAGGGGGTGAATCAATGTCTTCAAAAATTCTTCTAAATAATCCTTTGAAGACAAACGCTGCCTTGAGCTGATGCTTCACTCACTGACCACAACCATACGTTCACTGAAGCACTATCATACACACAGTCATATGCACAACCACTTCGCTACCACAGAGTGGCCAGGTTTACCATGTTGTGCACACCCATCCTACAGACCATTCCATGCACTTCACAATATATAGATAAGCACAATTACAAAGCATCAACAACACAGAGATATACGTGGTTCACCAACACGACGTGTGATGGCTAGTCCACGGAGTAATGCCCTACGGGTTTCATATATACTCAATACGCTTCTTTTAGCTATCTACACAGCAGGGAATACATACACCCAGTTTACCCAGTATAAAACCAGGAGGGCACATTATGTGCCAAGAATTCAGGTATCAAGTACCAGTGTTCAGCACACGCTGCGCACACTACGCTTAACCCGCACCCATGGGAAGCAAACAATGCAATTTTTGGCCTAATAGCAATACCCTTACAGTTCTAGCATAGGCTAGTTAGGTATATTCATTTTTCACCCAAACTAGCAATAATTGAGTACAAGAAATAATAAAGTAAAAGCTCATACAAGGTTAGAAATATTACAACCCTTGTGTGGTATTTTCTGATACTCTGGGAAGCCTGGCAATGCTCTGGTAGCAACTCTTCAACTTTCTTGCATACTACGCTTTCCTTCTCTCTCTTCTTCAACACACCAACACACTCTTCAATACTCCATTAAAGTTTTATGTAAGGCTTATTCAAGCTTACACAATCTTCATAGGTGCCCAACATCACCTTTCAAGTTTTCAATACATATAATGGAATCTCAATAAGCTTCTGGATGGATTGTGGAAAACCTAACAGGTAAAGCAACATTGAACTCTCTTTTTGAACTTCCCACAGCTCATACAACCTCCATCAATTGCTCACAGTAATTTTCAAACACCCAATACTCATCAATGGAGCTTCAATATACCCATTGATTACATTCATCTCTCACTTTCTCATTTTCTACTCCTCTTTCCTTCTTACAAACAAATAACCATCATGAATACTAATAGATAGCTCAACCAACTTCTAATCACAATCAATGCATCATAGTAATGCAAAAATGAAGTTGGTGGGTGGTTGAGTGCTCACATACCAACAACAACTTTTGAAAGCCCCCTTCTTTTCTCTTATTCCCTGTTCTTCACGATTTTTTCTCTTCTTTACAATCTCTGCTCAACTTTGGATTCCATTAAAGGCTCACCACCATATTGGTCCATCAATACTTTTCAATGGAGTCCCAAACAATCCATGGCAAGTAGGTAGAAGGATTCAAAACATTAAAACACCAACCTACCACCACATATAGAGTTTTTCGCCCAAAAACAAGAGAGAGTCCTGCTCTTTTGTCGTCAAATCGTGCCCAGATGGTAGAGCATTCAAAATCACGAACATGGGCTTTTGGATCGTCCGATTTGGACTCCAGATGGCCGAGATATAGCCGTTACAGTCTCGGCCAGTAAGATTAAGTCAAAAGGCATCTTTTAAAGGTCCACCGATTGCCCGCGCAGCATATAATCGCCTCCCGAGCTGACACATCAGGGCACTGTCAATTTCTCATTTGCTGGAAGGTAGAATCTTCATTAACAACCACAGGATCATCTGAAAATGGAGCAAATTAATAATCGTCGTTGGATTGGATTAATAGCGTCAGATTAGATCCTGATCGCAGATGACCATCGGATCTGGATCAGATCTGCTGCTCTAGTGTATGTGCGCTGCAGCCAATCACCACCTCCGCTGACAGAGTCAGAATTGTTGTCGATTTTCCATTGGCTGGATGGGGTATCTTCTATATCGACCATTGGATCTCTGAAAAGTACAGGATTCATGTTTAGCCGTTGGATCTGTTAGATCCCGTCAACTAAGATCGGGATAATTAATGGCCTTTCGATCTGGATCTGTCCCGTCGTCATACTGTAGACGCGCACCACTGAATCAGATTATATACTCCATGATTTTTAAACCATGATAATAAGTTGCGGCTAGCCAATGAGAATACCATCGGGAGTATCATCTCCCGTCCGCCAAAGAGCACCTTAGCCCAACATTTTTTCATCCGTCCGATCTGCATCTCCCATGCAGCTTACACAGAACCGTTGATCTTGAATATTTTCCTTATAAACTGCCTAAAATGCCCCCATACAAGGTAACAAATGGCTCCTGTAACCCTTTTTTTTTTAGCAACCACTCTTCTACAGGTGAGATAACCTCCAGTAGGATATTCTCTCACCTGGCAATAGGCCGAAACCATAGTTAGTTAAAACGGGAATGGCAAAAAAATAAAACGAAACGGTACGGGTTTTAAACGACAAAAAAAAAACGGGACGGTCAAAAAAACGGTCAAACATTTTGAGAACGGCAAAAAAACGAAAACGGATGGTACGGGTTTTAAACGGATCAAAACTAATACGGTACGGCAAAAAAAACGGCAATATACTCCCATAAATTAATGAATTATTACTTAATTGCAAGTATTAAACAAATTGCATATAATATCTATATTCTACAATCCATATATTTGTTGCACTTTGGATTGTCATTGTCGGTAACTCGGACCAAGTCTGATGAGGGAGATTGATACTGGTTGTAGATTGATACCGGTTGTAGTCTTGTGGTTCGTCATGCAATTAAAGAGAGAAATTCAAGAGAGAGAAAGAAGAGAGAGAATCGAAGAGAGAGAAAGAGGAGGAGAAAAAGAGAATCGAAGAGAGAGAAAGAGGAGAGAGAAAAAATGTGAGTGGGACCCACAGGTATGGTGGCAAGGTGACATGCCAACACGGCAGCCCACGGCACTTGGCATGCATGCACACAAAGTTTCAGGTTCAAATTCCAAGGTTTGACAGAGTTTTAACTTTGAGTCTATTTTTGGTGGGTCCCTCAACAGGTTCATGGAGATCCGACATTGGAAATATGTAGAGCATCGAGTTAGCTTTCCAACGCAACTTGAATCACTCAATTCCGACGTCGGATGAGAGAGATATCGCAGTTTCGTCGACTCGCTCGAAAAAAGTCATTTCATAAGTTGTTTAGGGGCAATTTCGGCATTTCACAAGTTGTATAGGGGCTTTTTCGTCAAGAAAAAGAGAAGGAGATCCAAGATCCGCGGCGAGGACTGATCCTCACCTCTCAGATTCGCATCTGACAGCCCACAAAGACGTGGCTCGGCTACGGTGCGGCGCAGGTGCAGGTTATATAAGGAAAGATTCTCTTTCCTTATCCGAGATTAGCCAATTTTCAAATTGTCATATCTTCTTCATCCGAGCTCCAAATCGGTCCGTTCAAATTGCAGAATTCATATTTTTCGATGCCCTATCTATTGGGCGCCGTTGGGAGTCGTGAAAGGATTGGAAAAAATTGAAAAGTGTGTTTTGAAGCTACAGAAGAGGGATTTTGCCTGTCGGAGTTTCCAGTGAGGGGATTCATCACTATCCACCTATTCTCCGTGCATCAATGGATTGTTGAAACCCCGAGAGAGGTTGATATGCTGCGTATTACTCATTCATGGTGATGTTGAAGGAGATGGGAAGCCTATGATCAAGACGAGATCGATGTTTCAAGATTTACTATCATTGAAGGCTGTTCAGAGGTTCTCAAGGCAGTGTGGAGCATCAAAGATTATCGCTGGCAATTCAAGACTATTGGTTGTGAGATTTTCTCATTCCCTATCTCTTTAAATAATTTTTATGCACTGTATGCTAGTATAGGTGAAAGAAAAATAGTAGAATACCTATCTAGCTTGTGGGTTTCATTGTAGGGCAATTCTATAAGCCCCAAAAATTGTTTTAGTTGTGGTGTGTTCAGTGGGTGCTGGACACTGGCTTTATGCCTGAATTTTGGTGTTGTTACACCCTCTCAGTTTTATGCTGGAAAAATTTAGGGTTAGTATCCTTGTCTGTAAGAGACTAAAAGTTGAGTATTGAGTAAGTACGGAGCCCGTGGGGCATTACTCCGTGGATTAGCCATCACATACTATGGTGGTGAACCACGTAATATCTTGTGTTCCGTGTGTTTATTTTTCCCGGGTATATTTTGAAGTGTGTGGAATGGTTTGCGGGATGGGTGTGCAAATCTGGTAGACCCGGTCACCGAAAGTGGTAGCGAGGTGGATTTGCATACAATTGTGTGTATTGACAAATCGGTATCCAACGGACCTGACAACATTGAATTTATAGGGAAAAAGTTTCGGACACCCGATTCACCCCCCTCTCAGTCATATCAAGTTCATCAATTGGTATCGAGCCCCGTGTTCGGGGACAGCTTAATCAGCAACTGAGAAGATCAGAATAAAAGATATGGCACCAGGAGAAGGTTCAAACAAGCCCCCTTTGTTTGATGGGACGGATTTTGTCTTTTGGAAAAGAAGAATGGAGGTCTATGTAGGATCTCTTGGTTATGATGTTTGGGCTTCTGTAGAGAATGACTACACTCCACATGATACAAATGCTCCCACATCACTCCAAAATTTGAGTCAAAAGTATCAGCTCTTGAAGAAACCAAGGACTTGGAACAGGTTACTATTGATGAAATTCATGGAGCTTTAACAGCTTTTGAGATGAGGGTTGATCCAGGAACCACTAGTGACAAGGTGTAGCTTTCAAGGCTATGAAGAAGCTGAAGATTTTTGAAAAACAAAATGAGGAAGAAAGTGAAGACGAAGCCACAGCTCATTTCACTAGGAAATTGAAAAAGGGTACAGGAAAGTATAAAAAACAAGCTTCCATTCAAATGCTTCAATTGTGGTAAAGTTGGACACTTCACGCAAAGTGCCCAATGAAGAGTAAGTTTGGCGAAGTGATGATGAAGATGATAGAAAAAGCAAGTTTAAGGGAAAGAAAAACTACAACTTCAAGAAAAACAGGTCAAACAGAAAGAGTTTTATCTCTAAGAGAAGCATTGAATCCTCAGATGATGACTCTGATGAAATCTCAGAAGATGAGCCTAGTGAGGCTTTGTTCATGGTTTACATTGAAGATCAAGAGAAGAACACAGCTAAAGAAAAATTCTCCTCAAAAAGCAATGAAGAAGGCATTGAGGAATCTATCTCTAGTAGTGAAGAAGAAAAAGGGAATGAAATTTCAAGCTCGTGATGAAGAAGAAGGTGAGGTAAATTTTGAAGAAGAGTTTGTCGCAGCCTATGAAGGAACTCAAGAAAGAAAGAAAATATAACAAGCTTGCCTCACAAGAAGTTAAAAAATAGAAAAAGGTAATTCAAGATTTGAGAATTCAAGTTGTTGAATCCAAGAAAATTGTTGAAGATCTCAAGACTCAGATTGGACAGGTATCTACAGACCACTCCAAACTAATGACTGAGAATACAGGTTTGAGAGCTCAACTTGAAACACAAGCCCCTGTGATGAGTAAATTTGAAGAGCTTGAGAAGGAATTTATTTTGTTAAAAGCAAAGGTGAATGAATATGAAATAGAAGAGTTTGAAAGACAACAAAAATTGAACAAATCGATGAGCCAAGCAACACTACAATACATCCTAGTAGCGGAAAGCTAGATGGGATTATAAATTCTCAAAGACCTTTCAATGTAAAATTTGGTCTTGGTTTTGATAAGGGAGAGACTTCAAATAATGCAAACTCAAATAGAAAAGGTTCCATCTCTTTTGTGAAAGAGAGTGAAAAGGGCAAGGCTGCCGTGGTTTATGATCAAAAAAGAAAACCATGTTCCTACTCCTCGACCAACAATGCAAGGCAAGGTTGGAGAGTTAAAAAAACTAACATCTATGAAAGAAATTATCCCAATGCATTGCGTAGACAGATGAGGTATGTGGCTCCTTCTAGGCCAAGATCTTATTTTCACGGTTATCGTTATAAATGCAATACTTATGGTC
Organism: Protea cynaroides; assembly: GCA_028583415.1. Classification (NCBI taxonomy): domain Eukaryota; kingdom Viridiplantae; phylum Streptophyta; class Magnoliopsida; order Proteales; family Proteaceae; genus Protea; species Protea cynaroides. The sequence continues at coordinate 82,702,034 of CM053273.1, read as the reverse complement.
ACGTAACAGCTACCCGCAAGTTCAATCCGAGTCAAGTTAGATTTGAAAGCGTAAATCGGTTTGCCCCTCTTAAAGAAAATTTTGTTGAATGCTATAATCAGAATAATTTTGGGCATATAGCAAGGAACTGTAGAACCATCTTTCCCCTATGCCACCTTCACAGAGACAAGATGACGTAATTAGAAGCAAGATTCCAAGACGTAAGCAAGATGAAATATCTAAATCAAATAAGAGGGTCCGGGTTCAGAAAAATAGCTCTTTGGTTGTACGCATGCCTTTCAAGGCACAAAATAGTTCTACACCATGGATTCTTGACAAAGGATGTTCGAGTCATATGACAGAGATAGTAAGAGGCTTCGTAAACTTCAACATTATGAAGGAGGCTCAGCCAAGTTTGGTAATGATATTGGTGTAAAGATTGTTGGGAAAGGAAGCATTAGCCTCAACAATGGGAAGGTAAAATCTCATGAGGTTCTCTATGTTTCGGGCTTGAAACATAATCTATTGAGTGTCGGGCCACTTTGTGATAAGGGCCACGATTAATTTTTAGTGATCAAGGATGTGAGATTCAAAGAACCGACAAAGGGCAAATTGATGGCAACCGAAAAGAGAACTTCAGGAAATCTTTATACATTGTCCAAGATTTTCAAGAAAATTGCATGTTGAGCCTAAGAAGAAATATGGCTATGGCACAAAAGACTAGGGCATATTGGATTTGAAAATTTAGTAAAGATTTCCAATAAAAATGTTGTGAGAGATATCCCATCTTTGAAGAAGCCAACCAATGGCATATGTCCATCTTGTCGAAAGGGAAGCGGACAAGAGTGTCATTTAAACCAAAAGATCACCATACTACTCAACCACTTGAGATTATTCACGCAGATCTATGTGGGCCGCTGAGAACTCGAAGACATCTCAGAGAGAGGTACTTTATTCTATTCATAGATGACTACTCCGCAATGACTTGGGTAATGTTCTTGAAAAATAAGTCGAGGCTCTTGCAAAGTTTAAAATCTTCAAAGCTCAAGTTGAAAATGAGACAGAAAGAAAATTAAATGTTTAAGGTCCGACAGGGGAGGAGAATACACCCGGATTAATTTTGCAGATTTTTGTTCCGAGAATGGCATCAAGAGACGGACTTCAGCTCCTAGAACACCACAAATGTAATGGTGTTGCGAAAAGAAAGAATAGAACTGTTCAAGAGATGGCCAGACTATGTTGACAGAAATGACATGGGGAACAAATTCGAGAGAAGCAAAGGCATACAAAGAAGATATGTTCGGAATGTGTGTATGTTGAGACAACATGAAGACAAAACTCCCTATGAATTATGGTTTGGTAAAAGGCCACAAAGAAAGCACTTCAAAGTGTTTGGTAGTAAATGTTATATAAAAAACACCAATCATGATTTAGGGAAGTTTGATGATCGAAAGGCATGAAGGAATTTTTCTTGGCTACTCTACCTCAAGCAAAGCATATAAATGTTACAACAAGAAGCTTGGTAAAATCGTTGAGAGTGCAGATGTGAGAGTAGATGAGCATAAAAATTCAACTCCGCAGTCAATCGTGATCCTCATATTTTTGAAGACTTGGATAGTGAGAAAAATGACAAGTGAAATAGAAAAAGAGCAAAATGTGACAAATGTGCCGAACAGAGAACGGTGGTTGATACGTAAGAAAGAGAAGAGCAGCGATTCGGAGGCGAGATAGGCGGAACAAAAGTGGCTCAAGCAGAGTAAAAAAAATCATCCCGAGCAATTAATTCTTGGTGATCCATCGGCCGGTATGCAAACAAGAAAGGTGAGACAACCAAAACAAATGTTTTCTTTACTATCTCATATTGAACCAAAATCGCTGCAGAGGCATGTGAAGATGCAAGTTGGCTCAAAGCAATGAATGAAGAGTTGGATCAAATAGAGAAAAACAAAACTTGGGAATTGGTGCCAAGGCCTACGGACAAGAATGTCATTGGCACTAAATGGGTCTACAGGAACAAGCTCAATGAAGATGGAAAAATTGTAAGAAACAAGGCCGATTAGTTTGCAAAGGATATGCTCAGAGTTGAGGGAATTGACTTTGAAGAAACATTTGCTCCCGTGGCTAGGCCGGAAGCTATCGGGATGTTTCTTGCTTTTGCAAAGGCATAAGAACTTCAAGGTTTATCGATGGATGTCAAGTCAGCTTTTCCCGAATGGAGACTTGGAAGAAGAGGTGTATATAGAGCAACCGTAAGGATTTCAACCGAGTGAGGACCCTACACTTGTGTGTAAACCGAAGAAAGCATTGTATGGGTCGAAGCAAGCACCAAGAGCATGGTATTCCATACTGGATACTTATCTTTGTAAGTTGGGCTTCAAGAAAGGTTTGGTTGATAGCAATTTGTATGTTAAATTTATGGATGGCAATCGACAGCTTGTGGTTGTATATGTAGATGATATCATCTTTGCGGGCCAAAAGGATGAATTATGTCAAGACTTTGCTCGGAGAATGCAAGATGAGTTTGAGATGTCTATGATTGGAGAGTTATCTTATTTTTTAGGTCTCGCAGATCAGCCGCTTAAAGAATGGATTCTTTTTATCTCGGACTAAATATGTGAAGGAAATGTTGAAGAAATTCACAATGGAAGACTCGTACACCAATGAGCACTCCAATGATGACAAGTCGTAAGCTAAGCAAAGAGGATGACACTCCATCGCTTGACCACACTATGTATAGGTCAATGATTGGAAGTCTACTTTACTTAACTCGCTACAAGGCCGATATTCTACGCCTGTTTCCATGGTAGCTAGATATCAAGCTGGCCCAAAAGAGACACACGTTGTAGCCGTGGAAAAGAATTTTCAGATATCTAAAGGGGACTATGGACTATGGTCATTGGTATGCAAAAAGCAAGGATCTGGAATTATCTTCTTACTCAGATGCAGATTGGGCAGGATGTGTTGATGATAGGAAGAGCACTAGTGGCGGTGCTTTTTATCTTGGAAGAAATTTGGTGGCTTGGCACAAGAAGAAACAGAGTCGAGATCATTATCTACGGCAGAGGCGGAATACATTGCAGCTACCTCATGTTGCACACAGGTATTATGGATGAAGCAGATGTTGAAGGATCTCGGCATTGAGTCAAAGAAACCTATTTCTATGTTTTGTGATAACACTAGTGCCATAAATATATCTAAAAATCCCGTTATGCACTCCAGGACGAAGCACATAGCCATTCGATATCACTTCTTGAGAGAGAAAGTTCTCGAAGGAGAAGTTCAGTTAGAGTTCATTCCCACAACGCAGAGCAGACATGCGATATTTTCACAAAGCCACTTCCCGGAGATCAGTTTGATTACTTGCGACAGAAATTGGGAGTGATTATCTTCCCCAAGCATTGAGGAGCTTGGAGTGAGGGGGAGCAGTGTTTGCTTGTTCTATTTTTTTTTGCTCCCCATGTAGGACTCAGGGGGAGTCTATTGATATTTTTTTTGTGTTACTATGGTGTTGAGTTTATGTTTTGGAGCTTTCATAGGATTGGGAAGATGCGGTGGGCACTCCTATGTGGCATATCCCTTTGTTCTTGTTGTCAAAGGGGGAGAAATATTTATGCACACAATTCCAAAGGGGGAGATTGTTGCACTTTGGATTGTCATTGTCGGCAACTCGGACCAAGTCTGATGAGGGAGATTGATACCGGTTGTAGATTGATACCGGTTGTAGTCTTGTGGTTCGTCATGCAATTAAAGAGAGAAATTCAAGAGAGAGAAAGAAGAGAGAGAATCAGAAGAGAGAGAAAGAGGAGAGAGAAAAAGAGAATCAGAAGAGAGAGAAAGAGGAGAGAGAAAAAATGTGAGTGGGACCCACAGGTATGGTGGCAAGGTGACATGCCAACACGGCAGCCCACGGCACTTGGCATGCATGCACACAAAGTTTCAGGTTCAAATTCCAAGGTTTGACAGAGTTTTAACTTTGGGTATATTTTTGGTGGGTCCCTTAACAGGTTCATGGAGATCCAGCATTGGAAATATGTAGAGCATAGAGTTAGCTTTCCAACGCAACTTGAATCACTCAATTCCGACGTCGGATGAGAGAGATATCGCAGTTTCTGTCGAATCGCCTCGAAAAAGTCATTTCATAAGTTGTTTAGGGGCAATTTCGGCATTTCACAAGTTGTATAGGGGCTTTTTCGTCAAGAAAAAGAGAAGGAGATCCAAGATCCGCGGCGAGGACTGATCCTCACCTCTCAGATTCGCATCTGACAGCCCACAAAGACGCGGCTCGGCTACGGTGCGGCGCAGGTGCAGGTTATATAAGGAAAGATTCTCTTTCCTTATCCGAGATTAGCCAATTTTCAAATTGCCATATCTTCTTCATCCGAGCTCCAAATCGGTCCGTTCAAATTGCAACATTCATATTTTTCGATGCCCTATCTATTGGGCGCCGTTGGGAGTCGTGAAAGGACTGGAAAAAATTGAAAAGTGTGTTTTGAAGCTACAGAAGAGGGATTTTACCTGTCGGAGTTTCCAGTGAGGGGATTCATCACTATCCACCTATTCTCTGTGCATCAATGGATTGTTGAAACCATGAGAGAGGTTGATATGCTGCGTATTACTCATTCATGGTGATGTTGAAGGAGATGGGAAGCCTATGATCAAGACGAGATCGATGTTTCAAGATTTACTATCATTGAAGGCTGTTCAGAGGTTCTCAAGGCAGTGTGGAGCATCAAAGATTATCGCTGGCAATTCAAGACTATTGGTTGTGAGATTTTCTCATTCCCTATCTCTTTAAATAATTTTTATGCACTGTATGCTAGTATAGGTGAAAGAAAAATAGTAGAATACCTATCTAGCTTGTGGGTTTCATTGTAGGGCAATTCTATAAGCCCCAAAAATTGTTTTAGTTGTGGTGTGTTCAGTGGGTGCTGGACACTGGCTTTATGCCTGAATTTTGGTGTTGTTACACCCTCTCAGTTTTATGCTGGGAAAATTTAGGGTTAGTATCCTTGTCTGTAAGAGACTAAAAGTTGAGTATTGAGTAAGTACGGAGCCCGTGGGGCATTACTCCGTGGATTAGCCATCACATACTATGGTGGTGAACCACGTAATATCTTGTGTTCTGTGTGTTTATTTTTCTGGTATATTTTGAAATGTGTGGAATGGTTTGCAGGATGGGTGTGTAAATCTGGTAGACCTGGCCACTGAGTGGTAGCGAGGTGGATTTGCATACAATTGTGTGTATTGATAAATCAGGTATCCAACAGCTCTGGACAACATTGAATTTATAGGGAAAAAGTTTCAGACACTGATTCACCCCCCCTCTCAGTGTCATATCAAGTTCATCAATATTAATTTCAAAACCTATTATAAATTCCAAAATATATCATCCAATAGCATCTAACATCATCAAATTCTAGTTTTCAAGTTCAAACACCATAACAACATATATGTCCAAAGTTTAGATTTCATACATATCATCTAACATCATCAATAAAACAAATGTTTCAAAATCTAGCCACAACAAAAAGATTGTAAGTTCTAAATTTCAATTTTGCATGAAGCCATCAGAAGTAGATCCTCCAATGTTAGGTGAATGTGGATCAGGTTCAATATATGTTTGTTCAAGTCGTTCCATCTCCAATTCATTGTCTTCCTCCGGCAAATCCCCAAGTTTTTCTAAATCAATTGGCCTTGCATCTTGAAGTGATCGACTTTCATACTTCTCCTTCATCATAGAATTCATTCTGATATACACCAAATCCTCTAACATTTCTAGGGACAATTTATTTCTCTTCTTTGTTTGTGCTGCATCCCATGCACTCCAATTTCGCTCACAAGGAGAGCTACTACACGATTGGCTCAAAATTCTACAAACAACCTTTTGAAGCATAGGATATTCACTGCCAAGAAATTACCACCAAATCCCTACAAATCATCAAAGTAAGCAAATATAAGAATACCATATTTGATAATAAAAAAAATTAGATTAACTAACATACTTACTTGGATGGTTAGTAATCATCATTGATTTTCCTATCACACTGAACAACCTTGAGCTCTTCATGTGATAATCAACAATTTCTTGCATGAATTGATGACGGTTTTCAAAAGGAACCATGCTGTCCAAAATAACATCTTGTACATTCACAAACGTAGAAGAATCAATATTAAGCCAATCTTCATACATAGAACAAGGATTGAGAATTGCAGCTATCACATGAACATAATGGATAATGTTCTTCTCCACCATACTTATAAATAAATCCATTATGGTTAAATATTTCATCCCATCCTTTTCCACAAATTTTCGCAATGATTCTTTGGCTCTTTCTGTTGCTTCAAATAAATAACCAGCAGTTGAACCTTCTGAATCCACAAGGCGAAGAATCCTAATCAGTGGCTCCATAAAATTAACAACTTCCCTTGCTCCCTCCCAAAAAGTTTCAGATTGGATGATTCTAACAGTTTTTATAGCCATTTCAGCCCTATTAAATTGAAATGATCTCCATTCAGATGATGCAACTAGAAGTCTCAACTCATTCTCAATTGCATTAAGAGACTGAAGCATCAAGAAATTAGTACCAAATCTTGTCTTGCATGGCTGCTTAGGCTCTTTTTCATTTGTAAATTCTCTCATCAATGCTAAAATAGTTGAATGTCTATGCCTATAATCCACTACATGCTTTCCATCATCAATAATATCACTCACCCATCTAACATGCTTGTGAATATCCTTTAAAAGTAGATTAATCCCATGTGCAGCACAATTTGTTCTATACATATGACGTCATTTGTCGATCAACATATCACCACAAGAAATATAATTGGCTCCATTATCAGAAATGAATTGCACAACATTTTTTGGTCCAATTGTTTCAATGACATCAAAAATAATATCAAAAAGAAATGTTTTAGTTACTCTATTGGTACCACATTCAACACACTTTAAAAACACAGCACCCCCTAGTGAATAAGCAATCACATTGACCCAAGACCTCTTTTTTAAATCAGTCCAAGAGTCAGACATAATCGTGCAACCAGTAATTCCCCATGTCGATTTTATACTGCTGACATACTCCATAACATGTGCTTTTTCTTCAGAAATCAAACGGGTGCGAAAAGTTGAATAACTAGGTACCTTATAACTAGGCACATATTGACATGCACCCTTAATCATCTCAATGAAAGATTCTGTTTGAATAACATTAAAGGAAATGTTATTCTTCACAAAAAAAATCTGTCACTTTACTATCCAATGATTTTTTGTCTCTTTTAGAAATCAAATCTACTATAGTGGATTGAGGATTTACTCCACTTCCACCATGTATTTGATTACTGGTGGAACCAACTCTACTTTCCATAGACTCATTCCTTCTCTTCTTACTATTAAGAGTTGAATTCAATTCTACAACGGCATCGGCTTGGATGTGTCCAGGGACTTTAGAACAAATTTGAACATCATGCCCAGACTTGCAAGCTAAATGAGCTTTTATGCGTGTAACACTCCCAGATAATTGAGATCACAATATTTACATTTAAAACAGTTCAAACTAACCATCTCTACGTGTTCCCAATACTTATCTTTTTTTCTCACCATTTTTCTCAGATACCTACAGAAGATAATCACATAGGCATTCCAATTTTAGAAATAATAAAATAAACATATCACTACAAACTTATAAAAAAATTGATACACCACCAAGTCCCATCAGCACATAAAAGACAAACAAATAGAAAATTATAAATATATGGACTCAAAAGTCAAAACCTTTATCAGAGTAAAAGAACCAAGGTCCCCACTAAACAGAACATCATAGTCCTCAATCCTCACATCTCACTGTAAAAGAACCAAGGTCCCCACTATAACAATGTTGTTTCCTTATATATATCTCTCTCTCTTTTTTAGTAAACAAAAGATTCATTGATTAGCCGCCTCAGTAAGTACAGAGGTCCTGCAAACATAACTCCTTAAGCCAATCTATATCCCCATTCCACCAGAGCAAACCAGATCCTAAGTAAGCCTTCTTTGCAATCTTATGGGCCACCTGATTCCCATCCTGTGGGACATAACAAAAAGAAATATTACAAAAATTGGATCGATACAAAAAGATGTCCTGAATCACAGTGTTTAAAAACAATTATTTACCTACAACAGTGAAATCCCATTTAGAATTAAATACATTAAAACAACTAATAAACATTTTATCTACAATAGTGGAATCCCATTTGGAATTGAAGACATAAAAAACAATTATTTATCTACCTTTTTCACTATAAAAAGGAACCCTTCTACCTACTATGCATAAACTGATTCAGATTTGAGAATCAGTTTAAGAGCCGATTCCGTGAAGCCCATGACCTGTTCAATCGTTTTTCTACAAGAAATGTTTAAGAGCCAATGTCGTGAAGGAGGATCGAACAGATCATAGCCACACTATACAGTACACAGTGACAGTACACACTACCGTTCTCATTCGTGAAGGAGGAAAACCTAAATTTCCTAAGTTAAAGTTCAAATCCATACATAAAATATAAAATAAATTACAAAAAACATGAAAATGATTTGAGCCCTAACTCTAAACCATTCCAAGGCAACCAAATAGACAAAAGATAACGATTATTGCAAATGGGCCACTCACTTTACGTTTAAGATCAAGGAATCTTCAGATGGAGTCACAGAACCGAAGAAGTTGAGGACTTGAGGTAGATGCTTCTCGTTTACCGCCGTGGAGTGGTTGCAGAGAAATAGAAAGGAAAGAGAACCGTTGGGAGTAGTTGCAGAGAAGTAGAGAGGAAGGTGAGCGGTGGAGCGTTTGAGAAGAAGATGAACAGAGTGACGATTTTAACTTTTTACTTTACTTTAGAGTTAAATCGTTGGGAATTGGGGATTTGAAGTTAAAAAAACAAAAAGTAAAAAAAGTCTAATTTCTGATGGTTAAAACTTTTATCGATTAATGTGTAATTGCATTTTGAGTTAAAAAACAAAAAGTGAAAAAAGTCAAACTCTATAAAACGATGGTCAAAAGACTCGGAACTCAAAAGTTTAAAAATTAAAACTTTAGAGGATAAAAGTGTAATTTTATTTTTTTGTTTCAACCGTTTTTTATCATAAAAAACGGATACGTGTTTAAAACGCGTTTAAAACACGTTTAAAACGGCAGGGGTTCCCGTATGCCATTTTTTGCCGTATTTCCTAGAACAATACGGGAAAACGCATTTTAAATGGCCGAGTACGGTACGGCCATTTTAAACGTGTTTTAACTAACAGTGGGCCGAACAGGTTGTGCGCACATCAGAGCCCTTGGGCATGCGGCGGCATGGCTGCTTGCGGGCCTGTGGCTTGCCATGGTTGCTGCGCGGCTGTGGCTGGCCTTGCTTGCAGGGCTAGCTTGCTGCATGGCCTCGGCTGCCTTGCTGCCTGGGTTGCCATGTGGCATCGGCTCTGCCTTGCGGCCTAGGCTGCCATGTGGCCTGGGCTGTCATGTGGCCTGGCCACCTCATCCATGGGTCCCACCCACAATCTCTCTCCTCTTTCTCTCTCTCAACATTTTTTCTCTCTCTTCCTTCTCACAACAACACCCACTCATAAGCCACATCATCAATGGGATGCACATTCTCTCTCCTCTTGCCACACCATCAGTATGCAAGGTTGTAGAACATTATAGAATACACTTCTTCATCACTGCCACTTGCACAGATACTCTCTCTCCTCATGTCTCTGACTGTAAGGTCAACTATGCTGCTACCTCAACTAAGTTACCAACAATGACACAACACATGACCAACAAAATTTGTCTTTATTTTCTCATCCACAGATAGATCTTACATGAATTTTATTATACCAAAACCTAGAAGATTAAAAAAAAAAAAAATTCTGTTTGCAGACCTGCAAAATTCTGCAAAATTTTCACAGCATACCTCTCTCTCTGTTTTTTCTCTTCTTTTTTTTTTTTTTTTTTTTTTTTCTTTTTTCTCACACAGAAGATCCTTCAGTTTGTATGGTTTAATACATTTTTTTTTTAATCTAAACTCCCATGAATCTGCAATGGTGGATTTTCTTGTACATCGTCTTCGCCAATCTTGTGAGGATGATTTTCCAATTATAAATTTCTGATTTGCCATCTTCTTCTTCTTCCATGCTTTCACCACTTGTGGCAGAGATGCCTCCAGCGGTAGCCGCGAACTAAAGGGGCCCTTGTGGAGGACCAGTTTGAGAAGAAGAAGAAGAAGAAGAAATGTTTGAGAAAAAGAAGAAGAAAGTTGCAGAACAGTTTGCGAAGAAGAAATGATTTGAAAAGAAGAAGAAGTTGCAGAAAAGTTTGGGAAGAAGAAAGAAATGTTGAGAATCACAGGTGATTTTTGACGTCTTTAACAAACAGATTTCAAAACCCATCAAGAAGCTTTCTGCGACTTACGTCTAAAAGCTCTGCAAGAAGAAGAATGGGGTTCGCGGTTTATGCTCAGGTCTATTTTGATAAACAGATTTCAAAAATGTCATTTGCTTAGGTATAATTTGTTTCATCATAACCTTGGTATACCAGTATATATCCACCGCCGGATCAAACTAGTGACCTGCATCTCTAATCAGACGGTCAATTGTCGTCTCCAATAGATGGAAAGATCTTAAAAGGAAGGAGAGATATGTAAGAAAATGATCCTCTTCGGTCACCTGGACAGATCAGACAAATTGGAATCAGTCGATGCACCTACCATTGAACGGACTGATCAGTTAAAAAGTGTCCACACCCAGAACCATATGGCACAAGAAGAGAAATTGATGGAGATGTTGTACCAGAATCAAAATTGATGGAAGATGGCAAGGTTCATGGAAGTTGCAAGATGCTGATGACGATGATACCACAACAAGCGTGATGGCAATTGACCCTGTAAACGAGAAGGATAACTCTTCTAAAATTCAACCTGTTCCAACCCTGTTCAAAATTCAAACTCACGCTTAATAGCTTCTACAATGAAAGATGAAAGATGAAAGATGGGATCTCCTGTAAGATACCAAGAATTCTGAGTTGAATGAAACTCTTATTGCTGTACCCAGCTCTTCTGCTTACCAACACTGCAGCTGTTTTAAACTTAGCTTGTAATTAACGTCTCTCACCTCTTCCTCTCCTCCTCCATCTTTTTTTGTTTATATTTATTTTAGAAATATTTCTTAAAAAAATATGGTTTAGAATGATTATATTCGAGGATGATTTGGTTGGAATGGAATAGAAATCGATGTTGAGAAAATAACGTACATGACTACATGAGCGAACATCGCTCTCACGAGTGCTTCATCTATTCTCCTAGGCCATCGTGTACCATGCATTATTCTCAAAAGTAGGTATAGAAATCCTCTCATATCTGAGTTTGGGCGAAAGATTTAGTGGTCCAGATGGATGGCCGCCACCTGGCTCTCGGGTGGATCCGAACCCTCCATCCGAGCCAACACCAAAGCCGACAAACTGAGTCAACAGGGGTGTCGGCTCGGATGGAGGGTTCGGATCCACCCGAAAGTCAAGTGACAGCTATCCATCTAAGCCGCCAAGTCTTTCGCCCAAACTCAGACAAGAGAGGATGTAAATATTGAGGAATAGAAGCCCACGAAAGCCCATTACTATGTAGCCTAGGATTGTATGTCACTTGTAGTTTGTAGAACCGGTCAGGATATTTACTATTGACTGGTTATAGACTGTAAACAACAGTATAAAGAGTTCATTGTACTGTAGGACAGAACTATCAAGACAATTTTGAACATTTATGTTCTTCATTCTTCTTCGTTCTGTAAGAGTTTCTTACAGTAGATCCCAAAAGTAGCCGCCTTCGTACTTGACCGCTTTTCTTTTTCTTCTTCTTAATTCAATCTTATATGTTAACACGTGAAAAATGAAAGTACATGGGAGGAAGTGTTGGACTTTATGTTGTCATTGTTGGCAACTTGGCTGATGTGACAGTGCTTATGAGCATTCAGTCAGAGAAATGAGGAGAGAGAGTATCAATGTAGGAGAGAGAGTGTCAGTGTGCAGTGGCACAGATGTGGCAACTTCGCTTATGTGTTCTACAAGGTTCTACATATGTTTTAGATGACTTACAATGAGTTAAATGGGATATTACACTGATTTTGATGAGAGAGAGTGTTTGTGGACCCCACTGGTGATGTGGCCGAGTTTCTGATGATGCGGCCGAGTTTCTGATGATGCGACAGTGTTCCTGAAGCTTTTCTAATCATGTCCATGTTTCTCATGTTTCTGGTGTTGTGGCGTTAAAGAGAGAAATTCAAGAGAGAGAAAGAAGAAAGAGAATCAGAAGAGAGAGAAAGAGGAGAGAGAAAAAATGTGAGTGGGACCCACAGGTGTGATGGCAAGGTGACATGTCAACACGGCAGCCCACGGCACTTGGTATGCATGCACACAAAGTTTTGGGTTCAAATTCCAAGGTTTGACAGAGTTTTAACTTTGGGTCTATTTTTTGTGGGTCCCGCAGCAGGTTCATGGAGATCCGGCATTGGAAATATGTAGAGCATCGAGTTAGCTTTCCAACGCAACTTGAATCACTCAATTCCGACGTCGGATGAGAGAGATATCGCAGTTTTTGTTGAATCGCTCGAAAAAATCATTTCATAAGTTGTTTAGGGGCAATTTCGGCATTTCACAAGTTGTATAGGGGCTTTTTCGTCAAGAAAAAGAGAAGGAGATCCAAGATTCGCGGCGAGGACTGATCCTCACCTCTCAGATTCGCATCTGACAGCCCACAAAGACGCGGCTCGGCTACGGTGCGGCGCAGGTGCAGGTTATATAAGGAAAGATTCTCTTTCCTTATCCGAGATTAGCCAATCTTCAAACTGCCATAACTTCTTCATCCGAGCTCCAAATCGGTCCGTTCAAATTGCAACATTCATATTTTTTGATGCCCTATCTATTGGGCACCGTTGGGAGTCGTAAAAATCTAGATAAAAATTAAAAGAGCGTTTTGAAGAAAAAAGAGAAGGTTTTCTAGGGTTTTGTGCTCTGTGGGAGTGATCAATCACCAACTGCCTCTTCTTTGTGCATCAATGGAGTGCTAAATCCCTGTGAGAGGTCAGTAGAGCTTTTATTTTCATATTCATGGTGATTATGGGTTGTGTGGAAGAGATTGGAAGCTTGTCGATGAGGTGTGCTCCGTGAATCGATCTCTATCATCATTGAAGACTGTTAGAGAGTACCTAAGGGGCAGGTGAAGCTTCGGAGATATTGATGGTCATTCGAAAGCAGTTGTAAGATTTTTCAATTCCCTATCTATTTGTTGCTTTCAATATATTGTATGCTAGCGTAGGTGAAAATTATTGAATACCTAGCTAGTGGGGGAAAAATTGTAAGGCATAATTATAAGCCTAAAAATTGTGACTTGCTTCTCGTGGGTGCGAGTTAAGCGTGGTGTGTTCAGTGGGTCTTTGGACACTTTGGGCCGTTAAGCCTGAATCTTAGCGTTAGTGCGTCCTCTCGCTTTATCTTTGGAAAAACCTAGGGTTAATATCCTTGTCTTGTTAGAGACTAAAAGCTGAGTGTTGAGTAAATACGGAGCCCGTTGGGCATTACTCCGTGGAGTAGCCATCACACACTGTGTTGGTGAACCACGTAATATCTCTGTGTTCATTGTGTTTATTTTCTATTATATTTTGGAGTGCGTGGAATGACTTGCAGGATGGGTATGCAAATCTGGTAGACCTGGCCACTGAGTGGTAGCGAGGTAGATTTGCATACGCTTGTGTGTGTGTAAAAGAATATCTCTCCATCAGCTCTGGGCAACAGTAATTAATCAGAGAAAAATTTCAGACACTGATTCACCCCCCCCCCCTCTCAGTGTCATATCAAGTTCATCAGGAAGATCACTAGTCGGTCACTTGGAGGATAAAGAGAGCCACTATATTTTAAGGAGAGAGAAAGGACGGATATGAGTATTTTCTCTCTCTCTATATATATATCCCTTCCCCTCTCTCTCTCTATATATATCACTGATCTCTCTCTCCCCTGGGGAGAAAAAAAGCTGCTACACCTTCTTGGATAGATTGAAAGGTAAGAAACATGGATTATGACCAGAAGTACAATTCGACAACACCCACCGATGCTACTCCACCTGGCCCTCAAGCTCCAGTTCCTTGGTCCTCTGGTATCTGCCACTGTGGTGACAATATTGAGTTCCGTAAGTATAACTTATTCTAATTATTCTTACACCATTTCCGCCCAAATTAAAACCTCACAATCTGATGATGAAGGATTAATTGGTTCCATTTTCACATACAGGTTGTATAACATGTTGGTGTCCGTGCATTACCTTTGGCCAGATCTCAGAGATCATTGATAAAGGTTCCCCCTCCTGTACTATAAATGGAGTAATCTATGGATTTCTGAGGCACTTCACTGGTTTCCACTGGTTGTACGCTTGTTCCTATCGGTCCAGGATGAGGCAGGAATATAACTTGAATGGGAGTTCCTGTGGGGATTGCTTCGTTCATTGTTGCTGTGAGCCATGTGCTTTGCGCCAAGAGTACAGAGAGCTCGAGAGCCGAGGATTCGACATGAGCATAGGTAATTAGTTTCTTTGTTTCTTCTTCTTTATCTCTATTAGAATCTCTTGGGTGTATTTGTTAAGGTTTGAAGTTTCACACGAAGAACACTGTTCCAGAATAGAAACGTTGCTAAACGCAGCTTAAAAGATTGATTCTTGGTTCTGAATTCTCTTGGCTAGATTAATCTTAGTTGTTGAATTTAATTTGCAGGATGGCATGGAAACGTGGAAAGACAGAACCGTGGAGTAGCGATGCCTCCTATTGTGGAAAAAGGCATGACTCGATAGACTGAATAAATGAAGATTAATTATTGTATAGTTATGAAGGCCTTTGGATCTGAAAGATTAATTATTTCTGTTAGATCGGATGCTTGAAAATATTTTTACTTCAAATTGTTTACTGTATAAATGTACAAGATGTGAGGTGAGAGTGAGTTGCTTACTTTGAGATAGTTTTTAAGGTTTTTAATTAAGTTAAACTTGTTTTAATCATGATTGTAATGCAGTTCCCTCATATACTTGGGACATAAATCAAACAAAGAATTTTTTTGTAATAAAAGCCAAAAAAAAAAAAAAAAAAAAAAGTGGGTAATTGAGTCCCTTGACATTTCACAATGGATTTTTTATACAGTTATATATGTTAATGTAGCTTTTTAGGGGAATAGATTTGTTGCCTGTATGGCTGTTGTGTTGCACTTTGGATTGTCATTGTCGGCAACTCGGACCAAGTCTGATGAGGGAGATTGATACTGGTTGTAGATTGATACCGGTTGTAGTCTTGTGGTTCGTCATGCAATTAAAGAGAGAAATTCAAGAGAGAGAAAGAAGAGAGAGAATCAGAAGAGAGAGAAAGAGTAGAGAGAAAAAATGTGAGTGGGACCCACAGGTATGGTGGCAAGGTGACATGCCAACACGGCAGTCCACGGCACTTGGCATGCATGCACACAAAGTTTCGGGTTCAAATTCCAAGGTTTGACAGAGTTTTAACTTTGGGTCTATTTTTGGTGGGTCCCGCAATAGGTTCATGGAGATCCGGCATTGGAAAGATGTAGAGCATCGAGTTAGCTTTCCAACGCAACTTGAATCACTCAATTCCGACGTCGGATGAGAGAGATATCGCAGTTTCTGTCGAATCGCTCGAAAAAGTCATTTCATAAGTTGTTTAGGGGCAATTTCGGCATTTCACAAGTTGTATAGGGGCTTTTTCGTCAAGAAAAAGAGAAGGAGATCCAAGATCCACGGCGAGGACTGATCTTCACCTCTCAGATTCGCATCTGACAGTCCACAAAGACGCGGCTCGGCTACGGTGCGGCGCAGGTGCAGGTTATATAAGGAAAGATTCTCTTTCCTTATCCGAGATTAGCCAATTTTCAAATTGCCATATCTTCTTCATCCGAGCTCCAAATCTGTCCGTTCAAATTGCAGCATTCATATTTTTCGATGCCCTATCTATTGGGCGCCGTTGGGAGTCGTGAAAGGGCTGGAAAAAATTGAAAAGTGTGTTTTGAAGCTACAGAAGAGGGATTTTGCCTGTCGGAGTTTCCAGTGAGGGGATTCATCACTATCCACCTATTCTCTGTGCATCAATGGATTGTTGAAACCCCGAGAGAGGTTGATATGCTGCGTATTACTCATTCATGATGATGTTGAAGGAGATGGGAAGCCTATGATCAAGACGAGATCGATGTTTCAAGATTTACTATCATTGGAGGGTCGTTCAGAGGTTCTCAAGGCAAAGTGGAGCATCAAAGATTATCACTGGCAATTCAAGACTATTGGTTGTGAGATTTTCTCATTCCCTATCTCTTTAAATAATTTTTATGCACTGTATGCTAGTATAGGTGAAAGAAAAATAGTAGAATACCTATCTAGCTTGTGGGTTTCATTGTAGGGCAATTCTATAAGCCTCAAAAATTGTTTTAGTTGTGGTGTGTTCGGTGGGTCTTGGACACCGGCTTTATGCCTGAATTTTGGTGTTGTTACACCCTCTCGGTTTATCTTTGGGAAAATTTAGGGTTAGTATCCTTGTCCTGTAAGAGACTAAAAGTTGAGTATTGAGTAAGTACGGAGCCCGTGGGGCATTACTCTGTGGATTAGCCATCACATATTGTGGTGGTGAACCACGTAATATCTTGTGTTCTGTGTGTTTATTTTTCTGGTATATTTTGGAGTGTGTGAAATGGTTTGCAGGGATGGGTATGCAAATCGGGTAGACCGGCCACCGAGTGGTAGCGAGGTGGATTTGCATACACTTGTGTGTATTGACAAATCGGTATCCAACATGTACGGATAGCATTGAATTTATAGGGAAAAAGTTTCGGACAACGATTCACCCCCCCCTCCTCTCAGTGTCATATCAAGTTCATCAATTGGTATCGAGCCCCGTGTTCGGTGGCGACTTAATCGACAATCGAGAATATCAGAATAAAAGATATGACACCAGGAGAAGGTTCAAACAAGCCCCCTTTGTTTGATGGGACGGATTTTGTCTTTTGGAAAAGAAGAATGGAGGTCTATGTAGGATCTCTTGGTTATGATGTTTGGGCTTCTGTAGAGAATGGCTACACTCCACATGATACAAATGCTCCCACAGTTGTAGACAAAAAGAATTTTGAGAACAATAGAAAGGCTCTCAATGCCATTCAAGGGGGACTGACAAATAGTGAGCTGGCTAAAATCATGGACTTCAAGACAGCAAAGGAAGTATGGGACAGACTGATCAACATATATGAAGGAGATAAGAAAATCAAGACAGTCAAGCTACAAACATTCGGGAGGTCGGTCTTGAGAATCGAAGATGAATGAAGATGAGACCATTGATCAATACATGAACAGGGTTAATGAAGTGGTCAATTCCATTAGAGGACTTGGTGAAGATTTAAAAGGTCATATTGTTTGTCAAAAGATTTTGAGGTCTCTCACTCCAAAATTTGAGTCAAAAGTATCAGCTCTTGAAGAAACCAAGGACTTGGAACAGGTTACTATTGATGAAATTCATGGAGATTTAACAGCTTTTGAGATGAGGGTTGATCCAGGAACCACTAGTGACAAGCAGGTAGCTTTCAAGGCTATGAAGAAGCTGAAAATTTTTGAAAAACAAAATGAGGAAGAAAGTGAAGATGAAGCCACAGCTCATTTCACTAGAAAATTGAAAAAGGGTACAGGAAAGTATAAAAACAAGCTTCCATTCAAATGCTTCAATTGTGGTAAAGTTGGACACTTCGCTACAAAGTGCCCAATGAAGAGTAAGTTTGACAGTGATGATGAAGATGATAGAAAAAGCAAGTTTAAGGGAAAGAAAAACTACAACTTCAAGAAAAACAGGTCAAACGAAAGAGTTTTATCTCTAAGAGAAGCATTGAATCCTCGGATGATGACTCGATGAAATCTCAGAAGATGAGCCTAGTGAGGCTTTGTTCATGGTTTACATTGAAGATCAAGAGAAGAACACAGCTAAAGAAAAATTCTCCTCAAAAAGCAATGAAGAAGGCATTGTGGAATCTATCTCTAGTAGTGAAAAAGAAAAAGGGAATGAAATTTCAAGCTCTGGTGATGAAGAAGAAGGTGAGGTAAATTTTGAAGAAGAGTTTGTTTGCGGCTATGAAGGAACTTAAGAAAGAAAGAAAATATAACAAGCTTGTCTCACAAGAAGTTAAAAAAAAGAAAAAGGTAATTCAAGATTTGAGAATTCAAGTTGTTGAATCCAAGAAAATTGTTGAAGATCTCAAGACTCGGATTGGACGGTATCTACAGCACCACTCCAAACTAATGACCAGAATACGAGGTTTGAGAGCTCAACTTGAAACACAAGCCCCGTGATGAGTAAATTTGAAGAGCTCGAGAAGGAATTTATTTTGTTAAAAGCAAAGGTGAATGAATATGAAATAGAAGAGTTTGAAAGACAACAAAAATTGAACAAATCTGATGAGCCAAACAACACTACAATACATCCTAGTAGCGAGAAAGCTGGATGGGATTATAAATTCTCAAAGACCTTCCAATGTAAAATTTGGTCTTGGTTTTGATAAGGGAGAGACTTCAAATAATGCAAACTCAAATAGAAAAGGTTCCATCTCTTTTGTGAAAGAGAGTGAAAAGGGCAAGGGCTGCTTGTGGTTTATGATCAAAAAAGAAAACCATGTTCCTACTCCTCTGACCAACAATGCAAGGCAAGGTAGGAGAGTTAAAAAAACTAACATCTATGAAAGAAATTATCCCAATGCATTGCAGAGACAGACGAGGTATGTGGCTCCTTCTAGGCCAAGATCTTATTTTCATGGTTACTGTTATAAATGCAATACTTATGGTCACGAATAGCTACCCCGCAAGTTCAATCCGAGTCAAGTTAGATTTGAAAGCGAAATCGTTTGCCCCTCTTGAAGAAAATTTTGTTGAATGCTATAACCGGAACAATTTTGGGCATATAGCAAGGAACTGTAGAACCATCTTTCCCCCTATGCCACCTTCACAAAGACAAGATGACGGAATTAGAAGCAAGATTCCAAGACGTAAGCAAGATGAAATATCTAAATCAAATAAGAGGGTCCGGGTTCGAAAAATAGCTCTTTGGTTGTACAGAGCTTTCAAGGCACAAAATAGTTCTACACCATGGATTCTTGACGGTGGATGTTCGAGTCATATGACAGAGATAGTAAGAGGCTTCAAAACTTCAACATTATGAAGGAGGCTCAATCAAGTTTGGTAATGATATTGGTGCAAAGATTGTTGGGAAAGGAAGCATTAGCCTCAACAATGGGAAGGTAAAATCTCATGAGGTTCTCTATGTTTCAGGCTTGAAACATAATCTATTGAGTGTCGGTCAGCTTTGTGATAAGGGCCACGATTAATTTTCGGTGATCAAGGATGTGAGATTCAAGAACCGACAAGTGGCAAATTGATGGCAACTGGAAAGAGAACTTCAGGAAATCTTTATACATTGTCTGAAGATTTTCAAGAAAATTGCATGTTGAGCCCAGAAGAAGAAATATGGCTATGGCACAAAAGACTAGGGCATATTGGATTTGAAAATTTAGTAAAGATTTCCAATAAAAATGCTTGTGAGAGATATCCCATCTTTGAAGAAGCCAACCAATGGCATATGTCCATCTTGTCGAAAAGGGAAGCGGACAAGAGTGTCATTTAAACCAAAAGATCACCATACTACTCAACCACTTGAGATTATTCACACGAATCTATGTGGGCCGGTGAGAACTCGTGAGCATCTCAGGAGAGAGGTACTTTATTCTATTCATAGATGACTACTCCAAAATGACTTGGGTAATGTTCTTGAAAAATAAGTCAGAGGCTCTTGCAAAGTTTAAAATCTTCAAAGCTCAAGTTGAAAATGAGACAGGAAAGAAAATTAAATGTTTAAGGTCCGACGGGGGAGGAGAATACACCTGGATTAATTTTGCAGATTTTTGTTCTGAAAATGGCATCAAGAGACAAACTTCAGCTCCTAGAACACCACAACAGAATGGTGTTGCAGAAAGAAAGAATAGAACTGTTCAAGAGATGGCCAGGACTATGTTGACGGAAAATGACATGGGGAACAAATTCTGGAGAGAAGCAGTGCATACAGGAAGATATGTTCGTACACGTGTATGTTGAGACAACATGAAGACAAAACTCCCTATGAATTATGGTTTGGTAAAAGGCCACGAGAAAGCACTTCAAAGTGTTTGGTAGTAAATGTTATATAAAAAACACCAATCATGATTTAGGGAAGTTTGATGATCGAGCGGATGAAGGAATTTTTCTTGGCTACTCTACCTCAAGCAAAGCATATAAATGTTACAACAAGAAGCTTGGTAAAATCGTTGAGAGTGCGGATGTGAGAGTAGATGAGCATAAAAATTCAACTCCGAGTCAATCGTTGATCCTCATATTTTTGAAGACTTGGATAGTGAGAAAAATGACAAGTGAAATAGAAAAAGAGCAAAATGTGACAAATGTGTCGAACAGAGAACGGTGGTTGATACGAGAAGAAAGAGAAGAGCGCCGGATTCGAGAGGCGAGATAGGCGGAACAAAAGTGGCTCAAGCGAGTAAAAAAAATCATCCCGAGCAATTAATTCTTGGTGATCCATCGGCCGGTATGCAAACAAGAAAGGTGAGACAACCAAAACAAATGTTTTCTTTACTATCTCATATTGAACCAAAATCGGTTGCGGAGGCATGTGAAGATGCAAGTTGGCTCAAAGCAATGAATGAAGAGTTGGATCAAATAGAGAAAAACAAAACTTGGGAATTGGTGCCAAGGCCTACGGACAAGAATGTCATTGGCACTAAATGGGTCTACAGGAACAAGCTCAATGAAGATGGAAAAATTGTAAGAAACAAGGCCGATTAGTTTGCAAAGGATATGCTCAAGGTTGAAAGAATTGACTTTGAAAAACATTTGCTCCCGTGGCTAGGCCGGAAGCTATCGGGATGTTTCTTGCTTTTGCGAAGTGCATAAGAACTTCAAGGTTTATCGGATGGATGTCAAGTCAGCTTTTCTTAATGGAGACTTGGAAGAAGAGGTGTATATAGAGCAACCGGGAAGGATTTCAACCGAGTGAGGACCCTACACTTGTGTGTAAACCGAAGAAAGCATTGTATGGGTTGAAGCAAGCACCAAGAGCATGGTATTCCGGATCGGATACTTATCTTTGTAAGTTGGGCTTCAAGAAAGGTTTGGTTGATAGCAATTTGTATGTTAAATCTATGGATGGCAATCGAGACGGTTGTGGTTGTATATGTAGATGATATCATCTTTGCGGGCCAAAAGGATGAATTATGTCAAGACTTTGCTCGAGAGAATGCAAGATGAGTTTGAGATGTCTATGATTGGAGAGTTATCTTATTTTTTAGGTCTCGCAGATCAGCCGGTTAAAGAATGGATTCTTTTTATCTCGGACTAAATATGTGAAGGAAATGTTGAAGAAATTCACAATGGAAGACTGTACACCAATGAGCACTCCAATGATGACAAGTCGTAAGCTAAGCAAAGAGGATGACTCTCCATCGCTTTGACCACACTATGTATAGGTCAATGATTGGAAGTCTACTTTACTTAACCGCTACAAGGCCGGATATTCTACGCTCTGTTTGCATGGTAGCTAGATATCAAGCCGGCCCAAAAGAGATACACGTTGTAGCCGTGGAAAAGAATTTTCAGATATCTAAAGAGGACTATGGACTATGGTCTTTGGTATGCAAAAAGCAAGGATCCGGAATTATCTTCTTACTCGGATGCAGATTGGGCGGGATGTGTTGATGATAGGAAGAGCACTAGTGGCGGTGCTTTTTATCTTGGAAGAAATTTGGTGGCTTGGCACAAGAAGAAACAGAGTCGAGATCATTATCTACGGCAGAGGCGGAATACATTGCAGCTACCTCATGTTGCACACAGTATTATGGATGAAGCGGATGTTGAAGGATCTCGGCATTGAGTCAAAGAAACCTATTTCTATGTTTTGTGATAACACTAGTGCCATAAATATATCTAAAAATCCCGTTATGCACTCCGGGCCTAAGCACATAGCCATTCGATATCACTTCTTGAGAGAGAAAGTTCTTGAAGGAGAAGTTCGGTTTAGAGTTCATTCCCACAAAGCAGAAAGATTGCAGATATTTTCACAAAGCCACTTCCCGAGATCGGTTTGATTACTTGCGACAGAAATTGGGAGTGATTATCTTCCTCAAGCATTGAGGAGCTTGGAGTGAGGGGGAGCAGTGTTTGCTTGTTCTATTTTTTTTTTTTTTTTTTTTTGCTCCCCATGTAGGACTCAGGGGGAGTCTATTGGTATTTTTTTGCGTTACTATGGTGTTGAGTTTATGTTTTGGAGCTTCCATAGGATTGGGAAGATGCGATGGGCACTCCTATGTGGCATATCCCTTTGTTCTTGTTGTCAAAGGGGGAGAAATACTTATGCATAGAGTGAGTTACCAACAATTCCAAAGGGGGAGATTGTTGCACTTTGGATTGTCATTGTCGGCAACTCGGACCAAGTCTGATGAGGGAGATTGATACTGGTTGTAGATTGATACCGGTTGTAGTCTTGTGGTTCGTCATGCAATTAAAGAGAGAAATTCAAGAGAGAGAAAAAAGAGAGAGAATCAAAAGAGAGAGAAAGAGGAGAGAGAAAAAATGTGAGTGGGACCCACAGGTATGGTGGCAAGGTGACATGCCAACACGGCAGCCCACGGCACTTGGCATGCATGCACACAAAGTTTCGGGTTCAAATTCCAAGGTTTGACAGAGTTTTAACTTTGGGTCTATTTTTGGTGGGTCCCGCAATAGGTTCATGGAGATCCGGCATTGGAAAGATGTAGAGCATCGAGTTAGCTTTCCAACGCAACTTGAATCACTCAATTCCGACGTCGGATGAGAGAGATATCGCAGTTTCTGTCGAATCGCTCGAAAAAATCATTTCATAAGTTGTTTAGGGGCAATTTCGGCATTTCACAAGTTGTATAGGGGCTTTTTCGTCAAGAAAAAGAGAAGGAGATCCAAGATCCGCGGCGAGGACTGATCCTCACCTCTCAGATTTGCATCTGACAGTCCACAAAGACGCGGCTCGGCTACGGTGCGGCGCAGGTGCAGGTTATATAAGGAAAGATTCTCTTTCCTTATCCGAGATTAGCCAATTTTCAAATTGCCATATCTTCTTCATCCGAGCTCCAAATCGGTCCGTTCAAATTGCAGCATTCATATTTTTCGATGCCCTATCTATTGGGCGCCGTTGGGAGTCGTGAAAGGGCTGGAAAAAATTGAAAAGTGTGTTTTGAAGCTACAGAAGAGGGATTTTGCCCGTCGGAGTTTCCGGTGAGGGGATTCATCACTATCCACCTATTCTCTGTGCATCAATGGATTGTTGAAACCCTGAGAGAGGTTGATATGCTGCGTATTACTCATTCATGGTGATGTTGAAGGAGATGGGAAGCCTATGATCAAGACGAGATCGATGTTTCAAGATTTACTATCATTGAAGGGTCGTTCGGAGGTTCTCAAGGCAAGGTGTGGAGCATCAAAGATTATCGCTGGCAATTCAAGACTATTGGTTGTGAGATTTTCTCATTCCCTATCTCTTTAAATAATTTTTATGCACTGTATGCTAGTATAGGTGAAAGAAAAATAGTAGAATACCTATCTAGCTTGTGGGTTCATTGTAGGGCAATTCTATAAGCCTCAAAAATTGTTTTAGTTGTGGTGTGTTCAGTGGGTGCTGGACACTGGCTTTATGCCTGAATTTTGGTGTTGTTACACCCTCTCAGTTTTATGCTGGA
Organism: Protea cynaroides; assembly: GCA_028583415.1. Taxonomy (NCBI): domain Eukaryota; kingdom Viridiplantae; phylum Streptophyta; class Magnoliopsida; order Proteales; family Proteaceae; genus Protea; species Protea cynaroides. The sequence continues at coordinate 82,678,242 of CM053273.1, read as the reverse complement.
AAAATTTAGGGTTAGTATCATTGTCTGTAAGAGACTAAAAGTTGAGTATTGAGTAAGTACGGAGCCCGTGGGGCATTACTCCGTGGATTAGCCATCACATACTGTGGTGGTGAACCACGTAATATCTTGTGTTCTGTGTGTTTATTTTCTAATATATTTTGGAGTGTGTGGAATGGTTTGCAGGATGGGTGTGCAAATCTGGTAGACCTGGCCACTGAGTGGTAGCGAGGTGGATTTGCATACAATTGTGTGTATTGACAAATCAGGTATCCAACAGCTCTGGACAGCATTGAATTTATAGGGAAAAAGTTTCAGACACTGATTCACCCCCCCCCCCTCTCAGTGTCATATCAAGTTCATCATGTTGTACTATTACAGTGTTCAAGTGAACATTTCACTACCCATGTGAAAAGTCACGGGGAAATATTTTTAGGCAACATTAATTTTCTTCACTTTTTTTGTAATTTAATTTTTGTAAAAAGATTCTTAGAAACCCGGTGTGAGAATCATTTCCCACGCCCTCTCATAATCTGGTTCTCTCTCTTCCATAATCATGGGGATCTCATTAATGAATCCATTTTCCATGCCCCCATTGGTTTGGTACGGAGATTTCTCATACATATGAAATCTGAAACCCTTCTCTTTGATCTTTTTGTAGATAATTCACTACATCTACACATATCTACACATACTTGTATCCTCCTACGGATTTCATCACTGTCTATATCTAGTGGATCTCACATTCTAGACATGGATCCCACACCACGTGATAGGATCCCATAGAGAATATATGTACATGCAATATTGATGCGAACTTAATCTCTTCTTCTTCTATCATTTAACGTGATGGTAGTGATTCAAAAGTTATGGGGACTTGGTATATCTGCATATATGTTTATAAGGGGGAGGTCGCTTTAATAAAAGCATTATTGATGGAGATAACGAGGTTCATGGAAGTTACACCATGATGATGACGATGATACCAGACAAGCGTGACAGCTATTGACCCTGTAAAGATAAGGATAATTCTTCTAAAGTTGAACTTGTTCCAACAATCAAGGCTGCTCAAAATCCCTGTATCATACCAAGAGTTCTAAGTTGAATGAAACTCTTATGGCTGTGAACTCCGTAAATTCAACTTAAGGAAATGGTGGTCTAATTAAAACGTAGGGAAAGAGATAATCAGAGACGAATTGGAGGAAGACACGAGACAATTAGTGAGTGAGATACAGCCTGAATCATTTGAAAGACATACGGAAAGCTGACAAACAAAGAATATCCAAGTCCAGTCGAAAACAGTTCCAAGGAGAAGAACTACCACACATTTGGAAAGTTTTGAAAGCTTGTTAACAAGGGTCTTGTCACTATCATATTTGCAATAATTACTCTTGTATGTTAAGGTTACTATGATGATTCCCTTTAATGCCGAGTTTGAATATTTCAATTAAAAATCTTGTGCTCACATTGAAATTCAAAATTCAGATTCTATCAGATGCCTTGATCTTAGAAATAAATCCTCACAAATTTAAACAAATCTGCCAATAAATTCTTAAGAGTTTTTATTTTTATTTTATCTTCTTTGTATATTTTTATTCTATACATGTTCAAAGAAAATTTTGAATAAAAAATTCTTGGAAAAATTATCGGTGCCAGGTAGTTTGCCATAACCCAGATACATCCCAGATGTTTCGAACAATTACAATTGTACCTTTTTTTTTATGGTATTAAATTTAAGACTAAATGAACAAATATACTTTCGGTGCTTTAAAAGCAAATCGTACAATAGAGTCCGACTATGAACTACACTCTAGAACTTATAGTTTTTTTAGCTCTGTTTGTCCCCATCTACGATAGCCCGCAATTGCGATCAGCATCTACGGTTTATCCTTTCCCATAGTCATGTTAGGCTGGGTAGGAAATTGCTGGATTTCAAAGCCATTGGAAATCTATAGCAAGATTACATGTTTCTCCTATTAGAATTGAGAGTGCATAGACAAGAAGATTTACGTGGTTCAAGACCCCATCATAAGATGCCTACATCCATCAGAGAAAAGAGAAATCTTTATTCCCAATAAACCTCTACAACTTTCCACTTGATAGATTCTACTCTGTCAGACTTCCCTAGGTTTTCTCACACAAAAACAATATATAGACAAACTTTAGAAATTCTAATTCCCACATAATTTCTGAATTACCCTATACATGTAGTAAACACAAACCCTAATATAATTAAGTACAATCCAATAACTGTGTGAACCCCACAGAATACAAAACATCAATCCAACATCTCCTCTGCCAATACCTTCACCAGGCCTATATTGAAAGTTTGAAGACGAGCAATTCCCTCTCTAGTGGTAATCTCTATCATACCTTCACCAATTTAATCCATTGACTCTTAGGACGTACGCATCATCCTTTATTTTCGTTCAAGCATATCATACCGTAATGTTTTCAGTTTATGGTTTGTGTGATCAGCTCTATTGTGATTAGTGTTTCTAATAGTGGATCAAAGATTATCAAGCAGAATCAACAATCGGAATAACTCCAACGGCCAATCAAGTGGACAGTTTTCAATTTTCAATTTTTGATCCCTTAATTAGAACGCAAATAATAAACGGAGAAATTAAACAGAAAGATTAGAAATGATGACAATCTTAATTCCTCTTCTTCCTCTAAAGAATTAAGGGGAAAGCAAACGTTAGGAAAGGAGGAAGGTATCCCTGTTAGGGCAGATAATGATTTGCAGAGGGATTTTAGTAGTAGTGTTCTTAGATAGCAGTGGGGTGGGGTGGACCTCCCTCCATCCCTTCAGTGGGGTCGTTGTGAGATGCGGCTGATATTCTAATGTTTTCAAAGGAACCTGGCTTTATGCAGGAGTTGCGACTACCTAGATCTGGATCGATAGCTGTTTCCGGTTCAGATCAGGGCCTTCTTGTGTTGCCGGCTTCATTGATGGGGGTCCCTAGTGGTGGTTCTCGGCTTGACGGGACTGTGGTGCAGGGTGTTGCTGTTATCGGGGATGGAAGAGCAACCAAATCCTCTCCTGCGGTCCTGCCGCCTGCCAAGGGCCGGATTTCAGCCGGCCCACCCCCCAATGTATTGGCAGGCGGCCAGACTGAATCCCGGCCCCTGGATCTGCGGCAGGAACCTCCTGCCGCAGGAGACGATTTGGATCCGATGGAAGACATAAGAGTTTGTCGTTAGGGTTTGCAGGCAATATTCTCTAAGAGCCGAACTTTTTGCAGCTCGATCATGGTGTGCACATCAAATCGTCAACCTGGGGTGGGGCCGTTACCCGATTGGTTCTTGCAGAGTGGTGGTGTTTGTACCGTAGGTTTTCTTTATATTTTGGGTATTTTAGCATTAAAGGTTTAAGTTTGTATTTACGTCATCAATTAACATAAAACAACTAATGGATATTCTGTGTTTGGTATCATTTTTGTTTTTTATTTTTGTTCAAATTTATAGTTTTGAAGAGGTTTGCATAATTTATGAATGTTATTTATCAAAAATAAAAACAAGTCAAAATTCAAAAAGAGGTCTCAACCTCTTTTTGATTTTTGATCAAAAATTATTTTTGTTATGTTTTGCACAAAACACTTAAAACATGTGTTAAAATAAAGGGTTAAAAAAATAATTTAGTTTCCTTTTATAAAACCACCCCAAATCAAACCCTCAAGCACTCTTCTCGTTGACGAACTGAAGTAAAGCACAGAGACGCAGCACCGCAACTCGTCCCTAGAGACGGCTCGACGGCGGCGACGACGACGACGACGACAATCATTCCAACGGAGGCGACGTCGTTTCTCCAAAGACTGTTCCTAGTTTGATTTCTTTCCATAATCCCTATGTATTTGATGTGGGTTCTTTTAGGGTTTCATTCTTCTTCTCAACTCCTTCTCTTTCATCATGGCCTCTTGTCTCCATTGAAACAGTGGTCGCTGTCTCCCATATTTTCGTTTTTATTATATAATTTTTCCTTCTTAATGTTATCTCCCCTCTCCTATTTTTTCTTTCCCAATTGAGATTGGATCACTTGACAGAGGAAGAGGAATAGACGCTCCATGACAGAGGAAGATGAAGACTTTCAAAATCATTTTTAGACATAGTATGCCAAATTTGTTTTTCATTCTACCATCTATTTTTATTATAGCTACCAAACAACATTTTATTTTTAGTAGTAGTGTTCTTTAGATAGGAGTGGGGTTGGGTGGGTGGACCTCCCTCCATCCCTTCAGTGGGGTCGTTGTGAGATGCAGCTGATATTCTAATGTTCTCACAGGAACCTGGCTTTATGCAGGAGTTGCTACTACCTAGATCTGGATCGATAGCTGTTTCTGGTTCCGATTAGGGCCTTCTTGTGTTGCCAGCTTCATTGATGGGGGTCTCTAGCGGTGGTTCTCGGCTTGACGGGATTGTGGTGCAGGGTGTTTTCGTTATCGGGGATGGAAGACATAAGAGTTTGTCGTTAGGGTTTGTAGGCAATATTCTCTAAGAGCCGAACTTTTTGCAGCTCGATCATGGTGTGCACATCAATCGTCAACCAGGGGTGGGGCTGTTACCCGATTGATTCTTGCAGAGCGGTGGTGTTTGGGCATTTTGGCATTAAAGGTTTAAGTTTGTGTTTACGTCATCAATTGACAGAAAACAACTAATCCATTAAGTATTTTTGTATTTTGTTTTGATTTTAAGGGATCTCTTTGTAATTGTTTGAAACGTTTGGGTTGTACCTAAGTTATGGGAAACTACAGGGGGGTAGTCGTATTTTTTTCAAAATTCTTTACATGCTATACTCACATTCTTTGATTGTTACATGGCTAAATGTAACAAGGGATAAAGACTTAATCGAGGATTTATGATTAACCATGTTTCATGGCAAAAATGGAAACAAAGATTCATCTCCAACCTCATTAATTTTCTAGAGTTAAAAGTAAATTAAAAATATTTGTCCATCAATGAAATCCTAATGAGTAAGGCATGTAAATATGATCAAGGTTTTAGTAATGGGTCTTTCTTACACCAGCCAGTGTCAATGGATCAATGAAAAATATAAAACATATATTGAAAAATCGGTATTGAATCAATATCGGGCACGGCTTGATACGAATCGGCCTGATATACTTAAACATTAATATAATGGACCTTAAATTAGTCCTTAAAATTAGACCAATAATGTGGATTCTTGAATTAATCCACTATAATATTTAATAAATTCTCAACTATCTCCCCTTCATGATTTCCCAAGTTTTAGATACAAATTAAGTGAAGCGGCTCCAATTCTATTCTCGGCCATGAAGGATGTGAGCTAGGCAACCAAATATCCTTATCAAAAAGAGTAGAACGTGGCCATGCTTTTTGTCCTTCACTGATATCATGAGACATGAGCCCACACTACACAATTTCCATAGCCAAGTTAAGGATATTATGTCACATAACTCCTCTTGGAATTTAAAGACACAAGTGGTTCAAGTCTTTTGCTCTTTTTGAACCAGAGATTTATGAGAATTGCTACCACGGTAGGTTGACAACCTACCATGAAAGATGAAACACATAAAAATGACACGAGCCCCCATGGTTAACCAGGATTCCAATATCGGATTGTAATGGACGGAATCAGCCGATTAATTGATTCAGAATTGATCAATGCCAGTTCCGGTAACCCCCGAATCTTCGCCACCTACTGAGGTCACTTGAGTTGCACCAAGTCCAACTGAGTCAGACTGATTCTCACCGATTCTGGAATGATTTTGATCAGAATCAAGGAAGACCAATCCCATACCTGATATTAAGTTTTTAAACCTTGTGTTTAATACTTTTCTTCTTCATTATTCTTCCTTTGCCAAGAATTTTTATTTAATAGACAGAAATATTGATGCAAAACACAATTAACATCTTTCCTTATTTTCTGGAGGTCAAATGGGGAAGATATCCCGGGAGGATGAGGTGGAAGGTTAAAATCTTCTCGTAAAAAATATTTGGTTTTTTATTTTGAAAAAATGGTTGATTCCTTCCCTAACAAAAGAAATACATGATCATGAAATAGCAGACAAGGAGATGAATCGTTTAAAATTTGATTTTATTGGAAAATCATTGATTGAAAGCTTAAGAAACAAGTCGAGGGTGGTTAATAAGATGTTTAGTCATCATACAACTCATGGAAATAAATCACTCAAGAACTCATAAGCCTTTGTCATTTGGATTTTTGTTTTGGTACATGTTAAGGATGAAGATTCACTGGCTTAGAACAATTACCACTCATCCCTGGGTGATTTTTAGTAATTTGTGTAATGGTAGCCTTGTCTTTCTCTCTTTAGTATTCTTGTAACAAAATTCAGACAATCTGAATACTGAAGGTCAGAAATGCTTATCTGTTGATCACCCTGTTTCAGAACACTTACCCATAAATTAATGAAAATAAATAAAAAAGAAAACAAACCTATTTCAGACCAGAAGTAAAACTTGACAATCCATAGAAGCACAAGTGATGGAACAAGTAAATTGCGTTCGGATTGATCTACTTCAATCCGAGAAATTCCCGGCTCCTTCGATCATCTGGTCCATTCTCAGATTGGAATTTCAAGTTCAAGAATGTAAATCTTTGTGCAGACTTTTTTGGCAGGAGTAGTTCTGTACAGTTAAGTTCTCTTTGTATGGATAGTCTCCCTGACCCCTTACAATTGTCAATGGATAAAGATGCAAGAGGTCACACTTATCATTAGACTGTAAAATAATTTTGTCCCTATTATTCTCTTTCCTCCCCAAAAAAGCACACCTTATATAGCTCATTCATGTTCACAGTGTTGAAGCAACTGATTTGTTTCCACTTACAAACTCCCTAGAGTGAAAACATATATGCACATGATTTTGGCTCCAATCAAGATATTAAATTAATATAGAACCCAACTTACAGAAATCAGTTTACCAATATTTTAATTTTATGCCAAAATAAGCCGCACATCCTGTGAAAACAGATAAAACAAAGGCATAGGAAAGCAAGATGATGAGAGCACTGGGCGATGAAGCCGAGAAAGTGTCCACATACAAGTTTATCACCCCAGTAAGGACATTGGCCTGCAGAAAGAGATGCACTGAGTTGATCATCTTCAATTGAGGCTAAATAAATTATCTTTAAACAAGCTTAAGAAAATAATGCCAGTCTAAATCACCAGCATAAATGATGCCAGTAAATTCCGGTTGAATGCTTCTTCTAGTACCGATGTCTTTTGTCCACCGATGAAATCTGAAAGCATTAGAATTGCTATCACCTGCATGATTACTTAATTGTATTAGCAGCACAATTCCAACTTGATTAGAAAGAATATTCTCAGAAAATACATGTCACCATATAAATTTAGTCAACTCAATAACCACAATGTTAAGATCTTCTTCCCTGATTTTCTGAAGTTTAAAAATATTAACATGGAACAAACCTAAAAATAAACAGGAATTCCAGCCCCATCTTATTTATCTGTGCCCATCTAAAGTAGTTACTGTCAACACCATTTAAAACACATATATGATAATGCAGTCAATTAACATATAGTATTTGATTCATAGATAATCTTCTTCAGTATAATATCAATAATCATTCTGCATGTATCAATTATCTCGAAATCAACTTTAACACAACGCAACCATGTGATCATGATCCCACACTATTTTTCCAGTTTAGAGTGATGATCTTGGAATTCGAACTGGAGAGAATGATAATATCACATATTTCTTAAAATGGGACACATTCATATGCAAACAACTCATCCTTTTCCACAAGGATGAGAAAAGCCAATGAATATTAATATGCAAAGGTCATTGAAACATAATCAATTACAAATGATCAAGTCTATAAAATGTCCTGTAGCATAAAGCACCGTTCACTTTGTAGTTTCATAAACAATCATAATGCGTCGTGGACTTCTCATCTTGCTGGAAAACAAATTACACCAACGGATTTCTGTTATTCTTTAATACTGAAATTGGGAATTACCTGAAAGTTTTCTGCCAATACAAACATAACGTATGCCAGGTTACACTGCACCACAAGTTCAATGTGAGGTTTATCCAAAGTATCCATAACCAAAATTAGCATGTTTTTACTGAAAACATATAAGATTAAGGGCATTAAACAGACAGGTCTTCACCATTCTACGAGAAACTTTTTCAACATGCTTGTCCAGAATTATAGTCAGTAACCTACAACATGGATTGCAAATAAACGGATAAGGCATTAACCTTGACAACTGTCAGAAAGTTTTCACATGAACCAAAAGTTGAAATGAGCAAGTATCTTGCAACAGAAGATATACCAAAACAAAAGAGTAAGAATCCAAACTCTATTCCTTGTCCATTGACTGCTCTTCATGGAGGTGGAATCATTTCCAAAACTTCCAAAGAACAGATAGTTTCCCAATTGGACACCAACAAGATAAAGACCCCAATATCCTGTCAAGAAGGAGTATAGATCTAGTTGTAACAATAGAAATACCAACCCAATGGACGATTTAGTAGAGTGGATTTCATAAAATGAGATAATACAAGGTAATAACTGCAACATTAAATTCATGTTACCCATAAGATTAGAAGCCAGATTTTCAGAGTCTGAAGGAGTCCATAATAGGCATCATTTCTGCTATCATGGTTCCGAATTTAACCGAAAGTTCTTGGTTTTAAAAGTTGGGACATCAAATTGGATAAATAAAGGTTTCCAAAACTTGCAAGATGTGTCCCAAATGAGATATCTTTTCTAAATACAAAAATTTAGAAAGGATAAAAAGCAGAAAAGATATAGTATGAAATAAAAACCAGGAATGCAACCCATGAGAAAAATCAAAATCTAAACACAAAAATTGTCCATCCCAACCTAAGCTACATGTACTGTCACTGTTAGGTGTCAGCTGATCTTGGCCTCCATCTAAAGGCAATAATCCTACCCAAGGAAAGGAATCTATCACCGAAAGCGCTCTCTCTTTCTTTTTGACCATGATTCAAATTTCCCCAAAATTACCCCATTTAAGTACATTATATTAAAAAAGGGAAGAAGGAGGCACAACACTCTTAGTGCCCAGCCTAGAACAATGGGCAGTTTATAAGTGCTAAATAGAAGCTTTCCTGCCACCTAAGTTTCATGGGCAGGTAAGCCCTCCTCTTTCCACCTGTCAAATGTTAAGATGATTGATTGGAGTTCCTCATATGGCAAAACAAGTGTAGAGTTTTGGCAGATGGATCAGGTGCAGATATGTGTCGAGGATCATATCCACTGATAAATCTTCAGATGCAAATACTTTGTGAATATGCATCTGCCAGTTGAATATGGGCAGATGGACATGTTATACATAATATGTTAAATTTCCGAGTACATGGATGAGTTAATATTCTACATGCATACATTAGTTGTATACAAAAAATGAAATTATTAGGCAACAGAAGTACACGAATTTGAACTTGAAACATGACATTAACAAATCCAAAATGTAATAAAATGCCAACAATCTCCAAGTTGTGTGGTTAAACCCCAACCAATAAAAAAGATAAAGCTTTAAATGTGCCCAAAACATATACCATACACATTTCCACATATCCACACTCGTATCAAATGGTAAAATGTAGGTTTGACAAACTCATGATACAGAATGCACAATTCCAATTTAAAAAAGGGGCAGGTCTTCAATCAATGAACCATTTGGCCATGATATATCTGATCCATGCATAATATCATGAAAAATAGATACAAATTTGTGACTGCTACTTAGTATCGGCAATAGGCGTACTCACCAAATATACTAAATATGCCCTCCTTATTTTGACTAATAATGTCCTTTCCCCTTATATTAGAAAGAAGATACTCATTTAACCCACACAACAAGCACGTTTGGTATCCTGGAAGAAGAAAGGAAAATTATTCAATTGGCTCAATTTCATAATGAAACCTTTTTTTATGGGGAGGGGGTGGGGGGTAAAGAAAAAGGCAATGGGAGATATACCTAACAGAATTAATGAACCTAAAATACCACAATTTTGAGTATGAATGTTAGTTACAAATGTTAGAATGGATACAGCTGCAAGTGTGAAAAAGAAATTCCAGTGGACGCCATATTCCCCCACGTGAACCTACAAACAATAATCAGAGAAATTTCCTCATTTACATGAAATGAGAAAGAAATTAGTGTGTCTACGATACCACATTGCTTAAAATGAACATTTGAGATTATAAGACTGCCCAAACGAAGATATCCTCCTTAGTTAAAGACATAAGGATGCAAAGTCCCTCCTAAATCCTTAATGAATCCCAAGGCAACGGATATCAATAAAAAAAGAACACGAGAACTAATATGAGATATGTTCTGTAAAGTTTCTACACGGTGATTCTGACTGCCTTTTGTTCATAGTTTAAAAACTGGACCAAACTGGAGACCAAACAGGAAAAGGGAACCGCCCCCTTCAGCCCAATCCCCACTCATGACTGCCTTCTTCAAAACCCAACAAAAACAAGGCGGTTTTTGAAAACGTCCAGTTCTTTGCAAACCACCCGGTTTGGTTTGAATTGATCTCCCCCCCACCTGGTTTGGTTTGAAGGTTTCCTCTTTTTTTTTTTTTTTTGTCCTTTTTTGGCCATTTTTTCGAACAGAGCTGATTGGCGGACAAGAATCCATTTTAACCGACCCCATTTAGTTGGGATAAGGCTTTGTTGTTGTTGTTGTTGTTTTGGCCATTTTTATTATTTTCTTCTTTGGCCAAAAAACAGTCTATGCTTTTGATTCTTCAGAACAATTCTGGCCAGAATAGAATGTGGCACAAAGATATTTTCTGGACTGATTCTATAGTTTTTCGCTCTTCTCGAGCATATCTGGAACTGAATTTTTTTCACTTCTTAATACTTCTACATTTTTGTATGGATCTGTCGAGTGAGATTTTAACTATTTATAATACTGAGATAGTTTTTATTGTAGAATGATAGAATCAGTTGTAAAGATGTGCTTCTTAAATGATTTGTCTAAAAAATCACGTGATAAGACGTTGATGTTACAGAAACTGAAAGTACTCTGACAAGAAGCAACTGATGGCTGGTGCAGATCAAATGGGGGGTCAGCTGGTGATTGGGTTAACAGAGAGAACAAGAGGAGAGATAGAAGACTGTTTCGATATCCATGAACTAATCGTGAATAGTGGTTTAAGAAAAAGAGAAGAGAAAAGGAAGAGAAACAGCGGGGAAAGAGAAGGAAGAGAGATAGAATAGCCAACAACCTCCAACTAAATAACTAATTCATTCCATTAACTAAATTGTGGGGGTTGAACAGCGTTACACTTGTTTAAATAAAAAATATAATAAAACAGAAACAAATAAAGGAACTCCTGTACGCAACAACAGTGACCTGGCCTGATTTAACCACCTAATAATCATCCCCAATGGATAAGAAAACCTCTCTCTATCGCAAGCTAAAAAATAGAAATCCTAGACTGATCCAAACTGAACCTTATCTCCTGTGATTGGAGTATCCTAACTGAACCAAACTCTAAATAGATAATAAATAAAAGACAAACCCAAACCCAGTTTCTCCCTGCGCAGACCATGTTTAGGTTTCTACTTTCTAAAGAGACCAAATAATTGAAAATTAATCCAACATCAGATCTGGAATTTATATTATTTAATTCCAGTATTTGCAAAGTAATATAATATAATATAATTGAAAAGAAGTGCTGCTAAAGTTTCCCACGACTCGGATGGTCAGCTCTAATAAAATTTAGAATATGAAGCTGTGATGTCACATTTGTGTCTTGAAACTTGTGAGGAAGAATGAACTCATGATGTGAAAAATTTTTGTTGCAATAAAATCTTTCACAAGGTCGTTTTCTGCTTGTTTGCGCGCTTAAATGACCTTCAGTGAATATTCCACATCTACACTAAATCAAGATTACTATGTTTTGTTGCATATAAGGAATAAGATTACAAAGCTACAGGACTTCTTCATGGTAGTGTAAACAACCTAATCTGAATACTTTGATGAAAATAATGGCAAAAGATCCTTCTAAGAAAATGTGGTTTGGATAATCCAGATACAAATTTCTCACAGAATCAACCTTAACTCAATAAAGTATTAAAACACCTCCATTTCATGTTTGCTAGTAGATATCCGCATGAACCATATCACAAGATTGCTGGCCCCATTCCCACACACAGTGCAATACTTTTATACCAACTGTGGTTAGTCCTTTTCATTTCCCTTGTTTTTTGTTCTATATGGCAAATGTATGATAACTGAAGTTTCCAACTCAAAAGTTCAAACTAGTAAGTGGAGGGATTCTCATATATAAGGCACCCAAGGATGCAATCTTTAAGCAATGTGGGACTATTCCCAACACTCTCCCTCACGTGTTGCCCATCTTGGTAGTACATGTGGTAACTATGGTCCCACTTTCGGATGACCGTGTCCCCTCTTCTTCGGTGACCGTATAATTAATAACAGAATCTGGAGCTTTGATACCATGTTAAGTTCCCAACTCAAAAGTTCAAGCAGAGGGACTCTCACATATATAAGGCACCCAAGGTTGCAGTCTTTAAGCAGTGTAGGACTATTCCCAATAATAACCAAGGATCTAAATCTCAGTTTCGAGATCGGTTTAGATCAGGCCCAAAACCAAGACATTCCAGACTTCGTTTCGAGGTTTTGTCACTGGGTCTCAACTTTGGGCCTCCCTGGGTTGAAACCTGGGTTTCAACCATGAGTTCTGACCCTAGGTTTCATTTCGACTGGGACCATAACCGAGGCAACTCAGAGATTTTGGTCAGTTTCGATTGGAACCCAGAATCATGATAATAAAACAATGATTTAAAACTCTGTATGTGCAGCTTTTTTTTATCAATCATGAAATATCAATCAATACTTCTCATCTTTCAACAATGTATATTTGCACTGCCACAATTACATGCATACACTTTGCATTATTTAAATACAAATATGAACCTAAAAGACGTAGTGTACTTTAGATGATGAGCTAACAGAGCTAATGTGACAACTAAATGCCTTCAAAGGGTGAAAGCAAGCTATTGCTTAAGCAATCGCATTCAAATAAAATCATACTGCTAAACAAATTAATTGATTGAAAAAAGCTCAAAATGCCAATCTAAATGCAATTAAAAAAGATTAATCTACAGTATCCAGATACTTCACCAGTGCTGTTTGTTATGGGCATCAAAATAAACAGGTAAAGTAGACACAATCCTTGCTGCATCAAGGCCATATTATCAGCATATCTCGAAAATATAATTGGATCATCGATAACTTAGTTTAAAAGTAGCCGAAACCTTAATAGTAACAAAAATAGACTAAGCATGAGTAAAAGTTCTCTACCTGGTAATCTACACCTTTCGTAAATATTAGCCGACCAAATCCTAGCAAGATCAGCGGACTTATAGATCGAACTGCCACCATCCAACTCCTGAAGAGAGTAGAATTTAGTTCCATGGCACAGCAACACAAGAATATTCAAACATCATATTGCAATAAAGAATTTACAGTGCATCAAGTGTCGAATGGAAAATAAGTAGGAAAGCAACATAATCCTCATTACTTCTTGTTAGCAATAACTAACTAACTACTTTGACTTAGTCAAATAGTTAGTCATACCAAGTGGACTTAGTCTAGTTTACTTTTTATTTGTTAGTCCTTAGTCTAGTTTATATACATCGAACAGAGCTGATTGGCGGACAAGAATCCATGTAGCCGATCCCATTTAGTTGGGATAAGGCTTTGTTGTTGTTGTTGTTGTTGTCTAGTTTACTTTCTGTTTTGCTTTCCAGTATCTTTTATGTAACTACGGCTTTCTATTTTGCTTTCTAGTCTTCTTATGTAACTAGGACGGCTGACATGTGGCAGTCCTATTTCCTTAAGTTGTTTAGTCTACTACTATTATAAATAAAGACAGCAAGGAGGAGAGAGAACTACTCTCAATTCTGCTCTCTCTACTACTAGAAATTTTCTCTCCATCTTCTTCTTCTCTCTTTCTTCTCTATTTTGCTACACTTCCAAAATCCAATAACAATTTAAGGGCAAGAGGATTCAAAGTCCCTTTCATTATCTACAGCTCAAAGGTTGACAATAGAATTTCAAGTGATGGAAATTAGTTCAATCTATTAGGCAACTAAAAGCAACATGAATTTCAACAGAGTCCAGTGCATTTCCTAACACAATAAGATGATTCTGAACTCTGAAGAACATACTAAAAGTTGTAATCTTAGTACAAGACAAGTCTAAAAGACCCAACTCATCATTGTACATGAGAAAACATTAAAAAGAGAGAAAAGAAATATAAAGTTCTTGCAAATGAGGTGATCGAGGCTCTAACAGGTTACTGAACAGGAATCAAGAACTCATTCTACCAATGGCTTAAAGCTGGCATTCTTACATTCCGGGGAGTCACATAGTTTAATTCTGTTGCATGTCAATCTGCTGCAATTGCAAGCATATATAGTGGAAGACAAGCAGGAACACCACTCTTGGATTTGACAATTTCAAAGATTTTCATTTGGGTCTAACAGAGAACTCAGCCTCATCATTGAACCCTTGAGCCCTCCTATCGATGTTTAATTGGGAACCTAAAATAATTTATACGTTCCATCTGACTCTTCTTGGACTGAAGGAGTAAGATTCATGCGTTAAAAGTAGCCAAAAAAAGGGCATCCCAATGCACGAGGCCTCCGCTACTGCAGGGTCTGTGGAGGGGCAGAATGTACGCAGCTTTACCCCCACAATGCAGAGAGGCTGTTTCCATTAAAAGAAGCCAAGCATTACATAAATAATAGAGAAGGAGAGAAACATTGAAGACCCATCGATATAAATTCAAAAGAGGTAGTATGGAATGCAATGAACATTAGCAATAGTCAGGGACTATCATTCCTTGTTGATCAAAGGCAAGTATCATTAGTTTTTCAATGCAAGAATAAAGGCAGAAGTTCTCGCTTGAAGGGGGAGTTTGGTATTTAATGCAGACGGAATCTCACATAAAGGGATGAAAAGGGAATATCAAGGAAACCACCAAAAGGGAAGGTAACATTGAAAGGGAAAATCTACCGAGACAGATTAGGGGAGGGGAATACCTTACGATAACTTTAGGGAGGGAAAAACCAAGAAAGAGAAAGATATAGAACGGAGAAAGAAGCTGTCGAAACAACAGGGGAGAAAGGGATCACCGCCTAGAGATGGAGGGAGGGGAGCTGAGAAAGAGAGGAGAGAGAGACGGGAGACGGAGCCAGCCACGAACACCTTTACTCTCTTTTTTTCTATTTTTCTTTTTTTTTTTCATCATCTAAATTTCATTAATTAAAAGTTAGCCTTTATAAGGCTTACATGTCTAATTCTAATAGGAATGTAACTCTAAAACAATTAGAACTCAAATACTCTAACAGGATAAATAAAGAGTCCTAAATAGACTCAACTACTAACTTTAAGATAAAATAAAATAACAAGCATAATAAAAAGTCTCCACGTCTAAAGGAGGGGATGAGGGACCCACAATAATAGAAACTAATAAAATAAATAAGAAAAATTTTGATCTACCACCCAAAAAGTATATGAAATTCGACCTACTACCCACACTTTTCATATAATTTCATCTACTACACAGAAATACTAAAAGAAACTCACCCCATTAGTTGAGTCCCGTTAAATGATGACATCATCTCAATTTGAAATATCCTGGGACAATATTGCCCTTATTGCAATGTTAAAGGACCATTTTACCTTTAAACTTAGATTTCACCCTACCCCCAATTATTGTAACAGTAAAACTAAAAAACCCCAACGACACTGTGAAACTCTCCTTACCTAACGATTCTATGAAACCTTTCTTCCGCTCTTCATAAGCTTCACTTTTCTGCAAAAATGGCAGCATGCCTTTTAAATCAGAAGATTCTTCTGTCTGAAAAATCAGTATCGAAAGTCAAGAGCAAAGGGTTGAAGAATCGAAGCGGAATGCCTCCGGAATCCGAAACCCTTTCGAGGGCTGCTCCTGCAGGTCAAGAAGATTCCATGGATAAATAGCTCCTCGAGATCATCACTTACAATTTCCTTCGCGTTCCACCAATTTGCAGATGACCCACAAGAGCTACCACCTCAATAGCTCCGCAACTGGAATTGATAAAGAAACCCTAAACTAAAAGACAAAATTCTTTATCCTTCCATCTTTAGTGATAAATAAATACATAAGAATAAAATGGAAACAACTGTAAATCTAATAAATCTGGGTTATCTACCGATAATTAATTTCCTCTAATTGACGTTTTCCACCATTAGGGGCTTCCAGTTGGGGAAAAAAACACTTTTCCTCATCCTGAATTTTTGGTGCGGGAGAGAATAGACGTTTCAGAGTTCAGACCATAAAAAAATAAGAAAATAGCGATTCCAAATGTAAGTGCAGAAGCAGAACCTTACGTTGCTTTAATTTAAAAACCCCGAAGAGATGACAAGAGTCTTCCCCTACAATTCTACAAATGACAAAGATTTCTCCAAATCCTACCGTCCGACGCTTTTTTTTTTTTTTTTTTTTTTTGAAAATTTTCGTCCGACATTTGTTCGAGGTTTCATTGATTA
Organism: Protea cynaroides; assembly: GCA_028583415.1. Taxonomy (NCBI): domain Eukaryota; kingdom Viridiplantae; phylum Streptophyta; class Magnoliopsida; order Proteales; family Proteaceae; genus Protea; species Protea cynaroides. The sequence goes on along the minus strand of CM053273.1, from coordinate 82,661,662 downwards.
GGGGTGTCGTGGGAGATGAAGTGTTTGAGTTGTGGCTTCAAGACATCGGAAGAGGGAGAAGAGAGTTGTAGAGAGGTACTCCTTTTCTTCTTCAAATCCATTTCAGTAGAGACGAAGAAGGTCAAATTAGTAATTTTAAAATATTTCAATTTTAAATAAAAAGGGTATAAATGTTTTTCACTATTTTAAGTTTCTTCCGTCAGTTAAGTGGGGGTGGGTGAAATTTTGTGAAAACTGTAGATAGTAGGTCGAATTTTGTATACTTCTTGGGTGGTAGATCAAAAAATTTTTCAATAAATAAAATAGAAACTAACCACCCATGTCTAAAGGAGGGACCACATCTAGAATAAAAATAAAAAACATACCTATCTAAAACGTAGAGAAATAAAATAACGACTCTTAATCAAAACTCTAAACCTAATTAAACTCCTAAATAAAAGGCTAACATTCCAATTAAAAATTACAAATATATCCCAAAATAAAAAACATCCTCTAGGGATTCCAATCCAACGGATTCCGGCCAGCATCGCGGACACTTCATATAAGCCAATGAGAATGCAAGGAACAGAATCTTTGCAGTACATAAGTTGTTTCCTTTGCCTTGTCCGGGTAAGATAGGGTAGCTCTAAGACACTTGAGGCTATGTTACTTATTTAACTTTTGTTTGTGTCAAAATTCTCCCATCTTTAGGTTGTCAAGCAGTCTAAGCTATTCGGGGGATGAATCCTTTTCTCTTTTGTTTTTGCTTCAAGTACACAGACTAGATGACAAGATAAGAAGTTAATTGAGATGGTTCAACCAAGTACATAAAAAACAATAACAGGGTTAGTGTAAATTTAGTAATACCGCGTGTTAACTAATATTATTGTAAAGGGATGGGCTTGTTTATTAAGGCCCACTACCGATTAGTTTAAGTGTTTAAATATTTAAATGTTTAGTGATGGGCCTGATTATTTAGGCTCAATACCAATTTAATTAAAAGACCATGTGGCCTATATCCTATCCCTTCTTACTTGTAACCATAGTTCGAAATCTCGATTCTCGAGGGTGTCTCAACCCTTGAGAAAACCGAGATTACCGAGATCTCTCGGCGAGAACCTGCCGAAACTCCCAGAGGGTAAAAATGGGAGTTTCGACAGGTTTTTTTTATGGTTTAAGCCATTTTTTGATGTTTTAAGTCCATTTTAGAGCCATTTTAAGACTATATATTGCAGGAAAATACTTATTCAACATATATAAACACATTTGAAGCATAAAAAATAATCACATTATCGAAAAATCATACATTCATAAATCATGAATCCCACAAAATGACATAATTTACAAGTACTCATTATATGAAAAACTTAAATACTCAAAATGAAATAATACATTCCCATTAGTCCATCCCAATGTCTAATCATATGTAGAGTGGCGTGCAGGTTCCATCTGATCAGATTGACTTTGCTGAAGAAAATATATCTCGGTCTGATAAACAAAATCCTGCCACGACATCCTTCGGCTATAGAAGGTCTGGTAGTCTTCCACATATTTCTCATACACATGATCCGGGAAGTTTCGAAAGATACCCAACCTTGGATACAATTCACTATAATGTGGAGTAAAGTGAGCATATATTGGCTGGTGTGGGGGCGTGGTTCTTTACAAATTTGGGACTGAAAAGAAACTATCCACAAAGTTTGAGCCAGTCTGTGATGTAGCATTACTAGTATCAGCGGAATAATCATATGCACTTCCCATCATGCGGTCATCATCGTCGGAATAAGAACCGTACGCCGAAGTGGTGCCAAATCCATGAGCACTCTACTGCCCCTGCTCCTGTCCACTGCTACCCTCAATGCTCAGTCCTCTAAAACTTGTGGACATGCTACCAATTTCAACATCAGGCATAATATCATGATCAGGAACCATGTCAAAGAAACGATCTTCTTCTTCTTCCACTAGTTGCAAAGGGTGTTCCCGTTGACGAGACCTACGTGTATACCCAGTCGTAGGCCGTGATGAAGATGCGTGTCCACCATGATCTAGATCCTGTGTAGCGTGTGTACTGACTCTCACCGGTCCATCTAATAATGGGTACAGTCGGTCTAGGATCACCACCACCACCCTCATCACCACCACCACCCTCATCACCACCACCACCCTCATCACCACCACCACTACCATCATCACCACTACTATCAGAAGTTGATCAGCCACTTTGATCCATTGTATCATCCTCGCCTTCTGAGTCACTACCAGTACCAACTGGGAGGTCAAACGGTCTAGGCGACTGTGCGTGTACACGACCCTCATCCGAGGACATAAACTGCTAGAGATTAGAACCCATCGGAGCAGATACAGTGGGGTGGGGCATCCCACTAGGCTCATCCATCACTGGAACTGCTTTGTCTCTCACCCATTCCATATAGGGGTCTTCTTCATCTGAAGATAGTTGGAAGACGTCGGCTAGCTCGATCAGCTCTTGTTCATTTCTTTGTTCAAATTTCAAACATTGTACCCTCAGTCTTCATGTTGTAATGGGCCTAGACCAAGTCATTTAGCCGTTGAGAGTCCAATTTATTTCGCCTCTTAGAATGGATAAAGGAGAAAGTACTCCAATTTCGCTCACCCAGATGCGGAACATGTCTGAGATAGGACTTTGATTGCTATTCTCCTCAACTCAGCTGCATGCTCGCCATACAACAACCACCACTCAGCTGCACAAGATGAAGAACACATTTTAATACACATATTAAATAAGATATGTTACTTGAAAATTTCAATTTCCATAATTCCATACCAGGATCGGTCTTATCTCGTCCGGCCCATCGCAGCGGGAGTTCCAAAACTCCCAAGAGCATCTCTGAACGTTTTCATCTACACCCATTTCAAAATTTATAACCATTAGCCATTGTAATATGTGGATATTCAAATAATTCAGCACTTAAACCATACAACTCACCTTCAGATTGACCAGCGCTTGTACAGTATAATCTGGCACCAATTTTGCCACAACATCTTTTACCGCACCGATAAGGTCAGAATTGAGCTCAAGCACATGTGAATATTGGTACTTGGGGTTCAAATAGAGTACCAACTATTAAGTGGAACTAAATTAAAGACATTATTAAATATACTCACCAGCCTTATGCAATGGGTGCATCAACTGACTCTCCCATCGATCTTTGATAATCTTCACAAAAATGTTTGTTTCCACGTGGAAGCACAGTTTTTATACGATCCTTCAACATATCCATGGCAACATATAAATGTGGCATGGTGGGCTAGAATGATGTATCCACTAATCTCAGCACCTTCACCATTGGCTCTAGAATTTTGACAACATCCTTCAGTGTTCTCCAAAATTCCTCTGAAGCTATAATAGTCTGTGCATGAACCCTAGCAGGAGAGCTGGACTCCCTCCACCCAAACCAGTCCTCAGAAGCAAACATCGATCTGAGGCCTACCATCTTTGCCTGAAAGCTCTTTAGTGCTATGTAGTTGGTAGCAAATCTAGTAATGCCGGGCCTTACCAAGTCCCCTCCACATTTCTCCCTCGGAAAGTTCAAAGAATAGCCATGGTTGTATACAAATGTTGTCACATGGCGTGCTTGTTCAACCACTTGCTTTACTTTTTGGATCTGGCCCATGTCCTTCAACATCAAGTCAATGCAATGGGCAGCACATGGAGTCCAAAAAAGGTTATAGTTAGTCATCGTCATCTCTCCTGTCTTCTTGTAGTTGCTGTCATTGTCTGTCACAATTTGCACCACATTTGTAGCACCAACTTCATTCACCACTGTCTGTAGCAATCCATAGATGTAGTTAGCATCTTTTGTGCATGCAGATGCATCCACAAACTTCACGAATGATGTCTTCCCATCACTATAGACCATGAAGTTGATGATGGACTTTCTATTGGGACCAATCCAACCATCACACATTATAGTGACCCCATATGCACTCCAATTATTCTTTAACCCTTCTATCCATACTTCTAACTCTTTTTTAATTCTTGGGAGATAGACATTCATCACTTCATATGGAGTGGGGGCTTTAACACCAGGACCAGCCTGAGCAACTACATCAAAGAAAGGTTGATAGTATGGGCCACCACTGGCATTTGCTGGGATACTATTATAGATGGACCACCTAGCAAAGGCATCCCCAATAAATTCTTTTGTACCCTTCCAGTTCCACATACTCTTCTTCTGTTTGGCGCCAACCTTTCTAAAAACTGCTGGATCCTGCTGTATAATCTCTACATAATCCTCATCCCTAGCAGTAGGTGGTGGTATCTGGGGTTGTGCTCTAGTACTTTTTGATCTTCTAAACATAGAAGCCAACCCTCCCTTACTCCGTGTTTGTGGTTCTTCGGACTGCTGAAATGATCTACTACCACCTGCCCCTAAGGCTCTTTGCCTCAACCTTTCCATTTCCATCTCATGGCTGACTTTACTAGCCATTGTTGTCCGTCTCAGATCTCTGGCTTCTTCCTCAGTCAAACCCCTGGTATCTAGACCATCATCATCTGAACTATCATCATCCAAACCACGCACTGTAACTCGGATTGCTTCCTCAAATTGTTGTTTACTTTTTTCTTTCTCTACCCTTCTCTGCTGGCCTCCCTTCATCTGTACAGCTATGGCCCTAGTAATCTCCACAGGAACTATAGCACACTTTGCCACGTCTGTAGAAGCCCCACTCAAGTATTGCTTAAGTCTGGTAATCCCACCAGACATAAGCTTCTTCCCACAGAATTTGCATTGGATCTTCTTTCTATCACCGTCAATGGCGGTACAATACTGCCAAACCATGTCAGTACAACCAGCATCACTACCTCCCTCACAAGAACCCGAAGCAGCCATAATATTTAGAATGAGACACTGTTACATAAAATGATAAATAGAGAAATTTAAATCAATAGATTTACATTAATAAAACTAAAAATTGAAGAACATAAAAGCATCAAATATGCGAATACAACTCAAAACACATTGAAATTACTTTTCAAAATTTTAAAACTATGTTACAAGAAAACAGAATATTTTTCCTAACTTTCCATAATTATTTAGATATTATTAAAAATTTTGGATATTAAATAAAAATAATTTATTTTTCGAAAAATATAATCCGACAACATGAAACCGTAGATTGGTCAATGATGTTCAACATATATTATTTTGAACACCAATAGATAAGTATTAATATTTTTTACTAATTTTTTATTGCTGAAAAATAGAATTTATTAATAAAAAATTCATAAAAATAAAAATATGTACAGAAAAAAAAATTGAAACCATGACAGGGTAGATCGGCCAACGATGTTCAACATATATTATTTTGAACACCAGTAGATAAGTATTAATATTTTTTTTATTAATTTTTTATTACTGAAAAATAAGATTTATTAATAAAAATTCATAAAAATAAAAATATGTACAGAAAAAAAAATTGAAACCGTAACCACGTAGATCGGCCGACGGTGTTCAACATATATTATTTTGAAAGTAAACTGATTAATATTTAAGAAATGTATTTTTTATTTTTTTAAACAAAAAATAATATATATATATATATATATATATATATATATATATATACAGATTAAAAAATGAAACCGTGGCCGCGTAAATCGGCTAACGGTGTTCATCATATAATATTTTCAACACCATCTAATTAATAATTATCATATTTTTTAAAAATTTTAATTGCTGGAAAATATATTTTTTTTAACAGAAAATCAAAATAAAAAATATATATGCAAGAAAATAATTTCGAAAGGATGAGGTTGTAGATCGGCCTAATAAATCTCACATATATAAATTTCATGATGAACCAACATGTATTGAACATATTCATGTAAAAAAATAAGTTTTAGGGGAAAAAATCATACCTCAAACCTTAGATTTGCAAAGAATAGGTCAAAATGAGCCTCCAACAACACTTTGATGGAGAGATTTGCAAAGAACAGAGGTTTTCAAACCTTAGATGCAAAGTTGGAGAAGAAGGAATGGAGGAGAAGAAGAAAACAAAAACAAAGTTAGAGAAAAAATGAGTCTCGATCGAGATCTCGACCGAGACTCTTATTTATAACTTGAACCAGTTCGAGACTGGTCGAGATCTAGTCGAGACTGGTCGAGACCAAGTTTCGAACCAGTTTCCCGTCTCAACCCTTTCGGTCGAGTTTTAAAACTATGCTTGTAACTAGGACTATATCCTTTAAAGTCCTAGCCTGAGTAGCCTCTCACCTTCTCTTTATTAGAATAAAATTGTTTTTCTTTATCCTTTTAGTCATGACAATCCTTGACATGTTGACATGTGGAACTCTTATTCACTTTGTAACTACCATAGTTGTCAAGGCGCCAAGGCGAATCAAGGCGTTGGAGGCCTGGTAGGGCACCTAGGGAACCAAAGCGCCCGCCTAAGCGACCGTGGCACCCAATTTTTCAAGGCGACCAAAGGCCGCCGAGGCAACGCCTTGACAACTATGGTAACTACAACTCATTATCATGTAGAGTCCTAGACCTTTCACTTTCCCCTTTTAATTTTGACTATAAATAGTAATTGCAAAGAGGATAGAAATACAAATAGATTCTCTCCATCTTCTCTTACTTTCTATTTTGTTACATGGTATCAGAGCAATCACCTAAGTTACCGTTTTGAGAGTCGTTTAAGGTTATCTGTTAGGTATGCAACCACCATTATTGTTGCTCCTGCTACAACTACTTAGTTCACCCTGACCTATATTGTGCTACTAACACTACTTGGTTCACGGTGTCCTATACGGTGCTACTACTACAATTGTTGCTTCTTCCGCTGCTACATAGTTCCAAGCTGAAGCTCTCACATTCCCCCATGCTCCAACTTGAGAGGGGGTGTTAACTAATGTTATTGTAAAGGGATGGACATGTTTATTAAGGCCAATTGCCAATTAGCTTAAGCGTATAGTGATGAGCCTGATTATTCAGGCCCAATTCAAAATCTCGACGAAATCTTGCCGAGATCTTGTTTTTCTCGAAGTTCTCCAAGAAGTCAAGACAAGACCTAGCACAAGACCTGGTCTCGACCTGTCTCCAAGGAATTAGGTATCGTATATCGGTACCGTATCGGTCTTCTGAAATTAAGAGACGTATCGTATCGTATCATGGATACGGTAGATATGCATGGATACGCATGGATACGGGGTAAGATACGCATAAGAATGATTAGAGAACCTACAAAACACAATTTTAAAACATAAAAACACTATAAATAAACAATATTAAAAAGAAAAATATTTATTACATTAAGTTTGCTGAGTTTGGGACTATATTTTGAGTCTTTAGTCCTTATTGGGATGGTGTCTAGGCAGATTTCAACCTCTTAGGGATAAGTGTATTAACATGCCTTATTTTTTATGTAATTTATACTATTTCTTTTGTTTTCATTAGGTGGTGTAGATATTTTCAATACACTTTCAAGTATTGAAGCAATTTGTATATTAAAAGAAAATGATGATTTTTTATTGGATTATATACCTTATTATCTTACATGCAGATACATTTTTTCAAATCAAACAAAATATCAGCAGTTGATAAAGCCAAAAAGACCAATTCATGAAGGTTCTGTCGAAGGCTTCGTATTTCACAGCAATTTTCTCCGCCGGACTCAACGATGAGGAAGAAGGTAACATCGATCAACCTCACGGCTGCTTCCGGAACTGGTATGTCATCATCATCATCATCATCATCATCATCATCATCTTCTTCTTCTTCTTCTTCTTCTTCTTCCTCCTCCTCCTCCTCCTCCTCTTCTTCTTCTTTTTCTTCTTCTTCTTCTGATTTTTCTTCTTCTTCGTCTGACTCTTCTTCTTCTTCTTCTGATTCTTCTTCTTCTTCTTCTTCTTCTTCTTCTTCTTCTTCTTCTGATTTTCTTCTTCTTCTCTTTCTTTGATTTTGATTTTTCTTCTGATTCAGTGATTCTTCTACTTCTTCTTCTGCTGATTCTTCTTCTTCTTCGTCTGATTCTTCTTCTTCTTCTTCTTCTTCTTCTTCTCTTTCTTTGATTCTGATTTCTCTATTTTGTTTTTCTTTTCTATTTTATCTACCTGTACCGCCACTGAGCCACTGATTCGTTCTGATTTTATTGTATCAACCTGTATCGATAAGTATCGACCTGTATCCACCGATACAGGTCGATATGTTTCCTTTTTTTTTTCAAATTTTTTAAATGAGAAAATAAAATGCAAAAATTTATTTCTACCGTATCGGCCGTATCGGAGGGGTATCGAGGGTATTGACCGTATCGCCCTGTATCAACCCGTATCGGTTCGATATGGTCGATACCCCCGATACACATACTATTTTAAAAAACTAGGAGACGTATTACGTTGTATTGTATCGACTGCTATCGATACCGATACGTATCGGCTGATACGGTGCTTATCGTGTCAATACTTGATTTCTTGCTTGTCTAGACCAAATCTCAACCAGGTCTCGACCTTTTCGACCAGGTTTCGGTCCAACTTGAGTTTTTTAGTTGGACCAAAACCTGGTTTTGCCTTTAAAATTCGAAATTTCAACAGTCTCGGTTGAAATTCCTTGCCATTTTTTCACTCATTTCTCCGACTTCAACCAAAATACCACCAAATCAATGGTGTTTCGGCATATCATTCCTCAAGATTGCTAGGGGAGCTTGGTACGAGAGTGGAAATCGTTGCTTCATCGCTGTTTTCACTCTTTAAGGTAAGAATTTTTTCCAAAATTTGAATTTTTTATATAAACAAGATCAATACTTGGTAGTTGGTCATGAAAATTTTATATGCTACATATTTTATATGTGAGCCCGATCTATGAGCTCACGGTTTCGGAATTTTCTTTTGGAATATATTTTTATTTTTTTGATTTACCAGTTAAAAAACGTATTTTCTAGGAATTAATATATATATATATATATATATATATATATATATATAGTTAAACAAATATTTTTTCAGAAATTATAAAATGTGATTATTTTTACAATTTTATGGTTTAAATGTGTTTATGTATGCTAAAATAGGGTTTCCCTGGAGTATCAAGCCTTAAAATAGCCACTTAGCCCTGAGACACTTTTTTCCTTTCAAGAACAATTTACACTTTCTTGCTGAGATCTCAAAAATCTCGGTTTTCAACTAGGTGGAGACGCAATTAAGAGCCGAGTTTTCAAACTATGGGCCCAATACCGATTTAATTAAGAGACCATGTGGCCTATCCTATCCCTTCTTACTTGTAACTAGAACTCTATCCTTTTGAGTCCTAGCCTCTCACCTTCTCTTTATTAGAATAAGACTGTTATACTTTATTCTTTTAGTCATGAGAGTCTTTGTCATGTTAACATGTGGAACTCTTATTTACTTTGTAACTAGGATTCCTTATCTTGTGGCGTTTAGACATATCACTTTACCTCTTTTATTTTGTATATAAATAGTGACTGCTAAGAAGAGAAGAATACACATCGATTCTCTCCATCTTCTCTTATTTTCTATTTTGTTACATGGTGCAACATCAAAAGATCTGAAGAACAAGGGAAAAGCAAAGAATGATTTGGACTGATGTATTGAGGAAAGGCCTGGTTTCTTTTAGGAGAACAACTAATTTCCTTTAGCATGATTTTTACCTAGAAACAAACAGAGCCTCATGGGGGAAAACATTGAAAGAATAAGAATTTTCTCATTGAAATGCTGAATGATAGCATTCCCAGGCAAAGAAAAGACTCACCTTGATGCAACTTTTCGTGCTTGTCTTGAAACCAGAGAATTTGATAGCACAAATGATCCTACTCCTAGATCCATCTGTCAAAAACCATATTCAAAAGCCTGAATTCTTTTAGGAGACCAACTAATCAACAAAAAGATAATTGAAACTATGAACTGAAACATGTATAACTATTTGAAAAAAATACGATCATGGTGCCATGGAGCTCTCAACTGTTAGATTAAAATTATCCTTTTCCCTTGCAACTACATAAATACCCACAGATTTCATCTAACTGTTGATAGTTCATTAGAAACTGCCATCATTCCCTCTATTCACTGCTGCCCTTGGAACATTGAGTCCATAAGCACTCACAATATGTCCAAATAAGTCATTATTTTGATTCTTTCACTGTCTAATATTTCTGTTAAAATAGATAAATCCATCAGTTACAAATGGATTGCTTTTGCTAACAATCTTGATATTTGAGAAAGCAATGTCATAAAGAATTTGCTCGAAATTTTAAGCTGGTAAAGAATGAAGATATGATGTTTATTTTGCCATTGATGCAAATGTTTACAGCAGAACGGTACTTCTATGTTGAGTCTTGAAGGCTGTTTGCTTATGTGAGCAAGTATAAAATCAGAGAGCATGAAGAAATGACCAAGAGCGAGAGGCGTCTCATTCTTCTACTCATAATTTCTTCTTTCTTATCACTCTCTTCCTATTCCTCTATAAATTTTATTAAGGTGTCAAGGAAAATAAAATATAATGCCAAATGGGCTTCGTCCTTAACCAAGATCAACTCTATCAACTTGGCCCTCAATGGAGTAAAGAGGACTACTGTAACTCAATTTATAGCCAAATGTGACAATATGATAAAATTGTCACTAGTGATCAATGATGACTGTTAGCAATATAATTATAATGCCTTTTAGCAATAATAACTAACTGCTTTGACTTAGCCGTACCTTGTGGACTTAGTCTAGTTTACTTTCTATTTGCCAGAGTCCTTTGTCTAGTTTACTTTCTGTTTTGCTTTGTAGTATCCTTATCTAACTAGTACTTTCTATTTTGTTTTCTAGTTTTCTTATGTAACTAGGACTGCTGACATCCTATTTCCTTAAGTTGTTTATTCTTCTACTACTATAAATAAAGACCATAGGAAGGGACAGAGAACTACTCTCGATTCTGCTCTCTCTACTACTATTGATTTTATCTCCGTGGTCTCCTTCTCTCTTTCTTCTATATTTGTTAGATGACCATTAATAACATAGGGTATGTCTCCTTACAACCATCAATAGACACCTAGCACTTACCTCCTCAGATATAGTTCTAACTTTTAAGGCACTTAGGGTCCATTTGATAACACTCCCATCTCCTACTTCTTAGCTCCGGAGCCAATCCGGAGTAGAATGCTGATTGATAACTCCGGTTCAATCTTTGACTCCCACGGAGTGAAACGGTGAAAAAACATCTCCCAGATAAAAAAAAACGAAGTGAAAAATTGTAGCTTCTTCACTCCGGGAGTTGTTTGATGGGAGATACTTGAGGGAGTCTCTCCAAGTAACTCCCGATAAACACGATTGCAGAGAGCTGGGAGATTTTTGCTGGAACGGAGCTGCAGTGGGAGATTTTTGCTGGTAAGCCTTCTTCCCTTCTCCTTCTTCCCCTCTCCTTCTTCCCCTCTCCTTCTTCCATTCTCCTTCTTCCCACCTCCTTCCTCCCGTCTCCTTCCTGTCTCCTTCCCATCTCCTTCTTCCCGCCTCCTTCCTCCCGTCTCCCTCCCGTCTCCTTCCTATCTCCTTCCCATCTCCTTCTTCCCCATCTTCTTCTTTTTCTCCTTTTTTTCCACTTCTCTCTCTCTCTCTCTCTCTCTCTCTCTCTCTCTCTCTGCGATTTCAGGTTAGGGCTGAATTTTTTTTCCCTAATCAGCTTCTTTCTCCTTCCCATCTCCTTCTTCCCGCCTATTTCCTCCTGTCTCCTTCCCATCTCCTTCTTCCCATCTCCTTCTTCCCCTCTCCTTCTTCCCCATCTTCTTCTTTTTCTCCTTTTTTTTCATTTCTCTCCCTGATGGCAAAGGGGATTCAAGGATGACAATCCTAATTAATTCCCTTTGTTGCAGGATCTTTCTTTAACCCAACCCAGAAATCAGAATAGAGACTTTAAAGAAAATTCGGCTTATCTGAGAATCTGACCGTTGGTTGTTTTTCAAACTTGAAGGAAATGATCTTTAGGATATACTTGAAGACATATCCAAAGTTGGAGATGATCCGATCACAGATGAGAGAGATGTGATTTTTTGAAAAGTATCTATCATCCGAAAACGGGACTGGTTTAGTTGAGCTGGTCGATATGATTTTAATCTTTTAATCCTACGAGCTTTTGATCAAATCAGACTTAATGGTATCGCAATCAGTATGCAATAATAAGAACTTGAAGGAATTAACGGAATGACAAGAAAACCATAAAACAGAATATTTCGGTTGAGTCTCACAACCTATGAGACTCAACCGGAAAATCGGGGAGCTAAACTCTCTTCTTTTTTCGGTCTAAATCTGCCACACCTTCTTTTACTTCTTACTTATATAATTTGTAAGATTACAAAATAATAGGAAATCCTAACTAAAAACAGAAACTTCCTTTTTAGAGAATAGGAAAGTTTCCAAAACAGAAAATAGGAAAGTTTCTAAACACTTTTAGGAAACTAAATTTAAGAAAGTTCTTAGTTTCCAAACAATTAAAATTCTAAATAACTAACACTATATTTTAGGAAAGAAATAAAAAAAAAAGTGAAAAATCTGCTGCTGGTACTGTTCACGTGTTGGTACCTGTTCACGTGAACAGTACCGTGAACACTGTTCACGTGAACAGTGGGGTGATTGGTCAGCCAATTGGGCCTGGCCCAATTTTGGGAGATTCTTTCTTCTTTCGGCCCCTTTTGGAGTAGACTTGGACTGCATCAGCTCCCCCGGCTTAGAAACATTGCCTCCGACGAATGGAGGAAAGACATGTAGCGATCATAAAAATCGGGTCGATGCGCTTGAAATCATCTTCATGTATCCACGTGTGTCACTCGTGGGTGCCCTTTCCACTTGATTAAGAATGACGGTAACTTCCACCATTGCGAGTCATAGTATACTTGGAATCAAGAACATCTTCAATTTGGTCACGGAAGGAACAACAAACCGCGGAAGACATAAAGTATGTTCCATATCTCCTTCGTCGAATGATGACCCGTGTAGAGAGTCAAATCAGCAACGTTGAAAATGTTACCGATAACCTCGCTCCCGATACCAATTGATGGCAAAGGGGATTCAAGGATGACAATCCTAATTAATTCCCTTTGTTGCGGGATCTTTCTTTAACCCAACCCGAAATCGAATAGAGACTTTAAAGAAAATTCGGCTTATCCGAGAATCGACCGTTGGTTGTTTTTCAAACTTAAGGAAATGATCTTTAGGATATACTTGAAGACATATCCAAAGTTGGAGATGATCCGATCACGTATGAGAGAGATGTGATTTTTGAAAACTATCTATCATCCGAAAACGGGACCCGGTTTAGTTGGAGTGGTCGATATGATTTTTAATCTTTAATCCTACGAGCTCGTTGATCAAATCAGCACTTAATGGTATCGCAATTCAGTATGCAATAATAAGAACTTGAAGGAATTAACGAATGACAAGAAAACCATAAAACAGAATATTTCGGTTGAGTCTCACAACCTATGAGACTCAACCGAAAATCAGAGCTAAACTCTCTTCTTTTTCCGGTCTAAATCTGCCACAGCCTTCTTTTTACTTACTTACTTATATAATTTGTAAGATTACAAAATAATAGGAAATCCTAACTAAAACAGAAACTTCCTTTTTAGAGAATAGGAAAGTTTCCAAAACAGAAAATAGGAAAGTTTCTAAACACTTTTAGGAAACTAAATTTAAGAAAGTTCTTAGTTTCCAAACAATTAAAATTCTAAATAACTAACACTATATTTTAGGAAAGAAATAAAAAAAAAAGTGAAAAATCTGCTGCTGGTACTGTTCACGTGTTGGTACTGTTCACGTGAACAGTACCGTGAACACTGTTCACGTGAACAGTGGGGGTGATTGGTCAGCCAATTGGGCCTGGCCCAATTTTGGGAGATTCTTTCTTCTTTCGGCCCCTTTTGGAGTAGACTTGGACTGCATCACTCCCTCTCTCTCTCTCTGCGATTTCAGGTTAGGGCTGAATTTTTTTTTCCCTAATCAGCTTCTTTCTCCTTCCCATCTCCTTCTTCCCACCTCCTTCCTCCCGTCTCCTTCCTGTCTCCTTCCCATCTCCTTCTTCCCCTCTCCTTCTTCCCCATCTTCTTCTTTTTCTCCTTTTTTTTCCTTTCTCCTTCCCATCTCCTTCTTCCGGCCTCCTTCCTCCCGTCTTCTTTTTCTTCTTTTTTTTCTCCTTTTTTTTTCACTTCTCTCTCTCTCTCTGCGATTTCAGGTTCTTTTTCTGAATTTTTTTTCCCTAATCAAATTCTTTCTCATTGTATTTTTTAGGGTTTTTCGTGGTCGTTTTACTTGCCTCTCTCCTGTAGAAGATTACCTCTGATTGCAGCAGCAGGTAATGTTTTTCTATTTAGTTTGTAATTTCTGATAATGGGTATTTTGTAGGATTTGGCAACGATTTTTAGTTGATGCTTGGTCAGTTCATGTTGGTGTGATTCTTTTATATATATTCTAACTTAGGCTTTTAATTGAATGCTTGAATTGTAATTTAAAAAAATAAAAATAAATAACTTCCAGATTATTGTTTATCAAACGGGATTCTTCTCTCAAACAGCTCTGGATTCAATTCAGAGTAAATTTTATCAAACAGCATTCTACTCCCAATCAGCTCTGGAATTCATTCTGGAGCAGCGTTATCAATCAGCATTCTACTCCAAAAATTCTGACTCCAGAGAAGAAGTAGAAAATGACTCCGGACCAAAAGTAGTTCCATGGGAGCTGGAGTGTTATCAAACGGGGCCTTATTGCACTTCTTTTCAAATCATTAGTTTTAGAGTTTGGCTAATCTGATCAACCAAATTAGCCATTCAGCAAAAAAAATGATTGTTCTTTTCTTTCATTGCCTAAGGAACAGGCTAGGGAAAAAATATGAAGCTATCCAATTGAAGGGATGTAGCTAGAGAATATCACGATTTGGAACTCTTTTCCCAAACCTTGTGATTTTCCTTAATAGAAGTCATGAGAGGCACATTATTAGTTAGTCCTTATCTAGCAACTGACTAGCACATTTATGGAACAAGAGGCCTTTCAGATCAACCATGAGAGTAATAGATTCCATTGCAAATATCACAAGAATAGGGAGAGGTAACGATACTACTCTATCATATGGTTTAAGGCATTTTACCCCATATGCTTTCATGATATTTAATTTTATAACTTCCCAAATCACAAATGCTGCAGTATTCTCAAGCAACAATATAAAATTCTGAAGGCTAGTTATAGATAATAATAAAAAAGTTCATGAAGCTTCCAATGGAGGTTGTTTAAAACATTTTTCCTTTAATGTGCATCTTACGTTATGAAATTTACAAATGAATTTTCTAGTTTTATGAGTTTATACCTTTACCAATAGAAAGAAAAATGTCAAGAGTTCAACAAACAGGGCATGCAAGTTTTGGCATAATTTACTAACCATCTTCATGAGATGGTTAGCCTAATGATTGAGATAAGAAATTTCTGAAAGTTAAAAAAATTCCACTTACATGTAAGAATGATGGCAAAAATAATCGTAATGAATGATAGTGATGATTACATGAATTGCTAGCACAGTTAAAGAGCATACCAGACCAGTACCAAAAGTCTCTGTCTTAGCATATCTTCTAGGAAATATTTTGAAGTCAACGGCCAAGATGCATAGACATGTAACAATCATCTACATAGAATCATCCTTGTGAGGAACAAGAATAAATCAATTTAACTAAAACAAACTGATGAATAGATCAAGCAAATGCAAATGAGACACATACCATTGAAACTCTGTATGATGAAACACTTGTCCTCGACGAATTTACAAGTTGGAGCCCTTCCTTTGGGAAAGGAGAACAAGAGCGAAACCTGAAAGAAGCACATTGAATTTAAGCTCAACATTTGAACATCATAGTCTTCTTCTTTCTTTTCTTTTTTTTAACATTTTTCCTCCTTCAACGTTAAAGTCGTCATATGTCCAAGTTGAGCATTGTAGATATGTTGATTTGCGAAAGAAAGTCAAATTGTAATGTGATTGCTAGTTTTACCTTTTAGCTGCAATGCAGAGAAACAGCAGCAATGCTAAGAAAATGGCACTTATATTTACCCATTCTGCAAGGACCTAGTAACATTAAACAAACATGTGTAACTACCACAGCAGACAAAAAATCCGATGTGTTGCACGCAAACCAAATATCATTGATGCAACATTGCCTCACTACTGACCAGCATTAAAGGTTGTCTCACTAAATTAAAATTTTAACAATTCCCAATTTGAAAACAATCAGAATGGAAATGTAATTAGATTCACAGAACATGACGTCAGCCAAAAGCTTCCGTTCTTAGGGGTAAAATACTTACAGTGAAAAATAAAAGGATTGGAACAATAATGAAGAGAAAATCCAGGACCAGTGTGACCATGTAGACCTTCCAATCTTTGCGAACAACAGTTTCAGCATCATTTTTCTTTGATGTATTCACAGGACTTAAGGGATCTGAAAATGGAAAGCATTTCCGCATCTTAAATCCCTTTATTTAAACAACCAATGCACTTAATATGTAACATAATAATTCAATATAACACAAAGAATGAAAGAGCAGCATCAAATGCATACAAGCATGAATTTTCATATTGTAATAGCACGAAGAAAATTAGCGGCTGCAAATTCCCAACATAGTCTGGACAACCAAATAGTAACACATTTTTCAACCATTACCAATTCAAGTATTTTAGATATCGAAACAAATCATATTTTCCAGTAACTGCAGTTTCACCCCTTTTCCCTGTTTATCAGAAGTGACTTTTTCTCCCATTTTGGAGAAGTAAACAATTTATTAGGAAAGCTAATGGGCAGGATAAAACAAGCACGCTATCTTGCATAAGGTCAATAAGAACCAAATGGTAATATTCAGAATTATAAAATTGAAGCAGCTGAGGTGCTATGAGCTAACACACGCTTCAGCTGAGGAGCCAATGAACACCAAAAGTGACATCTCCTATTTTTTATCGGAGAGGAAAACAGTACCGGTTAGTCCTTTGAAGCTGATAGAGTGCCGCAAAAGTATCAGAACCTGAATGGAAGAAAATAAAAAATAAAAAAAAAAACCCAAGAAATAAGACAATGCAATACGTTTGGAAGGAAACCGGAACATCAAAACGAAGAAGATACAACTTTTTCCCGTTAACTCACAGGGACAATCGTCGAGAGCGCAGCAATTTCAATCATGGAAGAGCCTGACAAGTTGCTCACAAATCTGAAACAGAAGACAAGTAAATGTTAGGGATAGATTATAGACTCATTAAACAACTTAATAAGTAAGCAATCAAATGGAGAAAGAGATGCAGGACACTTACTCTTCTTTTAGCTGCTTGTGGGGATTAAATGACTTCCGAAGAGGATCCATAATGGAGGATGTACAGAGAACTCAGAACCAGGAAAGAAAATCAGAAACTAGGAAATCAAGTTTTGCAATCTCGTGCTGAAAAAGATCAATAAATCAAACCCAAACCAACTGCATCTTGATTCCTCTTCTTTTACCCAAACTTGAAGCCCAGTTTTTCCATATCAGCATTAAGGCCTTCACGTCACTACAAATCATTACATAGTTTGGGAGAGGCACTAATAAACCCCCAAGGAGATGAGCCTGAGTTACTTGGGATTGGCTCAGCTGACCTTCAGCAAGAAATGCAGATGGATCTTTCACATCTAATAAAGAAAAGAAGAAAATTATTTGCCCACCCCTTGATCTTTCACTTAATTTCATGCATCACCCAATAGTATCTGATAATTACATTTAATACTCCTAATTTCAAAAAGATATAACAAACAAACCCAATCCATTACATCCTAATGTAAACAAACCATAAAAATTATAAAGACCAAACTACCCTTTTAACAGTAGTAAAATCTCATTTGTACCTTAATGGACGTAAAATCTCATTTGAACCCTTAATAGACTCATTCCAAATCGATTTTCTAAACCTTCGACCCCAACCCTCTGTCATTCTCTTCTCATTGGCGAACGAAAGAAGTTGAGCAAAAGCAATGATACTCCTGCAACTTCCTCCCAAAGATGGCACTGATGGCAATGACGTCGTTTCTTTGGATAGAGAAAGCCCACATTATAGTTCACATGCATGTACTTGTATCCTCCTTAAAATTCCATCACGGTCAATATTCAATGGATCCCACACTCTGGAGGTGGGTCCCACATCACATTGATGGTAATAAGATCCTATGAAAAGTACATGTACATGTAAATGATCCCAACACGAATTATGATGTGGGCAAATGCTGCAGCACCTTTTCTTCTGTTTTACTTTTACTCTAAAACTCCCTACTCTGTATCAACCTTGGATGGAATCTTTTTATTAATATTATTTGTTGTGATGTTAACATAAATGAGCTCAGCTTGTATCACATCACCTGCACCATTATGATTGTTCGGGGTCATTTTATTCTACTGATATAAATTTTCATCTTGCAGCTGAGATCCTCTGTAATCTTAAAGTTATGTTTTTGTTTGGTAGGAGGATGGTAGTTGGAAATGGAAGAAGCTACAACCACCCTTCAGTCGAAGCTGGTTTACCAGAACGCTGTGAAGAATGCCAGTTTCATACCATTCGAATAGATTCTTCTAGAACTTCAACCTAATTAGTCGTTGCGGACGTATTCTACCCTTGGGCAACTAATGTTGCAGGTAAGCTTGGAATTTCAAGGCCTATCTTCCATGGAACCAGCTTCTTTACTCCCTGTGCTTTAGATAGCTTGACTCGTTATAAACCTCATGCCAACATTGTTTCTGATATGGAGGCCATCGTCGTGCCTGGCATCCCAAATCAGATAGAGATGACGAGGTCACAGCTTCCAGATGACATTAAAGATCCGAACAATATCAATTAATTGCATACATGCTTTTGGGAATCAGATGAAAGATGTTATGGAACTCTGGTGAAGAACTTCCTTTGAGATGGAACCAACTTACACAGAGTAGTACAGGTGTGGAAAATGGTCAAGTGGACCTCTTGACCATTCTAGTTTGAAAAATTGAGCATCTGCAAAGGAACTTAAACCTCGTATGAGAACGTAGTACCATTGAATATCTTTTATTTGTGAATCCATGTTAAAGGTTTAGTTAGTTTTTTTAGGTGCTAGCTACCAACATGATCCACAAACCCTCATCCTTTAACCGGGCTTGGGACCAGCAACAAAACATTGATGGAATAATATTAGGAAGTAAAAAAAAGAAACAAAAATAATGATGAAAGTCCATGGCTCAAGGTATCGGATGGATCAATCCGTATGGGTTTTGACAGAGGCCAATGTCCAATACATCTTCTTTTTAGTACTTTTTTATTAAGTGTGAGACATGTGACTCAACCATTAGCTCTGTACTAATCCATCGATTTTAGCCATGGCTAATACATTGTCTAATACTAGGAACTAAAACCTCGTATGGGACAATGATAAATTTATTTGTCTCCACCGATTTTGGCCATGGTTGATACATTGTCTAATACAAGAACTAAAACCTTGTATGAGACAATGATGAATTTATTTGTCTCTCTCCATCCTCCATTTAAAAAAAAAATCTTGACATCTCAATATAGCCTAAAACTCTCTAATAGATTATTGTGTTGGACTGCATTTTGAGACCCAAGTTAATAAAATATTTTATTGCTTTGATATCTTATACGCATATAAGTTGAATCTACTATGTGAAATCAAAAAACTAGATTTAACATGTAAAATATTAAGTTTACCTGGCCAACATGACTACCTTGCTTACAGAGTTGAAGCTATTGTTGCCAATACTCTAACTAGGGTTAACCTGAGTTCCAATTGCATGGATTTTCCTATCAATTGAACCTTACTGTAATGTAATGATATAAACTTTGGAGTTTGCATGGACTGCAAATATTTTCGGTAGAGATGTAGTGAGTCTTGGCCCTATTCCTCTTTATGATCTGATTTACCCAACTAAACGCGCTCTCCCATGAGATGGACGCTGAACCAGATATTTTTAACACTGATTTTAGGATTAGGAATGTATACTCCCTCAGGAGTAAAGGTGACATGGTTAGGCACCTGACCAATAAGCCAAAAGCTCCAGAGCTGATGGAATGTTAAAGCAAGCCCTTTAACCAATCCAATACTAGGTTTTTTCAATCTAGCCTCACACTAGACCGGGGCCCCATAGGCACGTAACATACCATTACACTTCCGCAATCGTCGTCCTTGGCAACTCTCACTCTAGGTAGCTCTCACTCTGGGGATAGGTAGCCATTTCCAAGCGGTTGCACTTAGCCTCAAAGTCTCGACTTGAGAGCACGTAACCCTTTCCTGACGGCTTTCACTATACTCTAAGTGTCCATTCTCCTAGGTAGCCTATCCGTGACTCAAACTTGTTGGTGGTTACCTCTGATACCAAATGTTAGATACCGGACCAATTGCCAAAAGCTCCAAAGCTGATGGAATGTGTTAAATCAAATCCTTTAACTGATCTTATAATAGGTTGGTCCAATCTAGCACCTATACACTAGACCGGGCCCCTTTAGGCAAGTCATACATCAAGGTTTAAAAGCACGAAATCGCTTGTAAGAGCGATCTATTAGGGAAAACACAAGGTTTTTCCCTCCTGTATGCAAATCAATGGAGAATACAACCACAAATATATGCATAGAGATATAGCAATGAAAATAAATAGAGATAATCAAACCACAGGAGAACACACCAATTTTTACGTGAAAAACTCTTTCAAGACGAAAGGGAAAAAACCACGGGACCTAGTCCAGGTAAATCTCCACTATGATAATAACGGATACACAATACAATCTTCTCTAATCACAGCTAAAGATTACCAATCGTCAAGAGAAATAATCCACTCTTGGGTAATACAAATAACTCACCAAAACAATTGGTGGTAATCTAAAATACAAGAATACTCTTTCCTCGAAGCTGACATAACAAATATTAAGAAGAACTGTCACCTTTCTCTCTTCCCTGAATAGGGAGAATGCTGTCACGCCACAATCACATATAAGGAATAAGTATCTACTCTCCAATGGAGGAATGTAGAAAAAAAAAACCTGATTTTTTTCTTCCTCTCAAGAACGCCAGATGTCTTCGGCTCTTGTGTTTTCTCCTTGAGAACTCACCGCATCATTATTGAGTTTCTCGCTAACCTCTTTCTATCAATCCACCACCACAAAAGCCTTTATATATTTATATAAAGTTGAGAGTGGGAGATATATATATAAAGTTGAGAGTAGGAGATAGGCGGTTTTAGAAAACCGCCTAAAATAGCCTCAATGCCTCATGAAGATCTCACATGAGATCATATGTGGGTCCCCCACCCATGTGTGGTGAGGAGGAAACCCAACACGATCCCTATCGATTCCAATTCAACTCTAAATTGAATAAGTTCATAATTATTAGGCCTCAGTTAGACATCAATTGGGTCCAACTCAATTTCAAAGAAACCACGATTATTCGAAATCGGCTTCTGCCATCAAGTTCAAGTTGACTTAGGGTAATTTCGCTGATCCAATTTTTTAAAACCTTGGAGGAATGTCATCTTTGTTTTTATCATTGAATTTCTATATATAATAAGCTTTGTTACAACATTACTGTTTCATCCAGAATCCGTATCCGAGGCCCACCAAGCTGATTGAACCTGCAAGGCAAAACACAAGGCAAAGGGAAGGCGAGCCTATGGCCCTGGGTCCCCGATACCTAAATTAGGGATATGTGAACAGTCAATGGGCCCAGTATCCGAATCCACTTAAATATTGATGGAGTAAGTGAGAGATTCTCAGTCCGAGGTGTCAGAGCGACAATCCCTAGGAAAGTGTATTAAATGTTGTGTACCTAAATTATCGAGATTCGTGGAATTTATAGTGAATAGTATTTTTTTGGCAAATATCGTTTTTACCCTTGTTTTTTGAATGTGAGGACGAAAATAACCTCGCAAAGTGAGAGAAATGGTGCTTTTGCCCTTATCCATTGGTAAGAATTATAGGAATGTGACGTGGGTCATCTCCTCCCGGCTGTCACCTTCTTGTTGGTGATGTGGGAATTTCTCCTAACAATTACCGTTACCGTTATATCATATCAGTCCTTAAATGAAATATATACCAAAACTGCCCGATTGTATATTGAGGTTTATGTGATAGGTCAACTAGTGTGCATTTAAAAGAATGAATTCCAACTATATATTGTAACAACCTTTATCACATTCAGATGGAACCCTTATCATTTCTCATTGATTGCTAATAATATAATGGAGAAGCACATCAATCGGCACGTAGTCATGTACATTGCTCAATTAACGAAGTTCAAGTATGGGGAGCACTCATAGAGTGCATGGTTGATCTCGTACGCTAGTGGGCGACAGACGTACGTTCAGGATGTCCTTGGTTTAAACATTGTACTTAACGACGTAAATCGGTTCGTAAACGATTTATAGATTCAGTGTGAATTATAACTGATTCTTAATTTTCAAACCAGTTAACAATCTGTTTATCAGTTTCTTATCTATTTTGATTCATTGATTTACAAATAGTTTTTTTATCAGTTCCAATTACTTTTATTATTGGTTCCATAAACGATTCGTAAATAGTTCAATCCACCTCATTGAAACCTAGAAAACTATCATGAGTACATCAAACAAATGATAATAACTTATCAAGAACACATGTTACTTCTAGGAAATGACTTAAGTGACAAAATGGAAAATTAGCATACTTTCCTAAAAACTCACAAAAAAGGAACAAAAAAGGAATGTATTTTTTTTTTTTTGGTGAAAAAGAAACTTATTTATTGAAAATACGGTTAATAGTCGAGGCTACATTACAACATATCTAATAAAGCCAGGGAGTAGAGACAGGCCAGAGTGACATCCCCATAGATGACACCGCCTTCCTAGCTAGGGTATGAGCTACATCATTCACAACTTTAGGAATAGAAACAAACGTCACCGGGTTACAATTAGAAGCAAGATATTTGATATTCTCTCTAATGGGGATAACCTCACTGTTGCAAGGTAAGGATGGATCCCTTAGCCAACGAATAATTTCATCACAATCAGACTCCACAATAAGGTTCTTAAAGCCATCCTCAGCAGTAAATTGAAGGGCCAATTGAATGGCCAGAGCCTCCCCAACAACCACCGAAGAAATCATGCAAGCCTAAAAACCTGCTTTGAGGATATTCCCTTTAGAATCTCTAATGATGAAGCCAAGACCGCCCTTGCCAGAATCTGCAAAAAATGTAGCATCTGTGTTTAATTTAAAAGATCCAGTCGGAAGGGGGATCCAACCAGTAACATCTTGATCTTGAATACCACTATCCGAAAAGAAAGAATGGAGACCCGACACTTTATAGAACTCTCCAAAAGCCGATTGGGCTTTCTGGATGACTTCAGAAGGAGTCTAACTCTTGTTTTCAAATACCAGATCATTTCGTGCCCTCCAAAAGGAATGTCGTACACCTATGATGTAGCAAATAGGAGTTCTCACTATAATTAAATTTTAATAGGATGTCCATAAACGGCATCATACATAATGGTGTAAATAGATTGATTTTATTTAATTAATTCCATAAATTTTGGTTCGAGATATATTAGACATACTCCAAAATCGAATTGATTTAATAGCAACATTGCAAAATACCCTTCCCATGGTGGTGATGCTCTTCCAAGTCTCTAACTTCTCTAGAGAAAATGATGGTCACAGTCGAATCTTTGGAGTGAAAGGAAATGAGTAAATGTTGGACTTAGACATGGTCATGAAGTCTTCACTATTTATATTAAATTAAGTTAGTTTTGATTGGGGCCTTTTGTCTTTAGGTTCAACTATCAACAAAGGAACTTAGAATGAGTCTCGAAGACATTATTTCAAATAATATTTAAGTTATGGGAGGACGATCTACATGTTATAGGTGTATTTGGGGATATACATACCAGTTGGAGGAGATGGGAGTACAGGGAAAACTGGTAGCTGGTGTTGGGTTTGGTGTCTTGTATTATGTGAGGTTCATATGATTACTGAGATTGTACTTGTATTATGGTTTGGGTTAAATAAATAATTATATGAGGATTAGGGTTTCTAGGTTTCCCTATAAATTGTCTCTGTGTGGAAAAACTTGGGTAAGTCTGACAGATGAGATAAGCCTGTCAGGTAAATAATTTTGTAGACTGTTCTTGGAATTGAAGGAAGTCGCTCTTTTCTTTGCTGGATGTAGGCATCCCTCAATGGGGTGCTGAACCATGTAAATCTTCTTGTTTGCACCCTCTCCAAACCTAATAAGTGGTATCAGAACTAAGGTTTGGCAAATCGATCACTGATCTATGAGAAGGAGGGAGGTGTGTGGAAAAGATGAAAAAGAAGAAAAAAAAATTTGGTTGAAAACGTAACCAAGTAGTGAGTTTTTTTTTTTTTTTTCTATTTTTTTTTTTACTTTGATCTTACTTTATTCCTAGGAATTGGAAAAATCAAAACATCATGATTGCTTTTTAAAGGTCTCATCATTAGAGACAAAGTAGGAATTAAAAATTAAAGAAAAAAAAGAAAAAAAAACAAACAAAAGTTGGGTGGAGATTACTCTGGTTCTCTGCAATTGACACGGACTGATAGTGTTATTGGGAAAGAGACAATTGTAGAAGTAATGGATGGTCAGGTGTTATCGTATGTGGTATGTTCACATGTAGGAAGAAAATTATACAAGCCTGGAAATTGGCAATCTATAAAGCAACTGAATCAGCGTAGGATGATGACGGCAGCGGGAGAAGGTTCTAGTGGCCAGCGAGACGTGGCTACATGATGGGTCTCATGGGTGCTATCTCCGACTGTGGAGAAAGTTCTATCGGAAAGGATGATTGGAAGCACTACAACAGCCATCACCGAAACAGTGGCAGTGGGGGTACAGAAGGAAAAAAAAACTTTGTTTTTTTACAGCGGCAGCTTGTGGGAGGATTTGCAAAGAGAACATCTGGATCATGGTCTTGCTATGGGAAGGAAGACGATGCTGGTGGAGAGGCAATCTTTGTAGGTGGCAGTTGTTCGTGGTGATCCCTGGTTGGAAAGAAATCAACGGCTAGATATTGGATGATCCTTCAGGGTTTCAAATAAGGAAACTAAGACGACAAGGTCCGGGTCTTTTCATGATAAAGCCAGATTTTCTAGATCTAGAGGTGATTGCGATGGGGAGGCTTCATCCCTAACGTGTGAAGCTATTGTGTAGGTTGGTAGGCCATGGGTAAAGCAAGGTCGTTTGCGAGGAGACTGATGCCGGAAGTTGGTGGAAGTGGTTTTGCTGGGGGTCAGGATTTGTCACCACATGTGCGATCACTTGAACCCAGGGTTTCTTCGGTTATGGAGCAAGCCGGCTTAAAACAGCAAAGGATTGCGCTCTGGTTTTCTGTAAGAGGAGAGAACGCTATCGCAGAACTGATGGTGTCTGTACCAGTGATACATGCAATGTTATCGCATGTGGAAGATCCTGTGATCAGGCATGGGATGCGGCAGTCCACAATAACTGGTCAGTTATCGAATAGAGCAGATGCAATCTGCGACAACGAACTTTGGTATAGCGGCGATGTGATTACTGCACCAGAAAAGGGGGAAGTTCAGCCTTCCTTTTGGTTGCAGGTGATACCTATAAGTGATGGCAAAGGAATGTCGGTGAGAAGTGTGATCTTAGTGATATCGCATGTGGGATTTGTTCACAATGATGGCGTGCAAGTTGCAACTACCAGTGGACTGGTGATGATTGGGTCTACGACAGGTGACGATAGAGGCCTACAATACTGGTGGCCACCGATGTTTGTGGCTTATGGACAAAAGGAAGGTGATGCAGGTTTGGGTTTGCCTAGTGGATGGCAAACTCGATTATCGCATGTGGAGAGGTTATTATCGCATGTGAATTTGTGATCTAGATTCAAGCAGGGATGGCAATTAGATCTGATATGGGTTTGCCAGATTTCAATGGCCAATGTTAGATTGAAAAGGTGGTGCGATTTGGTTGCGAAAGAAGGATCTCTCGGGTCTAGCAATAGTGGACTTGGTCAGATCGGGGAGGTTTTTCCTTGGATCTGACGGTGGGTTTGAAGCCTGGCACAGTATACATCATGGCCATTTGATGCTGCACCATGGGATAAAGGAGGACTGGCGAGCTGGGACAAGGAGATAGATCTCTAGGTCTGCATTGGAGGTGCAGAGGTGAAAGGCTCGGGTTCCAGGTGTAATTGGAATTACAGGAGGACTGTGAATGACGGTGTTCTTTTCGATGATGCTGCAGTAGTGGGAGAGATGGAGTCACTTCACACTGTATGGTGGTGAGCTGTACAGGACACCTGGACCGGGTGTGGGCTATGCCGATTTGGATGTTGCTGTTTGGTAGAAACAAGTTTACAAAATCAACATCAATGGATTTTCTTCAAGGTGGCTTGCAGAATCCAAGCCAGGTGGAGATTTGTTGGGTTTGGCGTTTTGTATTATGTGGGATCTACATGGTTATTAGAATTGTACTTATATTAAGGTTTGGGTCTACTACATGTACATGGGTAAATCAATAATTATGTGGGGATTAGGGTTTCTAGGTTTCACTATAAATTGTCTCTATGTGGAAAAACCTAGGTAAGTCTGACAGATGAGATAAGTCTGTCAGGTAGAGAAATTTGTAAACTGTTCTTGGAATTGAAGGAAGTCATTTTTTTCTCTGGTGAACGTAGGCATCCCTCGATGGGGTGCTGAACCACATAAATCTTCTTATTTACGCCCTCTCCAAACCTAACAGCTGGTTCATTAGGAGGGTCCCCAAAATATAAGGAGGGGATAGAAAAGTGGAACGTAAGAGGATACACACTGCCAGTGTGTACTTCTTTTCTCCTTAAGCTATTGTTGGTTTACTAATCGATTTAGAACCATCGACTTTTCTGGTGAAAATCAAAATTGGACCGATTTTTATTATCTAAAACCAAAATTGAACCGATTACATATAGTTTGATTCAATTTTATTTAGTAATCTCGGTTCAATATTGGTACACACCTCATTCCTAAGTTCTACTCGAGGTGTGTAAGACCGGCACTCCACTAACTTGGTCTAACCATGTCGTGCCAGGTCTTCCCATCATTCCTGGACCAAGTGGACTGAGCGTGTGAAGATAGACCACAAATCAGGTATGAGAATCGAGTTAAAAACACTTAAACCATACCTAAGGTCACATGCCTGGGTAGGTATGGTCGACCATAAGAAAAGGAACCAAAAATATCACATCCAGAATCCCACGGTCGATGAATTTGACCTTACGATCGACGGTTTATGTGACCGTATGATCGACCGTGAGAAACCCAGATCAGACTCCGAGTTTTGAAAACTTTCCTAAACTCAGGGATTGCTTTCCTAGTTGAAAGATGACTCTATATGGAGAGTTTTACTCTATATAAAGGACGTCCCTCAGCCCTTTTTCACTCTTTTAGAACATTAGTAAATCCTAGAGAAAGAGAAGGAAGATAAGGAAGAGAAGGAGAAGAAGAAAAAGCTAAGGAGAAGAGTTTGCTGAGAAGGATTGATTCTCTATCACAGACAAAGGTATGAAACGAATCTTTGGAGATAAAAACTCTAAGGAATAAGATTTCTATGGAGGATAGGCTATATCAACCTATTATGATCTATGTGATTTCCTTGAAAAAATCCCAAGGAGAACCATGAAGAGTGAATTTGATGATTAGGGTTGATAAGAAATTACTAATGGTGGCCATAGGATGACCTTAGGATAAACCCCATTGAAGAACAGAAGAATTAACCCAGGAGGAACTCGAATTTCAGGTAGACTGTGACCAGAAATCTCAAGGTCGTAGCTATGGTCGACCATAGCATGACCAGTATGACCAGAGGATCGACCATAGGCATTCGGGAAGATTTCAGAAATCATATGGTTGCAGCTACGGTCGCACCATATGCGACCGTAGGGTATCGACCGTAGACAGTAAGGTCGATACAGCATGAGACCATAGGACCAATCAAACACCTATCAATGCTCTGTTTCGATTTTCGACTACTGTAACATGTTACATATGAACCTTAACTTAAATTCATATAACTTTTAGGTTGTTAAATCAATTCAAAGAGAATTTCAAGGCTTGGAAGGACATCGAGAATTGCTAACAGGTGAGGGGTTAAGACCTAAACTAATTGGATAATAACAAACTGTTTATTTTTATTGAGTCCAATGCCATGATTGATTCTATGCTTGTATGCTTGTAATGTGCATCTCACATGTCATCCAATATTCCTGCTATTACTGTTCATGCATATTTAATTCCGTTTATTTATAACATGATGATGATGATGATGCTAGGAATAGGCATGTGAATGTATGTGTGTGGTTGGTGTGTTGGATGCGAGTCGAGTATCAGGGGGAGGACGTGGCATGGTGGTCTTTGACCTCGTCACCAGACTCTAGCTCTATCTCACTCAAGTCTTGTCCACTAACATCGTCGTATCACCATTACCTTAGCATAACTATTACGTCGTAGAGCATCAGGGGAGGTGGTCTTGGACCGTGTGGTCTCTGACTCTGTCGGGGGGCCTTAGCTCTATCTCTATGGATGTATTGAGGGATGCTGGGGTGAGGCCTTGGATACACTGTTTGGCATTATGATTAGTTAGTTGCGAGCCCAGTTTGCAAGCCCTCGCCAATAGGGGATTACGTGTTGGTATGGGTAAAGCATCAGGGAAAGTGTTATGCGGTGTTTGATCCGGACACTTTAGCTCTATCTCTATTCCATGATGGGTGCATGTGGGACGGCAATGGTGTTTGATCCATTGGACGGATTCACACACTCGTGTATAGAGGTGCGGCGGCCACCAAACCTTTCTATAGCACATTGCAAACTTATAAATCAGACCAAATATATGAATTGAATGCATGCATATGTTTGTTGCATTGTTTTGTTTGCTCACTGAGCCGTGATGTGTGCTCACCCTTTCGACGTCGAATATTTTTAGTTGATGATGCAGGTCTTACCATTGAAGAATATATGAATGCGCCGACGTATGGATACGTTGCTGCGATGGACGTAGAAGCTGAAGAAGATGCGCATGATTCATCATGCGAGTGCAACCAATGTGTTTTTGCTTAGGTTTAGTTATAATTTGAACATCGGACATATAATTGATTATTTATTTTTTATGTCTTGTGGTTTTGGGATAATTGGATTAAATATTTATTTATCACTGTTAGACCCTCAATTCATTATTTGTAAAACTTCCGCTTATTTGTTTATTACCTTTGATTATTAATGTGGAATGTGTGTGCGGTTTGATATGATGGGTATGACCTATGTGAGATCTTCAATGAACCGTTGGTTTATTGGCGGTTCATCACACCATTTTGGTTAAGCCAGAATTGGGGTGTGACAAGGTGCCTCCTTGCCACCCCCTTCCCACTTTACCAAGAGGCTGGATCCTCTACCCTCTAAGGGAAAGGTTCAGAACCTCTCTTGTCATTAGAGGGATTCCAGCCATGATCCAGAATCACCTAGTGAACTCCAACCACCGAATCACGGCTAGAGGGACTGGACGACATGAAAAGATATTTTTCCCCAAGTATTCTATCACCGTCTTTGTCTAGTATTTTTTTTTTTGTAGTGTAGTTGGCCAAAAAAATAAAAAAAAATTCAAACCCTTAATTGGATCAATGTGATGTATGATGAGGTTAAGCTTCGCTTACTAAATCTGGGTTTGCATTGGACCATGAGATTTAATTTCCATTGAATTGCATGAATCAAGGGAGGTTGAAAAATAAGACAGTCTTTGAATAAGAGGTATTACCTCCTATCTTCTTATGTCAAGCAAGATTGGAAAATCACCCAAGCATATCTAGTTAAGATTTTGAAAATGATCCAATTTACTCTCTTCACTCATTGGTGGTTGGATGGAACTTTGGGGCTATAATGTGCGGATGATCTCTGTGAATGGAGAGAGGGAGAGAGTATGCTTGGTGGATGACGGTAGGAACAGTAACCGGATGTTTGCATGTAAGTAATGTATGGGCAGGTGAGAGGGAGTGAAAAAGACAATGATGAAGCTTTGGCACTTCCGTGGAAATTACCTCAACGTTCCATTAGCTTTGGTATTTTCGTCCATCAGCTTTGGTATTTTCATGGAGATTCAAACACTCAGTGACAACTAACAACGACTGTGGAAAGTACATGAGGTTTAGGAATCTTTTCGTTTGCGAGGCGTGATCGTTTCTGCTATGAGGCGTGCTTCTTCCCATTTTATTTTTTCTTCCAAGTGGTTGTTTCTGTTTTTCCCTATTTGCTATTCACTTCATTTATAGCTATGCAAGCTAAAACCCACCTCTACCTCCCCTGCAGTCTCCTCAACAGCCAGATACCTCACCAGTGATGACATCTGCAAATCCACATGCACCTCAAGTTGAAGTTGTGGATGACAAGGCTCAATGCCTCTATATCCTTTTCACTTAATTTTCGTCAGAAAGTTTATAGCCAGAAACTTTACCAACGACAAGCCGTTATTCAAGGTCTACTTGCTGCATGATATGCAAAATGTGGAGTTCATGTGTCTCCCTTTCTAAATGATGTTTATGTCTTCAAGTTTAATCATGAGCTTGACCTCCAAAATGTTTTGATTGAATCACCCCGGTTGGTTTCAAGGAACCTTATTATACGGAACAGTGGAATGAAAAGAAAAAAATGGACCTTTGATTCTTTCAGCAATGGGTTCAACTTCATTAGGTACCCTTGGAGCTCATCACTGAAAACATGGCTCCCAAGTTAGTCTCCAAAGTTGGTCCTATAACTCAGATCATGTATATTGAAAGTTTAGCATCTGAAAAATGAATCAATTACATATGAGCTAAAGTTATGCTCAACCCGTTTCAGGCATTACGAGCATCCTACTTTTTTTTTTTTTTTTTATCAAAAGGAGACACAACCTTGAACAGAAAGTGTTGCTCAAGTATGAGCGTTGCTATTTCTGTGGAATCATTGGTCATGAGCTAGCTCGTTGTGACAGTTATTTTGTAGCCAAAAAATCCACCTTGCTCGACATGAATGCAATCAATTGATCAAATGTCCAGCAACTCCCAGTAGCAGGTTTGATCGGGAGCTAAAAGGTGTTAGTCCAAGTGCCCTGTTGCTGGAAGATGCTTGCATTCTGTTCTCTCAACAGAACTTTACGACCGAGGCTCAAGTTTCGGCATCTTCCTTTGTTCCGACCAGCAACTCGATCGGTAAAAACCAACAGTCAGTTCATGAGACTACCACAGCTAGATCGGCAATTCCTCTACATGACTCTCCACATTCCACCAATCCTAATTTGCCACATGGCATTAGTGCTCAGCAGATTACTTCTTCCACTAACCTTTATATCAAAATCGATGCTTATTGTGTAGATGTGGGAAAGCTATCTCAAGGCTCTTTTCTCTCTACCTCTCAACCCATCAATTTTTCCCCTTCCCAATACATCACTCCAACTCAACCAATCAGCAATGTAAACCCTTTACCTGCCCCAAATAATATTGATGATGGCATTACTTTCCAACAACAAATAGCACTTTTAGATTGCATCTTAAGCAACCTTGACATGGGTAAGGCTATTCTCCATTTTAAGCCTCAGTTATCTGACATTACCCTCTCATAACCCACCCACTTGAACCCAAAGACCTCAAC
The DNA here is from genome assembly GCA_028583415.1 of Protea cynaroides. NCBI lineage: Eukaryota > Viridiplantae > Streptophyta > Magnoliopsida > Proteales > Proteaceae > Protea > Protea cynaroides. The sequence goes on along the minus strand of CM053273.1, from coordinate 82,630,034 downwards.
CCATAACTCGTTGGACCTGAATACCCCTCCTTCCCATCCAAATCAAAACCCAAGATGCCCACCCCTCCTACCATCCCCTACTGTACCAAACCAGTCTCACCGATGCTAAACCAATCCTGTAGCCCACCCACCATTAAGCACAACCCTCCCATCTCCCATCACCAAACCACACCTCACTACCAATCCTCTCTTCTTTTCCCCCTCCACCTCTGCACCAAAGCAACTTCTAGCAAAGAGAGCCCATCCCAACCTCAATGTTCATGTTGACGAGACTTTTAACTCTGGTCATTTTTTATTGTTTGGCTCTATGGTGGATGGGGAGAATCAATCCCTTGGGTCATAATGAAAATCCTTAGCTAGAATTGTTAAGGTTTGGACAATTCAAGTTCTCTATAATCTCCTCAAATCTGATACCCCTAATATTGCATTCCTCATGGAAACCAAAAATTCTCAAAAAACAATTGGAAAAATGCTCAAGAAAATTCGGTTAAGGAATTCTTATTTTGTTGACCTAGTTGGCCGAGCTGGTGGTTTGGTCCCATTATGGCATGATAGGATTGATATTACCATTCTCCACTCTTGTGAGAGATACATTATTTTGCAGTCCTTATTCCAAATCAACAAGACATCCTCATCACTTGCATCTATGGAGAACCCTCTAAGGCTAGTCGACAACAGGTATTGGACAAAAATTTTAATTTCAATTCACAAAGATATGCTGATTGGATATGCTTGGGTGATTTCAATTCCTACCTTGCTTGGCATGAGAAGATAGGAGGTAATCCTCTTCTTCAAAAGACTATCTTACTTTTCAAAACTTGCTTGGTTCATGCGATTTGATGGAAATTAAATCTAATGGTCCACACTTTACATGGAATAATAGAAGGCAAGGAAGTGATAATATTCGAATTAAATTAGACCGGGCATTTTGCAATCTTAGCTGCTGGAGCCGCTTTGAAAACTCAATGGTTTTTGTTAAACCAGCTTCCGAGTCTGATCACAACCCAATTATTTTGGATACTAATGGAGGTTCTTTTAAAGGCCATCGATCTTTTAGGTTTAAAGCAATGTGAGTAAGACATCCGGACTGTAGAAAGGCTAAATATCATGGCGGGAACTTACCTACTTCATGTACCCTAGCTGACCCTATACTCTCTTAGAAACTTAATCATTATAAGCAAGTGATGAGGAAATGGAAAAGGGAGGTCTTTGGAAAGGTCCAATCAAATATTTCTTAGCTGAAAAATGATTTGGAAAAATTACAAAGCTTATCAGATTTGGATTATTCCTATGCAAAGGAGGTGGATATAATTCATCGGTTGGAGGAGGACCTTATTAGAGAAGAGATAATGTGGAAACAAAAATCTAGAATAGATTGGCTCAATCATTCTTCCATGCCACCACTATTCAAAGAAGGAACTGCAATAGAATTGCTCAAATTAAACTTTCTAACAGTTCTTGAACTACTAATGCAGATGATATTAAAGGTGTTTAATTTTCTTATCACATTTTCAACAGGCATGCTCTTCAAATGGTATCAATCATCATCATACTGCCGCAGCCTTCTTGCCTATACAAGCAAAGGTTCCTTCCTCTTTAAATGATATTTTTGTAGTCCTCTTTCAGTTAAGGAAATTCCTCATGTTATAAACTATATGGCTTCTTTAAAAGCTCTAGGCCCAGATGATTTTCCCCCATTATTCTTTCAGAAATTCTGGGAGGATACAAAGGAGGAAATTATTGAATTTATTATGGATTTCTTCTCTACAGGTCTGCTGCCATAGGAGTTGAATCAAACATATATTTTTCTCATTCCCAAAGGAAAGATCCAGAGACAATTAAGCAGTTCTGACCCATCAGCTTATGTGAAGATTATTTCAAAAATTATGGCCTTGAGATTAAAGCCTTTTTTTGTATAATATTATTAGTCTTTTTCAATCAGCTTTTATTCCTAATAGGTTGATTTCGTATAATATTTTAATTGCCCATGAGGCTTTCAATTTTAGAGGAGGAAGGGCAAAACCAAACTTATGGCGTTGAAAATTGATATGCAAAAGACAGATGATAAGCTTAAATGGGATTTTATTGAAGCTCTCCTTTTTAAGCTTGGATTTGATACTGCTTGGATTCATCTTGTGATGCAACTTATAGAATAGTTTTATGAAAAACTTTCACATACCTCTCAAAAAGCATCTGAAACATCAAATACCACCCACAAGTTTCTGACACCATCAACTACCACCCTAAGTATTGACATCGTTAATCATTGAGACCCACTCTGTTGAGAGGTTTCTGTTAGATGATGATATCAGCTCAAATTGAATTTTGATGAACAATACTGCCCTTAGTGTAAGGGTAAAAGACCATTTTACCCTCTAGTCATATTTTACCTACCTCAAATCGTGAAACAGTAAAAAATCCCAAATCTATATCTCTACCTCTACATCCATGGCTGACGCTTGCGAGCTTGGAAATGGGTTTCTTACATTCCACCGCCAGAACTTCGATGGGATGGTGGGGTTACATTGAAAGAAAAGGACTTGGGTAGTCTCTGAGAGACGTTGTTACCTGGCCCATTCATGGATTCCGGCGACGGCAAATCCATTAGTGCCTCACTGGGAGACGGTGAATAGAGAGGCAGACGAAGAGGGAGGGCCTTTTTCTTGATTAAAAAACATTTCATTTTAACTGAGTGAAGATTACAGCTTCCAATCCCACCCAACCAAACAAATGAAAGAGAGGGAAGATGTCACTTTTCCTTCTCCCATTTTTCTTCTATTGTACTTACCATCCAGAAGATAATTGCCTCCCCCCAAATAGGCTTAAAGGAATGGCGAAGAAGATGAATCCAGATAAAAGTGAATTTTTTTAATTATTATTCAAATAGAGATTGTTCCCTCTGTGAGGACAAAGATGGAAATCTTTAGAAGTCGTCACCTAGATTTAGGTCTAGGACCTTAGAAATGTAAAATCTCACCCCAAGGTAAGACTTCGATTGACTCATAACCCTTAGATTGGATTTTTGGTCCATCAGAGATTGGGTAAGCGTCAAGTTACGGTTATGGGAAGGGGTTAGGCACCCAAATCGCCCGATCGAAATCGGTCTCCTATGTCTTTCCTATGCTAGACTCTATCTGTTAAACTAAACCAAACCAAGTAGTTTGATATCATTGAACCGAATCTGTATCCATCAGATTGCCTACGTATTACGGAATTATTCCGAAAATCAGGTTCACCATCGTAGTTCAGGTGTGATTAAAGTTTATGGATGTGATTTATGCTTGTGCATGATTAAGTTCTTTGTTCAAGTTGAAGTTTATGCTTGAAAGGTTGAGAAAACCCTATGGGTTAGGATCTAGATAGTCCATGTGGACTGATAGAGAGTCCTAGTGGATCTAAGGATAACCCTATTTGGGTTGAAATATGGATAGCCCATTCTGGGTTGGAATGTGGATAACCCTATGTGGGTCAAAATGTGGATAAATATCCTAGTGGAGCTATGAATAGTCCAAGTGGACTAAGGTTTGGATCCGAATTTGGGTTTCTCCCAAATAGCCTACGTATCCTAGGGTTTTCCCTAGGAATCAGAATCCGCGTAATTCGAAATTGGGTTGAAATGGATGGGTATCCTAGTGGATCCATGGGTAGTCCAAGTGGACTAAGGTATGGATCCGAATTTGGGTTTCTCCCAAATAGCCTACGTATCCTAGGATTTGACCTAGGAATCAGAATCCGCGTAGTTCGGGCTCTGGGTTAAAATGATTTGATATCCTAGTGGATCTATGGATAGTTCAAGTGGACTAAGGTGTGGATCCGAATTTGGGTTTCTCCCAAATGGCCTACGTATCCTAGGGTTTGCCCTAGGAATCAGAATCCGCATAGTTCGGGCAGGATAACCTGTTCTAGGTTAATGATTGAGAACCTATTCTAGGTTTAGGATTTAGAACCTATTCTAGGTTTAGGGTTTGCCGAGGGGCAAATCGTCCTAAATTACCATTTTCATTCTAAATTCTAATTTTGAAAGGTTTGGCAAAGAATTTTATTTCTTTATTAAGGTTTTATTATTTCCATTATGCCCTTCCCAATAATGTGGGTGCCTAAATGCACGTCTCCACGCCTAGATTGTCTTCTAGAAGTGTGCAGATATGGCAGTTTGACTAGGGTGTTGCATAAAATAAGTTATTGCCAAAAATAAAATATTCTATCTAAATATGGCACATAAAACATTTATGGCAAGAAATTCACATACAGTAAGATTGTTTAAAAATCTTTCAAATATGGCATGTATTGCAAATAAGGCAAGAGCCTATATGGCATGATCTAGTAGGCTATCTTCTAAGCATGGCAAGACCCTAATTGCTATTTTCTTTTCATATTTAGGGTTTTCTACCCTAATTGCTATTTTCTTTCCATTTTAGGGTTTTCTACCCTAATTGCTGCATTCTTTTCATTTTTTAAGGTTTTCAACCCTAATTATTATTTTCTTTCCATTTTAGGGTTTTCTACCCTAATTGCTATTTTCTTTCCATTTTAGGGTTTTCTACCCTAATCGCTATTTTTTTTCCATTTTTTAGGGTTTTCTACCCTAATTGTTATTTTCTTTCCATATTAGGGTTTTCTACCCTAATTATTTTCTTTCCATTTCTTAGGGTTTTCTACCCTAATTGTTATTTTCTTTCCATTTTAGGGTTTTCTACCCTAATTATTTTCTTTCCATTTTTTTAAGGTTTTCTACCCTAATTGTTATTTTCTTTCCATTTTAGGGTTTTCTACCCTAATTGTTACTTTCTTTTTCATTTTAGGATTTTCTACCCTAATTGTTATTTTCTTTCCATTTTTTAGGGTTTTCTACCCTAATTGTTATTTTCTTTCCATTTTAGGATTTTCTACCCTAATTGTGACAATAAGCATTTAATATAGCATGTGAGTATGATCATTCCAATCATGGCAGTGTGATTATTCCAATTGTGGCAGTGTGTGCATATAAGCATCCAAATATAGCATGTGAATAATATAGCATCAAAATATGGCATGTGATAAACAACCAAGGCATGTGAGTCAATTAATCAAAACGTATTTTCAGATCTACAGTCTAGATTCAATGCATCGATTATCAACAATGTGACCGAAATCACATTTGATTGATGATTGAAAGTAATTCAAGATCTTAAATCAACAGTTCAGATCATATAACATCAGTTAATCAGACTTTAATGGCTCAAATTAATTCATTATTAAATCATCATCAGATTAAAATCAATGGTTCAGATTAATTAACCATCCATTCACATGATTTGATCTTAAAGATCAACGATTCAGATTAAATTCACATCAATTAGTCAAATTCATTCATTCAAATATCAATGGACAAATTTTCATCACATGATCAAAACAAATTTCACATTCAATGGATTTTGAATGGGCATCATATGAACACGATAAAGAATCAAAATTCAGATTTTTATTCAAGCATATCATGATCATAGATTCGATCAATGGCCCATATTTAATGAAAAGATCAAGGGTTTATGATGAGGAATGTTGATCCAATGGTTGGATGAGGGGAATTGGTCTAGGACTTGATGGACATGTTCGGGTATTGTAACATGGCTAGGTTCAGGTAAGTGGTGAGAGGTGTTGATTGGTTCAGTAGGAGATGGAAGTGAGTGGGGTTACGGGTAGGTGGTAGCACAAGGCTGATGATTGAAGTATGAGATGAAATCGGTTAGAGTGCTGGTTGTATAGGGATTGAAAGCCAAGTGTAGGCTGGATTGATGATGGAAATTGGTTAATGGAGAGGTGGAGTGGTTTATGAGATGGGGATTTGTAGTTAAGCAAAACAATAGAAGAAAAATAAAAGTAGAGGCAGCTTACCTAGATGCTCGTAGGTTCTACTTGCTCCTCCCTTCTTCTTCTTCTTTCTCTCCTTTTCCTCCCAAAACCGAGAGCCCAAACTCTGTCAAACTCCCTTTTCACGTTTTTTTTTTCCTCTTTTTTTTTTGTTTTTTTTTCTTCCTCCTTTCTCTCTCTTCTTCCCTTACTTTTCTCCCAAAAACGAGCTCTCTAACCCCTCTCACGTTTTTTCTCTTTACTTCTCTTTTATTTTTTCTCTTTTTTCTCTCTTTTTCCTTTCTTTTTCTCCCAAAACCGAACTCCCTAAGCTTTTCACGTTTTTTTTTTCTCTTTCCCTTTTTTTTTTCTTTTGGAAAAATCCTCCTAACCTCTCTCTCTCACGTCCCTTTTATCTTCCCCTTCTTTCCCTTTTGAAAAAAAATCTAGAAACCCTAAATCTTCTCTCTTTTCACGTCCTCTCTCTCCCCCTTTTTTTTCCTTTTTTTTAGCTCTCCTAAAAACCGTGAGCCTCCTTAAAACCCCCACGTTTTTTTTTCTCTTTCTTCTTTCCTTTTTTTTCTCCAACAAAATCTTTTGGATTCTCTTAGAAAAGCTCACGATTTTCCTTTTTCTTCTTTCCTTTTTTTTCTCCAACAAAATCTTTTGGATTCCCTTAGAAAAGCTCACGTTTTTCCTCTTTCTTCTTCCCTTTTTTTTCTCCAACAAAATCTTTTGAAAATCATCTAGAAACCCTAAAAAAACTCCCTTTTCACGTTTCCTCTCTCCCCTCTTTCCTTTTTCTTCTCAAAATCTTTTGGATTATCTCCAAAACCGAAATCCCCATTCTCTTTCACGTTTCCTCTCTCCCCTCTTTCCTTTTTCTTCTCAAAATCTTTTGGATTATCTCCAAAACCGAAATCCCCCTTCTCTTTTACGTTTTCTCTCTCCCCTTTTTCCTTTTTCTTCTCAAAATCTGTTGGATTATCATTTACATATTATATACATATATACACATATATTTAATAATATATATATATATATATATATAATATAAATATTATGCACATAGATGAACTGATTCAAAATGGGTTGAGACTGACTTAGGTTGACAACTGATATGGGTTGAGCTAGGTTGGATCAAAACTGGCTTGAACTGAGTTGACTGGATTGATTGGAATTAACTGGGTTTTCTCCCTTTGTCATTTCACGGGTCATTTCCACTGTTATCCCGCATGAAATTTTTCGATGGCCTCTATTCTAATTTTTTACGTTCATTTTGTAGAAGATTAAAAATGAGGAATATAGGAACTTGAATCACCTCATTTGGAAGTAAAATGGTCAACTTATGAATTTTTGAAGTTTAAGTGGACCAATTATCAATAATTTGACTGACCATTCTGCATGAGATCCTTCGGAGGCTTCTATCGAAAATATTTTACATCCACTTTGTAGAGCACTAAAAATGGAACATAATGAGATTGGAATCACCTGATTTGGATATGGAATGATCAAAATATGAATTTTTGAATATTAAATGACCATTTCCATATGTAATTTTGCATGGGACCCTCCGGAGACTTTTACCCAAGATTTTCCACGTCCACTTTGTAGGACATCACAAATGAAGAACAATGGCCTTGGAATCGTCTGAATCTGACGTAGAACGGAAAAGATACGAAGCTTTGAAGTTTTAACGATAATTTTGCATGAAAGCTTGCATGGGACCCACTGGTGACTTTTACCCGGGATTTTTTACGTCCACTTTGTAGAACATCATGAATGAAGAATAATGGTCTTGGAATCATCTGAATCCGATGTAGAACGGAAAAGATATGAAGCTTTGAAGTTCTAACGATAATTGTGCATGCAAGCTTGCATGGGACCCACTGGTGACTTCTACCCGGGATTTTTTACGTCCACTTTGTAGAACATCATGAATGAAGAATAATGGTCTTAGAATTATCTGAATCCGATGTAGAACGGAAAAGATATGAAACTTTGAAGTTCTAACGATAATTTTACATGCAAGCTTGCATGGGACCCACTGGTGACTTCTACCCGGGATTTTTTACGTCTACTTTGTAGAACATCATGAATGAAGAATAATGGTCTTGGAATCATTTGAATCCGATGTCGGATGATCAAGATATGATGATTTGAAATTCAAACAATCCGACTTATTTGATATCAGAATTGAGCAATTCTGGTCTCGTTTCGAAGATAATTCTATGATCTATGCATCTATGCAGATAATAGCCCATGACCCTGCTGTGGGGATTAGTGGAGAATCACAAATCTTTAGGTTAAAGGTCAGAAACCTGCCATATTGGTTCATTTATGCCGATGGTGGCAAAAATGGGGTGCTTACACCCTCACCAAAGATAAACAACATTATCTTCAAGGGAAGTATACAGTGACATATTCCATAACCCAGATTCTCCTGTTTGCCTGCAGTGTGAATCAATGGTTTTGCACGACGCTGAGGTAATCTATTACAGGGTTTGGAAAGGCCAAATGAACGGGTAAGAAGGTTAACCAACGATTTCTCCCTCCCCTTCATCCCGATTTGTCTTAGGCTCTTTTTGGTTTGTATTATATAATGTATTATATAATATATTATAAAATTTATGATTGTTTGATATGATTTATAATGTCTATTTATAATTAAAATAAATCGATATAATTCATTATCTACAAATAGGTGAGTAGCTGTTTATCATTATTAGAATAATCTATTAGGTGATTATTTATATTTCTCATTATATAATGTATTATGTTTAGTGGTACCAAACGATCATTATTTATTACTCATAATCTATTATCATAATTGATTTGTCACAAATAACTCATAATACATTATATAATACAAACCAAAGAGAGCCTTAATATAGCAAGCTTGGAAATGGATTTCTTACAAATTTAAATGGAAAATTACCCAATTCCTGACAAGATGTATGATCTGCACTATCATCCATCTCCCTCCAGGGATTAGAATGAGCAATCAACAACAGAGACACCTGTGTATTTTACCGTAGGTAGTGATTCATTCAATTACTGCCGGACCAACTCTCTAATAAGTTGTCGGAGATTCGATGCTACCGCGGGGAGGGATCGAGTTCCACAATTGCACAGAGGCAAACATGGGAGTCCAAAATTAGGGTTTGGATGAGAGTGAAAACCAAATGGGAAGGGTTACTGTCATTTTCAATAGAAGGTCAAACTAGTAATTTAAAAAAAATTCAATTTAAAATAAGAAGGGTATAAATGTCTTTCATTGTTTAAGTTTATTTTATCAGTTAAGTGGGTCCGGTTGATGTTTTCAAAAACTTGTGAGTGGTAGTTGATGTTTCAGATACTTTTTGGGTGGTACCATGAAATTTTTTCTACTATTATTATTAATGAGACGGAACAAGGCAGCTTCACTCCATCAAGAGGCATTCGGCAAGGTGATCCCCTCTCTCCAGCTTTCTTTATCTTATGTGCTTAGGCTTTGTCTTCTTTAATCCAAAGGGCTTTGGAGGAAGGTACCATCCAAGGTATACGTTTCCACACTTTATACGTTTCTACACTTCTTTACCTCCACTCATACACTTGCTCTTTGTGGATGATTGTTTGCTCTTTTCCCAAGTTTATATTAGGCAAATTTCCACCCTTAAGAGTTGCTTGGTTCAATATTGTCTTGTTTGGGGTCAAAGTATCCATTTTAAAAAATAATCTATCACCTTTAGCCCAAATACTACATCTAAGTTTAAGAGACGGTTCTCCAAAAGTCTGAAAATGTCATATGGTAATGGTCCCTCTAAATACCTTGGTCTTCCATCGGAGTTTGGACAAGTCAAGAAAAATGTTTTTCAAAATGTGCTTGAAAGAACTCTTAGCAAGTTGAAAGGAAAAAGATGGAAAGCTAGCTTTCTCTCTCATGCAGGAAAGGAAGTGCTTCTCAAATTTGTTGCCTTATCTATGTTTAACTTTGTTAGATCACATTTTAAATGACCCACATCTCATCATGAGACTATTAGAAAATATGCAGCAATTTTTTTTTTCTGGAATTCAAGAACTAAAAATAGTGGAATTCATTGGATCTTTTGGAAGCTTTTATGTAAATCAAAAGAGAAAGGAGGATTTGGTTTGCATGACCCGGCTCTTCAAAACAAGTGCTTTGTGGCCCATGACGGATATTCCTTTCAGGCAATAAGGTAGGGCCTGGTTGGTCTTCGACTGGTCTAAGATCCATTCTTCCTGCATGTCTAAAAGAAAGAACTCAAGCGTACTTTCATCAGGCCAACCTAGCAGGACAGGGGCAGGTTGGCCATAGGTTTGAATCCTGCTACCTTTCTTGTGGATCATCTAAAGCCCTTCTGACAAAACTGGCTTGGAGAATGTAGAAACTCCCGGATTCCAATTAGGCAAAAATTTTGAAATCCATTTATTTTCTTAATACAAATTTCTTGGAAGCTAAAATGGGTAGTCAATTATCATGGGCGTGGAGGAGCCTTCTTATTGGAAGGGAAACTTTTTTGGGGGGACTTGTTTGGCAAGTGGAGAATGGTAACCTTTTTTTTTTTTGCTAAAAGGTTAAAATATATTAAAAAAGCAAAGAAAAAAAATTACAACCCCTATGATACTAAAAGCTCCACCTTCGGCATTGCCATCAACAGAGCCTTATTAAGGGAAGAACCCTAACAAAACCGAAATCTCTTACAATCAGAGGCATCCCAAACTCCCTCCCTAGCTATAAGAGATGGACAAAAGTTCCAACAATTTGAAAGAAGATCAGTTGTAGCTCGATGAGCTAAGATGTCAGCAACTGCATTTCCTTCCCTAAAGCATGTTGAAAAAACAGACTAACTTATTTTGGTAATCCATTGTCAATCTATTCTACTGTTGTTGTGGAGAATGGTTACTTTATTAGAATATGGGAGGACAAATGAATTCCATCCATTCAAGGCTTCAAGATTCGATATCCGAAACCCATGGGTTGCCCTTTTGAGTTTGTTAGTTTTCTTGTTGATCCATGCACTCACATATGGCGTAGGGACTGGCTTGATCAATATTTCCATGTTGAGGATATTGGTGAAATTTTAAAAATCAAACTTAGCATCTTCCCTAGGGAAGATCGACTTGTTTGGACTGGTTCCAAGGATGGTATTCTCACGGTCAAAGCCGCCTATTTTTTTCTTTCAAATAAACAAGAGGCTGAGGTGGCAGCTACTCCATCTTCATCCAAGGTTAGTCCATGGAAGCTGGCTCCTAAGGAGGTATGGAAGAGAAATTGGCATTGTAAGACTATGCCTAAAATAGTTTTTTTTTTATATAGAGAGCTCGTGCACAAGGCATTGCTGTTAGGGAGGGCTTAACTCAAAGAAATGTTAGTTGGATTGTGGATGTAGAAAATGCGGCAACCAAAAGGAAAACCCTGAGCACATTCTTCTTCATTGCCCTTTTGCCAAAGCCGTTTGGTTAGGCTCATCACTCTCATACAAGGTTTCAAATATTGAGAACACTAAAATCTTTTACCAAAAAAATTAAATAAAATAAAGAACACTAAAATCCATAATTGGATGCAAAGTTGGGGCCTTTTTTTTCCAACATTCAAAAGCTCAAGCAAGGGATGCCTTCAATTTGGCAACCTTCCTTTGCTGGTATTTATAAAGAGTAAGAAATGATCTTGCCTTTAATTAACAATGTTGAACCCCGGTGGAGGTTATCAACGTGTAGAAACGACTTGCAATGAATATACTATTGCATCTTCCAAAGCTAGAAGTCACCATGATGCTTCATCACAACAGGAACGCAAATGTTGGTGGATTCCTCCTTCGTCAGATTGTATTATGATAAATACTGACGCTAACCCTACTACCAACTCTAACACCGACGCACTTGGCTTCATTTTCTGGGATTATAATGGAACCGCTATTAAGGCTGTCTCTATTTTCATGCACTTTGAATCAGTCAAGGTCCGGGAAGGACTTGCAATAAGGCTGGCACTTGTTTCAGCATTGGAGGATGGCATATCCAATATCCAATTGAATCTAATAATTTAGAGATTATACAACTTCAGAACAAGAATTCAATGGTGAATTACAATTACAATCAATTGTGAATGACATTACCAATCTTGTTTCTTATGATTCTTGTTCTTCTTATGTTCCAAAGGGAGATAATAATAGTGCTCATGCCCTTATTAAGAAAGCCATGACAGACTTGCACTTTTATGGCATTGTTCTGTACCTTGGCTTTATGATTTGATTGTTAATGAATTCTTGGCTCTATTCTCGTGTATCCAAATCCCATCCTCTCAGAGGTTTGGGAGGAGAGGCGGCGGCCCCGTTAGATGATCGACACTTGGGGCTCGGGTGAATCCGAACCCTCCATGGTGTCGACTTGGATTCACCCGAGCCTCAAGTGTCGGCATCTAACGGGACCGCCTCCTTTCCTCCCGAATCACTGAGAAAAGAGGATGTGAATCTCATTCTCGATGATATCATCAATTGATCTTCTCTCTAAAGAAGAGTTTAGAGTGGGACCGCAGGACAAATCATCCAAATCTTTGAGTCGTAAAACAAAATCATAGGTTTCATATTCTCCCTGCGGAAGATAGATCCGTGTCCCGAGTCCGAACCTGGTCGATCTCTTTCGCTAATGAGTCATGATAGGATAAGCCTAAGTTCCATTGTAATTCCTGTATATCCTAATTCAGGACCACATATTTGAAATCTGCAGCATTGGGCATCTGCTTAATTTTATATAACCGTTAGATCAGTATCTTCTAATCCCTCGCGACGTGGATATATGAACCCGGGACTACTCTCAGCAGAACTAATTTCTTAGGGACCACACCAGGTTATAAAAACGTCCAACTCTACAGTTCAGCCACGTGGATCGAATTATTATTCGTCCACCACAATGCCACATCATTTTCATTTTGTCTACAATAATTCTAGAAATGTAAATCCAATGATTAGAGCCGATTTATTGATTAACGCACCTACTCGATCTTTTCTCTTCTCTTCTGTTCGGTTCTGTTCTTAGTTGTATTGAGTTGCCCCCAGCAATCGAGGTTTCTTCGTCTCTTCAGTCTTCCCTCTCTTCAATTCCCCCAAATCCCCATCCCCACAGAGCGGGAAGTGTCTGCAACTTCCTATCTGAATTGTAATCTCCTATTTCTATCCGTTTTGCTTCGCAGATAGCCCTAATTTAGAAGCTTCAGAGCTCTGTCTCTCTTTCTCTGCATGTTGTATCATTAGACTTTATTCTCTTATTTTTTGGATCTGCACAGACGACCCGTTCTGTGGAAATTTGTACTTCGTGTCGTTTCGAAGTAGTAGCTGAACTTAAATTCTTATTCTAGTTTGTTCTGAAGCATCAGATTTGGAGAAATTCCAATTTGTCGCAATTATGGAAGTTTTCTTTAGCCTAATTTGGATTTGAACCTGGCAAGGTTCGCCAGGAATGGCTATAGTGACAGGAGATCGATACCTGGAGTACCTGGTGAAGTTTGTTGAGAAACAAGCTCATCCGCTACTAGAAGGAACCTTGATTTTGAAGCTAAATCCAGTTGGACTTCACTACATTCAATCGAGGCTGGAAGCATTAGCAGAGCTCGAAGGTCTCCTGGCAGGTGCTCCTGTGGATTACCTCCGTGCTTACATATCTGATCTCGGTGACCACCGGGCTCTCGAGCAGGTAAGGAGAATTCTACGGCTCCTGACGTCTCTGAAGGTTGTCTCGGTACTTCCGTCACCTGCTAGAGATCCGACACCGCTTTGGCTATTGCCGTTTGGACGGCTAAAGGTTTTGGAGCTTCGTGGATGTGATCTTTCGACTTCGGCTGCGCGGGGACTTCTGGAGTTGAGACTTACTTTGGAGAAGATTATCTGTATCAGTTCTACCGTAAGTTCTTCGTTTAGTTTCTCTCTCTCGGAAATCTTTTATTCGTTTCTATTTTTATTTTCTCTGCTTAAGTCTTACTGTCTGTGGTAATGGCGAGCTTTTCTTATTACGATGCTTTCTGATATGTTAGACATTCTTTCCTTCTTAAGCATTACATTGGGATTACCCTCTGTAGTTCTGACAATATGTGTTATTTTGATTGGTTGAACAATTCAGGATGCTCTTCGACATTTGTTTGCTAGCAGAATTGTGGATATAAAAGAGTCCCCAGTGTGGAATCGGCTGACATTCGTTTCATGTCCTTGCAATGACTTGGTTCTCATGGACGAATCTCTGCAGCTGCTCCCTGTGGTTGAAACTCTTGATCTCAGCCGAAACAGATTTGCGAAAGTTGATAATCTGCGGAAGTGTTCAAAATTGAGACACCTGGATCTTGGTTTCAATCAGCTGCGGACGATTGCATCATTTGTGGAGGTAGGATTGGTCATTTTTTACTCCCTTTGTTGGCCATGGTTTGATTACTGTAAAAAACAGACAATGCATAATTTAGTCCCTCATTCCTTCTTCATATCTCTACTTTTTTTAAAAATTTCAGTTGTTTCTCTTTGCGGCTTCAGAGAATTGTCATTAACGATTAATCAGGTGACTGATGGTTTTTAATGATTCAATCAGGTGACTGACAGATTAACTTTTTGCCATCTTATATTGTCCACAGAATTTGGACAATACAAACTAGTGTGTAGGATTGGGATAAGTTATACATCATTATAGATTTTACCTCTGACTTCTGACAAGTATTTGATGCTGGCCAAAACTAAATGTAAAATAAGGACAATATGGAATTGCTCTATTGCACAATAAGGGAACAATTACATGGTCTAGGGGCCCATTTAACACAAGGGTCAGAGAGGACCACTTAATTCTGGGGTCTTTTAGGGATTCACTAATAAAGGACAGATTCCCAAGGGCCAGAATCACAGTGAACTGGATAGGACCAGAATAGGGACAATGTAAAAAGCATAATATCCACTCCACAGATAGGGACCAGATTTAGAACACATTCAAGCAATATGACTAGAGACAATATATCCGAAATTCAAAGCAATCAAACGGCTGGATTAATAGACATAAGCAATCCTAGATGGAGTAGGATTAATGGAATGATGCAAACAGATTTTCGGTGGAAACTAAATTACCAAAAACTAACCAATGGATGGATGATTAGATTTTATAATGATGCTGTAATAGATGATGGAATTAATGTATCAAAAGATGGGATTAGTCTAATAGAGGGATTGGAGGATATGATAGATTCCTAATGGAGATGAGAGTAATGGGTGTATGAAGAACAGCAGCTGAACAGAACCCGAATTTGATGCAAGGTTGCAATCTGAACATAGTTTCAGTTCTCAGAAATTATATTCGTGAACAGTAAATTTAAGGTGAAAGATCTTACTCAATAACAGTAGGGTGATGATAATAGACCTTGGAATATTGAGGAACAATGAGAGTACGAAGACATCAACAATATGATCCACCTGGGCTTCCCACTGTAAGGTGTCAATTGGATCAAACACCAGTTCCTTTCCTTGAACGAACACAATATTTTTCCATTGCTGTCTGCTGAAAAGGCAGCAGCCAATATTTCATTCATAATTTCGTGCTCAGGCTTGTAACCCCTTACAAACATATATAGAAGACTCAAAACAGGAAGCAAACTAGTCCTATTTCCTCCAGACAATAACTTACTCCTCCAGAGAATCACTTACTTTGGAAGTAGTTTATTTCTATCGTAATTCATGTAGGGGTATTTTGGGTATCTTTGTATTTTTTCTTTATTTTCTTTTCTTTTATTATCATTAGGGGTATAGTTGTAATCTTGCCTATTATGATTTCATTATAAATAAGAAGTGGGAGTGAGGAGATCATTATTCTCTCATTCCCTCATTCTCTAATTCAACATGGTATTGAAGCCACCATAGTACCGCCCCATACCTCTCTTCTTCTCTACCCATTACCACTGCCACCCTCATCCTCTCTTCTACCACCTTACCGGCTCTTCCCTTCCTTTATCACATTACCGCCACCACTCTAGAATGCCACCCGACCTAAACCCTAGACCTTATCACCACTACAGCCCTACCGCCACCCTCTATCTCAGCCCTAACCCTACCGCCACCTTTTTTTCTCAATCCCTAAACCTACCGTCACCCTTTTCTCAGTCCCTAAACCTACCGCCACCCTCTATCTCAGCCCTCACTCTACCGCCACCCTTTTTCTCAATCCCTAAACCTACCACCACCCTTTTATCAGTCCCTAAACCTATCGACACCCTTTTCTCTATACCCTATCGTCTCTACCCTTGTTTCTTTCTCTCTCATCTCTTGCCTTATTGATGAACTAATAACCTCTTTCCACGATCGGCTATCATCTGTTGCCGTGTATCCCTAGTTGCAGGGATGTTCTTCGAAGAGATCACACACATAGCCAACATCGATTCTTCCCTGTCTGATTGAAGGTTGAAACTTGCTGCAGATGCGTATCTAGTTCATAGAAGATTGAAACACTGCACCATATATTATCGCCTCTGGTTCTTTACTAGCGGCATTTCTGTTCCAGGTATTTTACATTGATGAGCACATATCGATTTGTTCTGCTTCAATTTTTTTAGACAGATCGCTCTTGGGTTGTGTTCATCACCATGCTTGATTCTTCTGAAGTTGTTTCTCCCAATATGGAGATCTCCAAAATCGAATTCACTGCTATTGCACTTTTTTTAATCAAGTTGGATGGGACCAACTACCCAATGTGGTCTAAAACATCACATATGGCAATCTCTGCAAAAGGTCTGTTGGGCTATATCACGGGTAAGAAAAAGGCATTAGCTTCCACAGACCGACTCTATGACAAATGGGCGTCAGACAATTCTATTGTGATGGCTTACCTAATTGGCTCTATGGAGCCGAAAATTGGCCGAGGGTATGTATTATTGCCTAATGCTACGAAATTTGGAATGCAGCCAAGGAAATTTACTCTCAGGTTGAAAATTATTCCCTAATTTATGATCTTAATGGGAAGATTAATGCAACTAAGCAAAGGGACATTATTGTATCCCAATACTACTCTGAACTCTGAAGTTTGTGGCAAGATTTGGACTACTACGACACCTTTACTGCTGCTTGTTCTACTGATGCTGTTGCTGCTGCTGCTATGAAACTTGCAAAGGACAAACTACGGGTGTATAACTTCTTGGCTGGTCTCAATGTTGAATTTGATCAAATTAGGGCTCAAATCCTCAATCGAGATTCGAGAGCCCCTCCCATCCTTAGAACAGGCTTATGCCTTGGCTCAATCTGAGGACATGCGTCGTACATCCATGATGCCTCCATTACCAGCAGAACGGTTAGCCCTCCAAACTACTTAGCAAAACAGTCCTGCTTTGTCCAAACCAGTTAGGTGTGAACATTGTAGGAAGGAAAGACATACTAAGGATATTTGCTGGAAATTACATGGCAAATCGGTTGATTTTGAGGCTAAGCGGCGTGAGAAAGGGCTACAGAGATCCAAGAATTTTCGGATACTATAGGCCCATCAGATAGAGGCTTATCCTCCTACTGGGACTCTACCTACATTATCAGCAGAAAAACATTAGGCACTCAGAAATCTACTAAGGCCATCCTCTGCAGCCAATACTGTTCTTCCATCATCATTTGCCACACCAGGTTCTTATTTTGTTCAATCAGGTATTTCTCATGTTGGTCATTGTGCTTCCTTTATTTCTAGCCCATGGGTTATGGACACTGGAGCCACTGATCACATGACTGGTTCGGCCAACTCGTTTTACCTGTACTCTCACTTTTCTGGGAAAGAAACAGTCCAAGTAGCAGATGGGTCTCTCTCTCCTATATTTGGAAAGGGCTCCATCCTTTGTCCCAATCTTACTTTACAGTTTATTCTTCATGTCTCTAGTTATTCTACAAATTTGCAATCTATTAGTAGTCTCACTAAATCTCTTAACTGTAAAGTAACTTTTTTTCCTTCCTCATGTGTAATTCAAAATCTAGAGAGTGAAAAGACGATTGGACATGGTAGATTGCATGGTGGTCTCTAGGGTTGCTTGATGATGGTCCTTCAAAATCCTCACCTTTGCCTCCGTCTACTACACATCATATCTATTTAGCCGTGATATTTCTACAACAGTGGCATCACCATCTTAGTCACCTTTCCCCTGTTGTTTCCTTTTCTTTCCAAGCATTGTAATAAAAACGAGTTATTATGCAAAGCTTGTATTTTGGCTAAGTAGGCTCGTATAACTTATTTACCTTCATTTAATAAAAGTAGTGGTATTTTTTTTTTGGTGAATAAATGAATGTATTAACAACACCTGCAGAAGGGGAAGACAAACCTGGGTATCAAAGCGATAGAGCCAGGTTCCTTTCTCAGTGGGAATCAAAACTTGCAACTATACCTGTTCTTCTTCTACCGCCAGACTGAGTTTTAGTCCTTCAAAGCTCCTGATTTGATTTCTGTTTGGAACCAATAATAGTGGGAATCAGTGGGTTTAAGTATTGTGACTCATTCCTTGAAGTTTCGAGCTGATTCATGGCCTATTAATTGAGTTCTCCCTCTTTAAGTGAACCTGGTTTCCGCCTCATGCTGTTGTCAAGATCTTGATGATGATCCCTTCCCCATGATTATAACTTCTCTTTACTTTTATCTCCTTCTTTCCTAAAGTGCCCCTCTCTTTTAATCTTATTTTTCCCATATTCATCTCTCATATTTGATTCCTAGATTAACCCTAATCTTTAATTTTAATTCCCATCATATCATAAGGTCTTGTTTGGTTCTCTAGAGTTATTATATACTTTTGATTAATTAACAAATTGCCATAACTGGTTGAGTTTTTGATTTAATTACGATTCTACCACTGCTTCTATTTTTGGTCTTATATTATTTGGTTGGGCCCATTAGCGGATCAATTAGGGTTTCCTCAACCTGGATCCCGCATCATCATTCCTTTGGCCATTCGGTTGGCTGAACCGAGAATTTATTTATTTGTGCAAAGATATATTGTGTAACCCAAATTACCTCCATCATCCTCTGTTTCTCTTTGAGCCTTACCTCCTCGGCCTCTAAGTTGGTGGAACCGAGTGAAAGAAGAACAATTGTTTTGCATTGTTTGGTTGTGTTATTTACTAGTTATTACTCTTCATGATGACTGATTACAAGCCTTCAGAAGTTCAGATCATTACTGTGAAATTGAAAGGGGTGTTAAATTAACTTCTATGGGCTCAGGCTGTTAAAGCCTACATTCTCTCTAAGGAGGAACTGCCCTTATTGCTCGATGATACACCTGCCCATGATCTTAAGGATCCAAAATCTGTAGACATATAATACATGGCTTCATGATAATTCCATGGTTCAAACTTGGTTATGGTATTGAGCCTTTTATTTTGCCTACTGTGATATTTCATGATACCACCAAGGCCATCTGGGCTGATTTAAAAGAGATTTATGGTCAAGATAAGAATGTTTCTAGGATTTATGACCTCTATAAGAGGATGCTTAATTATTCCATTGGTGACAAATCCTTGACTAATTACTATGGAGGCTTCAAAGGCCTTATTGAAGAGATCTAGGTTGTGCAATCCTTTTCCATTGATATTAATAAACTGAAGACCCAACAGTTTGAATTTTATGTGGCCAAGTTTCTGGCTGGCCTTTCTCCTGAGTATTAAGATGTGAAGAGTTAGCTCCTTGCTTTCATACTTCCATACCTACCCTAAGTGAGACGTTCTTTTGTTTCCAATGTTTGGTTCCCTAGACTGACACTTCCCCAAAAGATACAATTGCTTTGTTTGCTAGCCGTGGTCAGGGTTTTGGCCGTTCTCAAGTTGATAAATCTGTCCGCTTCTGTACTCATTCCAACATACCTAACCACACTGTTGATACCTATTGGGATAAATTTGGTCGCCTTGAATGGACAGATAATTTGGTGAATACTATTACCATTGATGATGCACCCTGGCTATCCTGGTTCCACCATCTAGACCTGCTCCATCTTTTGATCAGTATGAGGCCTTTTTTCGAAGGGTTCAAAACCTTGAGACTACTGGTCCTTCTTCTACTGCTACTTTAGCTCGTACAGGTACAATTCCCTTCTTTCATATACATCCCTTCTAGACGAATACGATATTGAGATCTTTTCATGGAATGCGATTGGTTTCTAAGATCACTTCTGGCTTTAGGCCTTTTAATAGTTAATCCCGGTAAAGCACCCAGACGGCGTATTTTTTTTGAAACGAGGCCCTTGGTAACGAGATTCCTTCTATATTGCAGGGTTGAAACCAAGATTTGTTAGTTTCCTAGTGTTTCCTCACGTATTGAGATAGATCAGGAATTCTCACTATTTCTTAGATTCATGGACCAAATTTGATTCAGTGGGATCTTTCACTCACATTTTTTTTCCACCCGAGAACGGGGATGTGTAGGAAAGAAGGGCAGTTATACCTGTACGAGCCAAAGTAGCAGTAGAAGAAGGATCAATAGTCTCAAGGTTTTGAACCCTTTGAAGAAGGGCCTCATACTGATCAGAAGATGGAGCAGGTGTAGATGGTGGAACCAGGGCAGCTGGAGATGCATCATCAATGGTAATAGCGGGTGCTACCTGTCACATGATGGGTGAGTCCTCTGTCTTTTCATCTCTTCTTAAAATAAATAAATCTATTACTATTTATCTTGCTGATGGGTCTTCTAATAATGCCTCTCAGTATGGTAATGTCTCCTTTAACCAGTCTATGTATTTACCCTCTGTCCTACATGTACCTAATTTTCCTCTCAATCTTTTGTCTATTAGTCAACTAACTAAATCTTTCAATTGTGTTGCTACCTTTTACCCCTCCTATTGTACCTTTCAGGATCTCAGGATCAAGAAGATCATTGGTGGCGGACATGAGCATGCTGGTTTGTACTACTTGGAGCCCACTGAACGTTTACCTATTGCTGCAACTACCACCACTACTACTACCCCTCTTCATTGACATCAACGGCTTGGTCATTTGTCTTTGTCTAAGATGAAGGTTCTTATTCCTGGTTGTAAGTTTCTCACTACACTACAATGTGAGGCTTGTGAATTAGAAAAACATCATCGTTCTTCTTGCCCTTCTAGTTCTAGTCCTAAGAATTCTACTCCCTTTTCTTTAGTGCATTCGGATATTTGGGCCCTTATCGTGTACTCAATAGGTTGGGTTTTTCTTATTTTGTAACCTTCGTGGATGATTTTTCCAGGATAACTTGGCTTTATTTAATAAAAGACCGTTATGAGTTTCTTTTTATTTTCAAAAGGTTTCATATGGAAATTCTTACTCAATTTGGAGTTCTGATTTAAGTGTTGCGAACAGATAATGCCCTTGAATATGTTCAAAATGCTGTTTCTGATTTCTGTTTTGTTAATGGTATAATCCATCATACCAGTTGTGCCTATACCTCTCAACAGAATGGGGTTGCTGAACATAAAAATATGCATCTTCTGGATATTGCCCGGTCCCTAATGTTTTATATGAATGTCCCTCAGTTTTATTGGTGTGATGCTGTTTTGACGGCCTGTTTTCTCATTAATAGTATGCCGTCCTCTGTTTTACATGACAAAATCCTGTTTTGTCTTCTTTATCCTAACACTCCTTTGTTTCTTGTTCATCCTAGAGTTTTCGGTAGTACATGTTTTGTTCACATTATGCATCCTAAGTTGGGAAAACTTTCACTCCGTTCTCTAAAGTATATCTTTCTTGGCTATTCCCATACTCAGAAGGGGTATTGGTGTTTTGATCCTACTATTAAAGGTCATTATGTCAGTCCTGATGTTACCTTTTTCAAAGACAAGCCATACTATCAAGTCGTGGTGCCACATCCTTCACCTCCATCTGAACCGCCGATTCCTTTGGTCCCATCTGATGATTCTCCACCTTCTGATGCATCTTCTCCATCTGATGACCCACCACCTCCCCTACAGGTATATCAACGGTGTTCTAAAGTGCCTCCAACAAGTACTACACCAACTGCTCCACCGATGACTACTACTTCTCCTGACCCTGAGGTCTTTCTTAATCTTCCTATTGCTCTTCGTAAAGGTACTCGTACTTGTACTTAGTGTTCTTTGGTTACATACTCTATTGAAAATTTTGTTTCCACTGACCAAAACTTGGTTCACTCTTTATCTACTATTACTGTTTCTACTACTGTTTCCCCTACTGTTTCCCAAGCCTGGTCCGATCCAGGGTGGAAAGCAGCTATGGATGCTAAGATGGATGCCTTATTGGCATGCCAAACATGGACTCTTGTAAATCTTCTTGAAGGTCATTTAGTGGTTTATTGCAGATGGGTTTATGCCGTAAAGCATAATTCTGATGGTACTGTTGACAGATTAAAGGCTCACTGGTTGCCAAAGGATTCACTCAGGCATATGGGGTGGATTATTTTGAGACGTTTTCCCCTGTTGCTCATCTTAATTCTGTTCGTGTTATTGTTTCTTTTGCTGTGAATCTTGATTGACCTCTTTATCAAATGGATGTAAAGAATGCCTTCTTGTATGGTGACCTATACGAGGAAGTATACATGGACCAACCTCCAGGGTATGTTGCTCAGGGAGGGAACTCAACTAAGGTATGCAAATTGCTTAAGGCAATTTATGGACTAAAACAATCTCCTCATGCATGATTTGATAAGTTCAATACTGTTATTACAGATTTTGGCTTTGTTAAATGTTACTTTGATCATTCCATCTTTGTACGACGTCGTTCCTTTCATGTCATTATTATTGCTATTTATGTTGATGATATTATTATTACGGGGAATGATAAGACAGGCATTGCTGAAATCAAATCTTATTTGAACTCTCATTTTTAGATGAAAGACTTAGGTCTTCTTCATTACTTTTTGGGGATTGAAGTGGTTCGCAGTAGTAAAAGCATTAGCCTGTCTCAAAGAAAGCATGTGCTTGATTTACTTTCTGAATCAGGAGTCCTTGGAGCCAAACCAGTTGATAAACCAATGGACCCACATCAGAAGCTTGAAACTTGTGATAGTCCTGACTATTTTAACATTCATCAATACAGACGCTTGGTTGGAAAATTGATTTATCTAACTGTAACTCGGTCTGATATTTCTTTTGCTGTTGGGGTTGTTAGTCAGTTTATGCATGCTCCTAAAGTTGCTCACTGGGAAGCAGCATGTCATATTGCGGTACCTCAAGAAATATTCTAGAACTGGTCTTATTTATCATCGGTATTGGCATCGGCATCTTGACATTGTTGGTTATTCTGATTCTGATTGGGCAGGAACTGATGGTGATAGACGTTCCACCACTGGATACTGTACTTTTGTTGGAGGTTATTTGGTTACTTGGTGGAGTTAGAAACAAACTACTATATCCAAGTCTAATGCTGAAGTTGAATATCGTCTTATGGCACATACTACTGCTGAATTGTTATAGTTGAAGACTCTTCTATAAGAACTTGGATTTTCTGTCTCTAAACCTATGTCCTTGATGTGTGACAATCAATCTACTATTTATATTGCTAGTAATCCATTCTTCCATGAGCGTACCAAACGTATAGAGGTTGATTGTCACTTTGTTCGATGTGCCGTTATGAAGAAGATAGTTGTTACTCCCTTTTTATCTTCTTCAAATCAACTTACTGATATTCTTACAAAGCCGTTGTTTAGATCAACGTATCGGTTAAACTGTCACAAGCTTTGATTGGGTGATTTATATATTCCAGCTTGAGAGAGGGTGTTACAGTTTATTATGTAAGGGCCAAACAGGCCCTTACTGATATTGGTTGATGCTAAGATTAGTGCCAGCCGATATCGGCTGGGTTTGTATGGCCTATTTTTGGCTGTTTTAGTTTCCAATTTTATCTCTTTTTGTTTCCTTCTTATGTCTAGTTTCTATTTGGATACTTCTCTTGTAATAGGTATTAGTTTTCTTATAAATACAAGTAATAGAGGAGAGGTGTCTGTCGGTTTCTATTGCAGTTCATTGCTGCTCTCGAAATCTCTCTCTCTCTCTCTCTCTCTCTTTTCTTCTTCTTCTCAATTCTTTTATTTTTTAGTTTTTGGTTTATGAAGTTATTCGTTATATCTCTTTATGGTTTTGTTACACACCATAACTGGGATTTACAACAGTTTGATGTAAAAAATGCCTTCCTTCGTGGGGAACTTACTGAGGAAGTTTATATGGACTATTTACCTGGTTTTACAGATGCAAGCACCAATGGTAAGGTATGTAAGTTGAAATGCTCTATTTATGGACTTAAATAGTCCCCTAGAGCATAGTTTGGTAGACTTCACAAAGTATGATAACATTTGGTTATGCTCAGAGTAATGTTGATCATACTTTGTTTATCAAGCATTCATCTGGAACAATTACTGCACTTCTTGTATATGTGGATAATATTATTGTCACTGGGAGTAGTGAAGATGAGATAAGGGACCAATGCGCTTGTATTGTGACAACGAAGCTGCTATTGGCATTGCCTACAATCTTGTGATCAAACCAAACACATTGAAGTTGATAGGCACTTTGTTAACTTAGCCCACAAAGAAAGGCCCATAGGGCCCATGCCAAGAAACCAGCCAATTGTTGCTGGCGCTAGTGATTAGCGCCAGCGACATAGGCTGGCTGCTCTCTTCTTTCCTTGTTTATGTTTATTTAGTTTCCAATATTTCTTATATTTCTTTCTTATTTTAGTCTCTCTTGTTTATAGAGACTTCCTATATGTAATTGGTTCTACTTCTCTTATAAATACAAGCATAGACTAGAGAGGAGAGACATACTGGTCACGACTCCAGCTCCTTGCTGTTTTCATGATCCTCTCTCATTTTCTTCTTCTTCTTCTTCAATTCTCTTTTTCTTCTTTATTAGTTTTTCTGGTTTAGTACTTTGTTTGTGTGGTTTTGTTACATGGTATTAGAGCATTAGATCTTGGCTATCATTAGAACTTGGTTTGATAGGCCTTTGATATTTTTGCTCTAACTATGTACTGATTCTTCTTGGTGCTACTCAATGATCAAGATCTGCTGTACTTATTACTATGCTGTCTATATGTGATTGATAAGTTTTTGATCATCTTCTTACTATCTATGTGGTTAGCATTAATTAATTTTTTTTTTTACTACCTATCATCCTACCGCCACCCATTTTGAGCTATCATTCCTTTGGCCACTCGGTTGGCTGAACCGAGAATTTATTTATTTATGCAAAGATATGTTATGTAACCCCAATTACCTCCATCATCCTCTGCTTCTCTTTGAGCCTTATCTCCTTGGCCTCTTGGTTGGCGGAACCGGGTGAAAGAAGAATAAGTTTTGTTTACATTGCTTAGTTGTGTTGTTATCATTCACGATGACTGATTACAAGCCTACGGAAGTTCAGATCATTATTGTGAAATTGAAAGGGGTTTCAAACTACCTTTTATGGGCTCAGGCTATCAAGGCCTACATCTTGTCTAAAGACAAAGTTAAGATTCTTTCTAAAGATGCTCCTATTAGTGATGTTAAAGATCTAGAATCTATCAAAGTTTAGGATACTTGGTTTCGTGATAATTCTTTAGTTCAAACTTGGTTATGGAATAATATTGATGTTTCCATCTTGCCTACGGTAATGTTTCACAATATTGCCAATGCCATATGGGATGATCTAAAAGAGACTTATGGCCAAGATAAGAATGTTTCTAGAATTTATGATCTCTGTGAGAGGATGTTCACTTATTTTATTGGTAACAAATCTTTGACTGACTACCATGGAGGCTTTAAAGGACTTATTAAAGAGATCCAGACTGTGCAGCCCCTTACCACTGATATCAATAAACTAAAGACCCAACAGTCTGAGTTTTATGTGGCCAAGTTTCTGGTTGGCTTTTCTCCTGAGTATCAAGCTGTGAAGAGTTAGCTTCTTGCCGGTGCTTCCATACCTACCCTAAGTGAGACCTTCTTTCGCCTCTAATGTTTGGTTCCCCAGATCGACACTTCCCCAAAAGATACAACTGCCTTGTTTGCTAGCTGTGGTCGGGGTTCCACCTTTAGGGGTCGTGGCTCCAACCGTGGTGGTGGTCATGGTCGTGGTTTTGGCCGTTCTTCAGTTGATAAGTCTACCCACTTCTGTACTCATTGCAACAAACTCAACCACACTGTTTATACCTGTTAGGATAAGTTTGGTCGTCCTAATTGGGCAGATAATTTGGTGATAATTTGGTGAATACTGTTACCATTGATGATGCATCCCCCGCTGCCCTGGTTCCACCATTCATAGTTCAAAATCTCGTTTCTTGAGGGTGTCTCGACCCTTGAGAAAACCGAGATCTCGGCGAGATCATGCCGAAACTCCCAAAGGGTAAAAATGGGAGTTTCGGCATGTTATTCATGTTTTTATGCATGTTTTTGATGTTTTAAGGCCATTTGAAGGGTACATACTGTAGGAAAATACTAATTTAACATATATAAACTCATTTGAAGCGTAAAAACTAATCACATTGTGGCAAGAACAGGTGGGATCTTAGCTTAGATGCAAGTTAGAGAAGAAGAGTAGAGTAAAGAAGAAGAAAACAGCTGGTTTTGAAGAGGATAAATGAGTTTTGGTCAAATTTCGACCGAGACTGGGCTTTTATATAAAAAACCAATGGAAACTGGTCGAAACTGGTCGAAATCAGTCGAGACTGGTCGAGACCAGGTCGAGATCAGGTCAAGATGGTCGAGATGGTCGAGACTAGTCGAGACAAGGTCGAGATCTGGTTGAGATGGTTGAGACACCGTATCGAGGTGAGATCTCGTCTAGAGACCCTCGAGATCTTCGAGAAATTCGAAATCTTTGAGAAATTCGAGATCTTCGAGAAATTCGAGATCTTGCCGAGATTTTGAACACAACCATCATCTACACCTGCTTCATCTTTTGATCAGTATGAGGCCCTTCTTCGAAGGGTTCAGAACTTTGAGACTATTGGTCCTTCTTTTACTGCTACTTTGGCTCGTACAGGTACATCTGCCCTCCTTTCCTACACATTCCCTCACCCTTAGATCATTGATTCGGGTGCCACCTGTCACATGACGGGTGAGTCCTCTATTTTTTCGTCTCTTCATGAAACCAAGAAACCTATTATCATTTACCTTGTTAATGGGTCTTCTACTACTACCTTTCAGTATGGCAATGTCTCCCTTAACCAGTCTATGTCTTTATCCTCAGTCCTACATGTACCTAATTTTCCTTTTAATCTTTTGTCTATTAGTCAACTAACTAAATCTCTCAATTGTGTTGCTATCTTTTACACTTCCCATTGTACGTTTTAGGATCTCGAGACCAAGGAGATGATTGGTAGCGAACGTGAGCATGGTGGTCTATACTACTTGGAGCCCACTGAACGTTTACTTATTGCTGCATCTACCACTATTACTACTACCCCTCTTCAATGGCATCAATGGCTTGGTTATTTGTCTTTGTCTAAGATGAAGTTTCTTATTCCTAGTTGCAAGCCTCTCACCACACTACAATGTGAGGCCTGTGAGCTAGGAAAACATCATCGTTTCGTCTTTCCCTGCTAGTTCTATTCCTAGGAATTCTACTCCATTTTCTTTAGTACATTCTAATATTTGGGGTCCTTGTCGTGTACCCAATAGATTATGTTTATCTTATTTTGTAACCTTCGTGGATGATTTTTTCAGGATGACCTGACTTTATTTAATAAGAGACCGTTTTGAGTTTCTTTCTATTTTCAAAAGGTTTCATAAGGAAATTTTTATTCAGTTTGGAGTTCTAATTAAAGTGTTACGAACAGATAATGCTCTTGAATATGTTCAAAATGTTGTTTCTGATTTCTGTTTTGATAATGGTATAATCCATCATACAAGTTATGCCTGTACCCCTCAAAAAAATGGGGTTGTTGAACACAAAAATAGGCATCTTCTGGATATTGCCCAATCATTAATGTTTCATATGAATGTCCCTCGGTTTTATTGGTGTGATGTTGTCTTGACAACCTGTTTTCTTATAAATCGTATGCCGTCTTCTGGTTTACACTACAAAATCCCATTTCGTCTTCTTTATCCTAACACTCCTTTATTTCCTGTTCATTCTGGAGTTTTTTGTATTACGTGCTTTGTTCACATTATGCATCCTAAGTTGGGAAAACTTTCCCCCCATCCTCTAAAGTGTATCTTTCTTGGTTATTCCCGTCATAGTTCGAAATCTCGATTCTCGAGGGTGTCTCGACCCTCTGAGAAACCGAGATCTCGGCGAGACATTGCACAAAAGCCGTGAAGGCTTAAAATGTGTATTTCGACCCTAAAATGACCATTTTAAAGCTTGATACTCTGGGGGAACCCTATTTTAGCATATATAAACATATTTAAACCATAAAATTGTATAAATAATCACATATGGTGGTTGTTTGGGTTTACACCCATGTTTGGCAGTGTCGGCTTGAAATTCAAATGTAAACCTAGGGTAATATTGACTATTCTACATAATTAACACTACTAGAGGATCACAGAAGACCAAATGAGCCAGTAAAATGATATATTAGGAGAAGAATAAACATAATAACACTTAATTAGTTAATTCTCATAGTAAAAAAAACCCATAGTAGTCAAGTAGACTATACAATCATAATTCATGCATTATGTCGAGACCAGTAAAAAATTAGTCGAAAAATGGTCGAGAACTGGTCGAAAATGTCGAGAAATGGTCGAAAATGTCGAGAAATGCTCGAGAACTAGTCGAGATGGTCGAGACACTGTATCGAGGCGAGATCTCGTCTCGAGCTCCTCGAGATCTTCGAGATCTTGCCGAGATTTAAAACTATGATTCCCGTACTCAGAAGGGGTATAAGTGTTTTGATCCTACTACTAAACGTCATTATGTCAGTCTTGATGTTACATTCTTCGAAGACAAGCCATATTATTAAGTCTTGGTGCCACCTCCTTCACCCTCATCTGAACTGCCAATCCCTTTAGTTCCATCTAACGATTCTCCTCCCTCTAATGCCTCTTCTCCATCTGATGACCCTCCACCCCCCTTATAGGTTTATCAGCGGCGTTCTAAAGTGACTCCAACAACTACTACACCAGCTGCTCCACCGACGACGACTACTTCTCTTGATCCTGAGGTCTCTCTTGAGCTCCCTATTGCTCTTCGTAAAGGTACTCGTACTTGTACTCAGCGTTCTTTGGTTGCTTACCCTATTGAAAATTTTGTTTCAACTGACCATCTCCCTCGTTGTCACTAAAATTTGGTTCACTTTTTATCTACTACTATTGTTCCTACTACCCTTTCCCAAGCCTTATCCAATCCAGGGTAGAAAGCAGCTATGGATGCTGAGATGGATGCCTTAATGGCTTGCCAAACATGGATTCTTGTGGATCTTCCTGAAGGTCATCCAATGGTTCGTTGCAGATGGGCTTATACAGTAAAGCATAATTCTGATGGAACTGTTAACAGAGTAAAGGCTAGACTAATTGCCAAAGGATTTACTCAGACATATGGGGTGGATTATTTTGAGACATTCTCTCCTGTTGCTCGTCTCAAATTTGTTCGTGTAATTATTTCTTTGGCTGTGAATCTTGATTGACCTCTTTATTAAATGAATGTTAAAAATGCCATCTTATATGGTGATCTGCACGAGGAAGTCTATATGAACTAACCTCCAGGGTATGTTGCTCAGGGAGGGAACTCAACTAAGGTGTACAAATTGCTTAAGGCAATTTATGGCCTTGAACAATCTCCTCGTGCATGATTTGATAAATTCAGCATTGTTATTACATATTTTGGCTTCGTTACATGTTACTTTGATTATTCTATTTTTGTGCGATGCTGTTCCTCTCATGTTACTATTATTGCCGTTTATGTTGATGATATTATTATTACAGGGAATGATAAGACAGACATTTCTGAAATTAAATCTTATCTGAATACTCACTTCCAGATGAAAGACTTAGGTTTTCTTCATTACTTCTTGGGGATTGAAGTGGTTCGTAGCAGTAAAAACATTAGTTTATTTCAAAGGAAGTACGTACTTGATTTACTTTTTGAGTCAGGAGTTCTTGGAGCTAGATTAGTTGATACACCAATGGACTCGCATCAAAAGCTTGAAACGTGTGATAGTCTTGAATATTCTGATATTCATTAATAAAGACGCTTGGTTGGAAAATTGATTTATCTAACTGTAACTTGGCTTGATATTTCTTTTGTTGTTGGGGTTGTTAGTTAGGTTATGTATGCTCCTAAAGTTGCTCATCGGGAGGCAGCTTGTCGCATATTGCGGTACTTTAAGAAATCTCCTGGAACTGGTCTTATTTATCATCGGCATCGGCATCGGCATCGACATCGACATCTTGACATTGTTGGCTATTCTAATTTTGATTGGACAGGAACTGATGGTGATAGACGTTCCACCACTGGATATTGTACCTTTGTTGGGGGTAGTCTGGTTACTTGGCGAAGTAAAAAGCAAACTACTATATCCAAGTTTAGTGTTGAAGCTGAATATCGTGCTATGGCACATACTACTGCTGAGTTGTTATGGTTGAAAACTCTTCTACAAGAACTTGGGTTTCCTGTCTCTAGACCTATGTCTTTTATGTGTGACAATCAAGTTGCTATTTATATTGCTAGTAATCCAGTCTTCTATGAGCGTACCAAGCACATAAAAGTTGATTGTCATTTTGTTCGAGATGTCTTCATGAAGAAGATAGTTGTTATTCCCTTTGTATCATCTTCGAACCAACTTGATGATATTCTTACGAAGCCATTGTTTGGACCAGCGTATTGGTTAAACTGTTACAAGCTTGGATTGGGTGATCTATATACTCCAAGCTTGAGGGAGGGTGTTAACTTAGCCCACAAAGAAAGGCCCATAGGGCCCATGCCGAGAGACCAGCCAATTGTCGCTGGCAGTGATTAGTGCTAGCGACATAGGCTGGCTGCTCTCTTCTTTCCTTGTTTATGTTTATTTAGTTTCCAATATTTCTTATATGTCTTTCTTATTTTAGTCTCTCTTATTTATAGAAACTTCCCATATGTTATTGGTTTTACTTTTCTTATAAATACAAGCATAGACTAGAGAGGAGAGACATACTGGTCACGGCTCCAGCTCCTTGCTGTTTTCGTGATCCTCTCTCACTTTCTTCTTCTTCTTCAATCCTCTTCTTTTTCTTTATTAGTTTTCTGGTTTAGTGCTTTGTTTGTGTGGTTTTGTTACACACTTCATAAAAGAAAAGATTGATTCTGAACTCATTTGCACACCATTTATGAGGATGGGTAAACAAGTGGTCGATATCTTCACCAAAGCACTGATTCCTTTCCATTTTAGTGGCCTCTTAAGGCAAGCTGGGCATGTGTGATATATACTCCCTAGCTTGAGGGGGAGTGTTGAGAATATGCTTGTAGGGGTATATTTTTCATTTGGCATTATAGGTGTATTGTGCTGTTTTATGTATAAGAGTAGTCCTGTAATTTGTACTTTTCAAGTTAGTGATTCATAGTATAAGTATGTGTCCAAATCGACATAACACTCTCTTCCCTTATTTCTCTTTCTTTCTGATGCGGAATCCTGGGTTGAAAACCTTAATTAGATTCGCTAGTAGACCCACCCAAATAAAAAGCAAGCTTGATTCAGATAACAGTGGCAGAATCGTAAATAAGTCTAAAACTCAACCAGTAATGACACTTCTATAAATAATCAGAAGTTTGCAATATCTTAACAAACCAAATAGAACCTTATGATAAAGACTAAATGGATGAGGGCAGTTTTGGAAGAAGATCCTAAAGCAGAATTATATATAGAAGTCAGGGGTATTTTAGGGAAGAAGCAAATAAACCATATAAAGCAAACAATTCGTGACTTTGTCTTCAACCTTTGGACTGAAAGCCAGGGACGGTAACCTGATTTGGGAAAGTTGATAGAACTTCTTCAATAGCTCACGAATCAACTCAAAACTTCAAGGGGGAGATCAGTAACAGGTTGGTCTACCAATTCCAGTCATTAAACAATCAAATCAGAAACCCAAATCAATCTAAAGATTTCTGCAACTCAACTGGGCGGTAAGAGTGAACAGGATATGTTGCAGGTTTTGTACTTTACGGTAAAAGGGAGTTTTGGGTCATGGGTTTTGTGGATTTAGGTTGTTTATGGAAGGGAAGGTTACACCCATAGATTGAGAATGATAGGGGGAGAGATGAGAGGGATCGAAGGGATTTATTCGGGCTGGGATTACCGCCCAGAACAGGGGAGCATAAAGAAGAGAGGAAGGAGAAACAAAAAGAGAGGGAGAGAAAGAAGAAGAACGGGGAAGACAGCCTAATGGATGGCTGTTCCTGCTCGCATAGATGAGAGAGAGAGAGAGAGAGAGAGCTTCAAACTTCTGCCCGTAGGCACACCAATTCAATATCAATTCTTCATTCTATTTCATTCTTCAATTCTTCACTACTGATTACTCTATTACATGCCTCTTTATAAAGGAAATAACATTCCTAAACTAATTTGAAGTAAACTTAGAAAGTAAATAACATCTTTATGAAATAAAATCTAATATCTATGACATAAAACAGAAATAATAAATAAGGAAACCTAATACTGAAACTTTCTATTCTAATTAATCATCTACCAACCCTTTCCAGACCAAAAGGTTGGTTTGGGTTTGAGCCGGTTCAGGTTTGGCTTGGGTAGCCAAATTGGCTCGTGTCGATCCATCCATGACACTGCTACTGCATCACTTTTTCTCCCCTCTCTTCCATCGAAACTCCTTGTCCTTTCTACCTGATCCTTTTCCTTTGTGCTCAATATTCAACTAGAACTTTACGATAGAGCATGAATTGCAGAGAGTGAGTGGAGAGGTCAAAGGAGAAAGTCGCAGGAGTTGGGAGAAGTGAGGTTAAAGGAGTTTTGAGAGAGAGAGAGAGAGAGAGAGAGAGAGAGAGAGAGAGAGAGAGAGAGAGGTTACCTTGAAGCCGTAAGTTGAGAGGTTAAAGGAGTTGCTGAATGCAGACAAAGTCGAAGCTGCCCTTGTCGAGTTCGATGTTTGGTGAGTTATCCGGACTAAGTGAGAGTGGATTCTTTTGTTGTTAACACATTTTGATTCCACAACATTGATTCTCAATCGAAAAAGCATATTTTTATGCTCTTGATTCTAGAGGTTCTTTTTACCCGGTCTGATTTGTGGGAGTGAAAAATCAGACCGAATTTGCCAAACATAATTCCATTTCCAAATTGCTCTCTCGTAGTAGGAATCATAGGAATCAAGAATCAGGAGTGTTATCAAACAGGCCTGAAGCTCCTTGGGAATTATGACTGCATCAGTATTCAATGAAAATAGCTGCCTTATCCTTGAAAGTACAAGTAATTCATATAGACCAGCACCTTCATGGTTAAAGTGGTGGTTGTTTTTATCTTCTTCTTGTTGTGTTGCTCTTCATCAATAAACCATGTGAATTGAGGCTTCACAAAATTGTTGGTGGCTATCCATTTCATTTTCCCCTCCCTTATCCCCCTACCCACCAATATCTTTCTCGGTATTCTGACCTTGCATTAAATCATTTGCCAGTCATCAAACAAAGTAAGCAATCCTTGTTCTGTTACGGGGTAACTTAGCAGTTATTTCTGGACAAAAGACAAAAAGAAAATCTATTAGGAAGGAAGACAAACAATGAACCTCCTTGTCATTGGCTTGTTGTACTTTCCCTTAGGTAATGGGACTGGATTATTAGTGTAACAATCACACAAAAATTTAAACAAGAACTTGCAAACCAGAAAATTGAGAGAGAGAGAGAAAAGAGAGAAGAAGAATGAGAGAGAGATTTCGGTTACAGAAATGTGCTGTAATCGAAGATGTAAGGATCTCCTCTCCTCAAGCCTTTTATTTATAGGGAAATAATAACCAACTATTACAAGAAAGACTCTAAAATTAGAATAACCAAAATAAGAAGAAAATAAAGTCATAGAAAGAAACTAAATCAACCACAATAAGAAACCAAAATAACTCGATATCGCAAGCGGCAATAGTACTATCAACGATATCGTACCAGTCGATCTCGTAACACCCTCCCTCAAATTGGAGTGTATAGATTACCCAATCCAAGCTTGTAACAGTTCAAACGATATGCTAGACCAAACAAGGGCTTAGTGAGTACATCAGCGAGCTGATTTGAAGACAACATAAATGAAGTGACAACGAGCTTTTTCATAACAGCATTATGGATAAAATGGCAATCCACTTCTATGTGCTTGGTGCGTTCATGGAACACTGGATTGCTGCTAATGTAGATTGCAGCTTGATTGTCACACATCAATGCTATAGGGCGAGAGATTGGGAATCCCAATTCCTGCTGAAGGTTTTTCAACCATAGTAGTTCGGCCGTAGTCTGTGCCATAGCACGGTACTCAGATTCAGCACAGGATTTAAAGATAGTAGTCTGCTTTTTTACTTCGCCAGGTGACAAAATTGCCACCAACGAATGTACAGTAATCAGTAGTAGAACGTCTATCACCATCTGCCCCAGCCCAATCAACGTCAAAGAATCCCACAACGTCAAGATGACGATGGCGGGAATAAATAAGACCGGTGCCAAGAGAATTCTTGAGATAGCGTAATATACGACAGACAACTTTCTAATGGACAACCTTAGGAGCTTGCATAAACTGGCTGGCCATCCTGACTACAAAGGAAAGATCAGGCCGAGTACAGTAAGGTAGATTAGCTTTCCAGCCAAACGTCTATATTGATGAACATTAGAATATTCAAGACTATCACAAGTTTCAAATTTTTGATGAGGATCCATGGGAGTTTCAGTTGGCTTAGTACCAAGTAGACTTGTTTCGACAAGAAGATCGAGTACATATTTACGTTGGGATAGACTGATGCTTGTAGGGCTTTGAATGACTTCAATACTGAGGAAGTAATGAAGAAGTTCTAAGTCTTTCATTTGAAAATGTTTGTTTAGATGAGATTTAATTTCAGTAATTCCTGACTTGTCATTCTTTGTAATAATGATATCATCAACATAGACAGCTATTATGATAACAGTAGATTGATGACGTCATACAAAAATAAAATGATCATGTTGAATCAGAGAATAGGAGAGAGTTTATTATCTCTCTACACAACCTTCTTATTTATAATGAACATTATTACAAACTAACAGGAACTCTATAGTGACTAGGAGTCCCAACTTTAGGATGACTAGGATTCTAAGGAAATGAGATAAAACAAATATAAAATATAAAATTTCAAGTATTCCATGCCCTTATATAATTCGACATTCCCCCTCAAGTTGGTGCATATATATCATGCATACCCAAGTTAGACAATATCATGTGAAACGGTTTCCCAGGTAAACCTTTGGTGAAAATGTCTGCCAGCTGATCCTCTGATCTGACAAATGGAATTTAAATTTGATCACTTTCTAACTTTTCTTTGATGAAGTGACAATCTACCTCAACATGCTTAATCCTATTATTCTGAATTGGATCGTGAGCAATGCTGATGGCTGTTTTATTGTCACAAAACAAAGTCATAGATTGAGGACACTTGATTTTCAAGTCTTCGAGTAAGCCTTTTAACCACAATAGTTCACATATTCCCTGAACCATTGCTTGAAATTCTGCTTCTGCACTGGAATGGGCCACCACATTTACCTCTACTTATGGCACATCGCCTTACTCCACTGTTAGCACCCTCCAGCAGTGGCATAGACGTCTTGGTCACCCTTCTTCAGTAGTTTTGTCTCAGTTGTTTATTTTTTTATTTTATTTTATTTTTTATTTATTTAAGCATTGTAATAAAAAACGAGTTATTATGTGAAGCTTGTGTTTTGGCTAAGTAGGCTTGTACAATCTATTTACCTTCCTTTAATAGAAGTAATGGTTTGTTTGATTTAATACACTCTGATGTATGGGGTCTTGCTAGGACGACTTCCATCTTTGGCCATCGTTGGTTTGTCACCTTTATTGATTGTTACTCACGAACCACATGGGTTTACCTAATGCATAATAAAAGTGATGTTTTTTAATGTTTCTGCCAATTTCACAATATTATAAAGACAGTTCTAGGTACGGATGGAAGTACATCGCAGTGATAATAGTAAGGAATTTCTTGATGGGACATTTCAGCACTACTTGTCAGAAAATGACTTCATCCAGCAAACGACTTGCATTGATACACCTGCTCAGAATGGCATCGTAGAACGAAAAAACCATCACCTTCTTGACACGGCCAAAGCTCTCATGTTTGAGAGCAATGTTCCAGCCCGTTTTTGGAGTGTTGCTGTTCTCACTGCTGCTTCCCTTATCAATCGGCTCCCTTCAAGAATTCTTAGCAACAAAGCCCCTCTGGATCTTCTACTTGGTGCTACTTCCTTTGTGTTACTGCTGAAGGTTTTTTGTTGTGTCTGTTATGCTCGCAATCATCAATCTCTTGACAAGCTTGATCTCCGGGGGCTTCGGTGTATTTTTATTGGCTATCCTGCCACTCAGAAAGGCTATAAGTGCTACCATCCTCCGTTCCAGAAGACATATATTACTAAGGATGTTCTCTTTCATGAACATCTGATGTACTTTAGGGGGAGAAGGGTGAGCAAAGTGTTGAAGATGTGCCATAGGAACTAGAACAGGGCCAAGAAAGAGTCGTGGATTCAGCTCTCGAGACAGATGCACCACCTTCTATATCCATACCATTACCTTCTATACCAATACCTGTACATATACCTACACCTACAATTAGTCCCATTACCAGTCCAGCCAAACCTCTGCAGGTCTACAACCAAAACCATGCCAAAAATAAGCAAGGAAAGGCCACTACCATCAATGCAACTACACATGTCCCTTCGCCAGGCTTGGATCTATAGACTGAGCTTCTTCCTGGTAATGAAATTTCACTCTTTAACTCTGACTTAGCCATTGCTGTTCAGAAAGGTACTAGGTCCTAATCCTATACACATCACCCAATTTGCAATTTTGTTTCATATAATTCTTTATCTCCTTCTTTCTGTGCATTTGTGTCTTCGCTTTTGTCTGTGTCCCTTCCCCAGAAATGGTAGGATGCAATTTTGGATGAACGGTGGAAGCTGCAATGATGGAAGAAATGAGAGCTCTGATACCATGTTGAATCAGAGAATAAGAGAGAGTTAATTATCTCTCCACACAACCTTCTTATTTATAATGAATATGATTACAAACTAACAGGAACTCTAGAGTTACTAGCATTCTAAGGAAAAGAAATAAAACAAATATAAAATATAAAATTACAAGTGTGCCATGCCCTTATATAATTCAACAGATCCAAATAGCAAGTAGTGAAGCCAAAACTAGTAATAACTGTGCTGAATTTATCAAACCAAACACGAAGGGACTACTTAAGTCCATAGACAGCTTTAAGTAATTTACAGACTTTGGTAGAACTCCCTCCCTGAGCAACATACCCTGGAGGTTGGTCCATATAGATTTCCTCTTGAAGATCCCCATATAAAAAAACATTCTTAACATCCATCTGATAAAGTGGCCAATCAAAATTCACAGCCATAGAAATAATAACTCAAACAGAGTTGAGACGAGCCACAGGTGAGAATGTCTCAAAGAATTCAACCCCATAGGTCTGAGTGAACCCTTTGGCAACAAGTTTAACTTTCAGGCGTTTAACAGAGCCATCATAATTATTCTTTATAGTATAAACCCATTGGCAACACACAACAGAGTGGCCAGGCGAGAGATCAGCAAGGGTCCAAGTCTGACGAGATGTCAGAGCATCCATTTCAGCATCTATAGCCACTTTTCACCCTGGATGGGACAAGGCTTGGGAAAGAGTGGTAGGGACAAAGGTAGCAGATAAGGAGTAAACAAGGGTTTGATGATAGTTGGGAATATGGTCAGTAGTAACAAATTTCTCAATAGGAAAAGTAAGTAAGGAGTGCTGAGTACAAGTACGAGTACCTTTACGGAGAGCACTAGGGAGGTCAGGGGTAGATGTAGTAGCAGGTGGAGCATGAGACACAATAGTTGTTGGAGCCGTTAGAGAGAGACGTCGGTAGACTTGTAGAGGTGGCAGTGTAAGAGAAGGTGATGATGTCGGTTCATAATCATTAGAGGGGATGAGAGGAATTGGTGGGTCCGAGGGAGGTGAAACATTAGGCACCATAATCGGATAACTTGGTTTGTCTTCAAAGAAGGTAACATCAGGACTCACAAAGTGACGCTTAGTAACAGAGTCAAAGCATCTGTACCCTTTTTGAGTACGAGAATGACCAAGGAATATACATTTGATAGAACGAGGAGAGAGTTTATCCAATTTGGGATGCATTATGTGGACAGAGTAAGTACTACCAAAAACTCGTGGGGAGACATGAAGTAGAAGGGGTATTAGGATAAAGAAGAGTAAAGGGAACTTTATTGTTGAGAACATATGAAGGCATCCTATTAATAAAATAACAGGCAGTCAAAACAGCATCACACCAATAATACTTAGGTACATTCATATGAAACATGAGTGACCTAGCAATATCCAGGAGATGTCTATTTATACGTTTAGCAACCCTATTTTGTTGGGGAGTGTAAGCACAACTAGTATGATGGAGCATCCCCTGAGCAAAACAAAGGTCAGAAACATCAGATTGAATATACTCAAGAGCATTATTAGTACGCAGAACTTTGATAGAATCACCAAATTGAGTAGAAATTTCTTTATAAAAACCCTTAAAAATATTAAGAAACTTAGGACGATCCTTAATTAAATAAAGCCAGGTGATCCTAGAATAATCATTCACAAAGGTTACAAAATAAGAAAATCAAGTCTATTAGGGATTCGATGGGACCCCAAATATTAGAATGTACTAAGGAAAACGGAGAAGGATGCCGAGGTGTAGAACTAGTAGGAAAATAAGAACGATGATGTTTCCCTAATTCACAGGCCTCACACTGTAAAGTAGAGATAGACTTGCATCTAGGGATTAAAGCCTTTATTTTGGAGAGAGACAGGTGACCGAGCCGGTGACCCCATTGAAGAGGAGTGGTGGTGGATGTAGTTGCAGCGGTAGTGAAAAATTTAGTCTGCTCCAAGTAGTATAGGCCAGCATGCTCATGTCCGCTCCCAATTGTTGCCCTGGTCCTGAGATACTGAAAGGTACAATAAGAAGGAAATAAGGTAGCAACATGGTTAAGTGACTTGATAAATTGGTTAATAGACATAAGATTAAGAGGTAAATTAGGAACATGTAGTACTGAAGATAATGACAAGGATGGCGTAAGAGACACATTCCCATGCTGGGAGCAAGGAATCAAGTATCGACACGATACACACCGTATCGACTGATACGTATCGGTATCGACACTAATCGATACGATACCAGTCGATTCGTCTCTTTATTTTTAAAAAAAGTATAGTATCGAGCGTATCGAGCTGTCGAACCGATACGGCTCGATACGCACCGATACGCATCGATACGGCTCGATACGCATCGATATACTTTAATTTTGATTTTGTTTTTAGAAAAACCAACTTGTATCGACCAGTATCGGTTCGATACATCCTTTTAAGTGTCGAGTATCGATACTACTAAAAAACAAACCCTGTTCATGTTTCAAAAGCCGACAGCCATTAAAGCTTCAATACTCCTCTGCAACTTGATTTTTTTCCAAAAAAACCTTAGGGCTTTGATTCTTAACCCTAAAACGACTAGGAAGGTAGCATCAACTGGGTTTTTGTGAAGATTAGAGCCTGAAATCATTTTTTCAAGCTCCAAGGGCGGAAAACCCTAAAGGTATGAATTTCAACTTCAATTTTTTTCATAATAAATCGATTTTTGTGTTGTTTCTTCTCAAGAATCAATGAACTATGGTCTTATTTGATGAATGCATGCTACATGCATGGATTTAAACACTGATATGATGTTTGATTTGAGGAATTTTGGAAGAACAGAAGAAATTTTGAAATTTTTTTTTTTCAAAAATTAATCATTTCCTCTTCTACTATTTATATAAGATGTATAGACCACGGATCTACCATCTTTACTTCTCAGTTATAATTTTTGAGTTTATTTTTTATTTTTTTTTTATTTTCTGGTTAAAAAAATAGAAATATAATTCAAATAATATTATTTTTTTTCATGTAAAATTTGACTATTCTCTCTCTCTCTCTCTCTCACAATTTCCATTCATTGATTCCCTGTTTTAGTTCTGATATGTCTTTCCAGTAGCAGTAACAATAATATGTACATGACTCTAACCTATTTTTTTTCATGAATCAACATTTTTTATTGTTAAGGGGAAATTTGTTGTCAGATTTAAGATATATGTGGTCCTGTACTAGTTAAGGTCCAGATATTTTTCTTCTTTTTTTTTCTTTCTTTTCTTTTCTTACATCCTTGTTGTTTGTCGATTCTCTGTGGGGTGTACATGACTCCATAAATTTGATTTCTATGCCATGATGTGTGCTCTTTTTTCTTCTAATCTCAATGTTCCTCTACTATTTTGTTAAGTTTTAGGTCTTGCTTTTCTTTACTTTTTTCTTAATGCCAGTCTCAGTTGTAGGGAAAACTATAAAAAATGGCAAG
The DNA here is from genome assembly GCA_028583415.1 of Protea cynaroides. Taxonomy (NCBI): domain Eukaryota; kingdom Viridiplantae; phylum Streptophyta; class Magnoliopsida; order Proteales; family Proteaceae; genus Protea; species Protea cynaroides. Next base: position 82,589,731 of record CM053273.1, on the reverse strand, counting down.
TGTGTTTGTTTCCACTGAGATGGGTATTTACTAAAGAAGTAGCTTTTGGTTTTATTTGCCTTCTTAAGGAAAATGGTTTCCAATAGGATTAGAAACTGGTTTAATAAAAAGGCATGGTTCTGTACATTTTTTTTGTTGTTTTACAATACGTAAGGTATTCGGTTAGGAGTTTATGTGTATCCATGATGCAAGAAACCTTTTCTTTCTCATTGTTGCTAATTATAGTGTTTTTATGCTTTAAAATTGTGTTTTATATGTTCCTTAATCATTTTTGTGCGTATCTTGCCCTGTATCCATGCGTATCCGTGCGTATCCACCGTATCCACGATACGATACGATACGTCTCTTAATTTTAACTAACCAATACGGTACCAATACACGATACTTGATTCCTTGGCTGGGAGGCAATGGTAGAGGAACTATTAGCAAGATAAATAGTTTCAGGCTTGGGGGTGTCAATAATGGAGGAAAAGGCAGAAGACTTACCAGTCATATGACAGGTAGTTCCAGAATCAAGAATCCAAGGAGTAGGAGAGGCTGTAGAAAATAAGGCAGATGTACTTGTATAAGCCAAGGTGGCAGTGGAAGATGGACCAGTGGCCTCAAGTTGTTGAACCCATTGAAGTAGAGCCTCATATTGAGCAGATGATGGTGCAGATGGCTGTGGAGGAGGAGCCTGTACAGGGGTCGAGGTCTCCTCAATAGTAAAAGAATTGGCTAGTGTATCAGTCCATTCAGGACGACCAAACTTCTCTCAACAAGTGTCAACATTATGATTGGTCTTGTGACAATGAGTGCAATATCTATTAGATTTATCATAGGTTGTCTTACCAGAACCTCGACCAGGTCCAGGAGGACTACGTCCACGACCTCGAGTGGAGCCACGGCCTCTATAAGAGGAGCCTCGGCCACGGCCAGCGAATAGGGCAGAAGTATCCTTGTGAAGTGAGTCTTCCTGAGGTACCAACCATTGAAGACGAAAGAAGGTCTCACTCAGGGTAGGAATGGAGGCACTTGCAAGTAGCTGACTCTTGACGGCTTGGTAATCAGGTGAGAGACCAGCCAAGAACTTAGCAACATAGAACTCAGACTGTTGAGCTTTTAATTTGGCTAGATCAGAAGTAAGAGGCTGCACAACTTGTATTTCCTTAATGATACATTTGAACCCTCCATAGTATTCAGTTAAGGATTTATCACCAGTGGAGTAGGTGAACATCCTCTCATAGAGATCATAGATACGAGAGATATTTTTATCTTGCCCATGTGTCTCTTGCAAGTCAGACCAAATAGCCTTAGCAGTGTTGTGAAACATAACAGTGGGTAAAATAGAGGGATCAATACTGTTCCACAACCAGGTTTGAATAGTGAAATTATCACGCAACCAGGTATTATAGACTTTCAAAGCATTAGAATCTTTAGCATCTCAGTCAGGAGGATCATCATATAATAATTTCAATTTACCCTTTGAAGGGTTATAGGCTTTAATAGCTTGAGCCCAGAGAAGGTAATTAGAAACTCCTTGCAATTTAATGGAGATGATTTGAACTTCAGTAGGTTTAGGGTCAGTTATCATGTACAAAGGATAAAGAATTTCAACAAGCAACAACCACTATAAAAAAAGAAATCTCGACTCAGCCACTCGAGTAGCCAAAGAAAAGAAGGGTGCAAGGGGGGTGTTGGTGGTAGTGGTAGGGGTAACAACAGTTTTTTCTTTTCAATTCTCGGTTCAACCAACCGAGTAGCCAAACGAAGGAAAGGCTCAAGGGGGGTGTCGGCGGTAGTAATAGGGCAGTAACAACAAGGTGATCGAGAAGGTAAAATAAAGGAATCACAGCAGCATTTAAAAAAAAAAAAAAAAAAAAACTCGACCACCTAGTAGTAGTAGTTTAAAAAAAAAAATTCAGTTACATATAGAGAGCAGAAAATCAAAGGCCTATCAAACCAATGTGTTAATGAATGAAGACCAGAGATCTAGTGCTTTGATACCATGTAACAATCACACAAAGAAATAGACAAGAACTTGCAAACCGAAAAATTGAGAGAGAGAGAGAAGAGAGAAGAAGAATGAGAGAAAGAGATTCGGTTACAGCAATGGGCTGTAATCGAAGATGTAAGGATCTCCTCTCCTCGAGCCTTTTATTTATAGGGAAATAATAACCAACTACTACAAGAAAGACTCTAAAATTAGAAGAGCCAAAATAATAAGAATTTATACTCAAAGAAAGAAACTAAATCAACCACAATAAGAAACCAAAATAACTTGATATCGCTGGCGGCGATAGTACCGCTAGCAATATCGTAACAATTAGGATTTGCTGCATATGATAAAACAAGCCAAGGGTTCAGGACATAGTGCAAAAACATGTACATATTTCCCATTACAGGTGGCTTATGCTCTTCAGACTGCTCTTTTTTTTTTTTTTTTCTTCTTCTTTAAAAAAAAAAAAAAAAACCTGTTATGCATAATATAGGTTGAATTAACATTCCTTCATGAAGAGTCATTATGTACCATCTAAATTAATTCACACTAGAGCTTCAAAATTAAATTCTTTGTACATGCCAAACTTTCTTTCATTTTAACCAAATCTTTCCCCCCCCCCCAAAAAAAAAAAAAAACAGGTTGCATGTCCAATTGTTAAACTTGTTTTGAGGAACAATGCTTTGGCCACATTACGTGGGATTGAGAATTTGAAACCCCTGGAAGGACTTGATCTCTCGTACAATATTATTTCCAATTTTTCGGAGATAGAGATCCTAGCAAGTCTTCCATCTCTTCAAAATTTATGGTTGGAAGGAAATCCAATATGTTGTGCCATGTGGTATCGACCGCAGGTTTTCAGCTTCTTTAGTCATCCAGAGAAAGTAAGTTTTGGTTTTTCTCTGTTAATTTTGTCTCACATTACTCACATTTTCCTTTGAGTAGACAGGATTCTACATTTTCTGTTTTTGGTTATAAGCGTCCATTTTGATGATGTCTCTCTCTACTCATCCTTTTCTGGTCATACAAAAGTACGTGCATATGCTTCAAGCAAGGAAGCTTAGTTGCTTCTCTAATGTAATGGCCCTGATAAATCATAAAATAACATTTGATTTGTTCTGTTCTGTTGAAATTCTGATTTAGTTGAAATTAGATGAAAAGGGAATCGACACAAAAGAATTCTGGAAGATGCAAATTATTCTCACTAGCAGACAGAAGCAACCTGCTGGTTTGGGTTTTTATTCTCCTGCAAAATATGATACTGATGAGGAAGGGGGTTTCAACACTAAAAAGGTAGGTGACTTTTGAAGTTAACTGCAAGATTCTGAACTGAAAAAGTTGAATGTAGCATTTTACAGGCCTTCTTCTTTCCTGATTATTTCACATTTAATACACAGGAATTTCTTAATAATAAAAATTACCTTTTCAATGGCAGAAAAAAATCTCTCGTCTTGCCTCTATTGCGGATGAAGAACAGGGGAGCTATATTTGTCCTCAATCTACTGACCAAGAGATAGCCTCATCTGACAGTGAGATACGAAGCAGAGAAGAGAATGCCATCTCTGACAGTGAAACTGAAATTCTTGATTTAAAAAGTAGGATTGGGAAACAGGAGTTTAAGCAATGGATAGATCATAGGATGAAAAATATGAAGGACAGGAGCAAGTTTATAGGGCAGATCTCAAGTGTCGATAAAGAAAATTTTATGAAAAACAAGAAAAGCCACAAGCATCTTGGGGACTGCTCTAAATATGTCCCAAATTCAGTACGAGCTTCAGCAGTTGATCATAACACAGACATGTTGGAATCTGACAACTCTTTCACTGACACTTCTATTGATTTATATAGCCGTCAGTATTTTGATTCAGTTGGTGAAGTAGCTTCAGAATCCCCAGAGGATTATTACCTCAAAGAAGGTCAGCTCATCTCGAAAACTAGGAGAATGGAGTTAAAGCAGGTCCAGCTGAAGGGTTATTCATACGAAGAGGTGAATTCTCTGCCTTTGGATGCAAGGGATTCTCTTCTTCCTGACAGAGTTATCATCCAGGGAGATAGCAAGGATAGGAAGGTTGATTTTACTTCACTGACAGCCATTGGTGAGATTATGGAGTCCCATTCTTCATCTGGTTGCCCCAGTTCACCTCCACATTATCAAGAGGATATTCTACAACGTCGGCACAACTTAGAGGAAGAGCTTATGCAGCTATCTGCAGAATCGTATTCTGTGGCATCATCAGATAGTGATACCAGCTGTAGTAGAGATGATATTTGTGATGATGATGGTCAGATATTGAATGAAGATTTCTCAAATAGGACTATGGAAGACCACTTACACATCCATTTTTCCACCAATGATTATTATGATAAAAGACATGAAGATCCACGAATCAGACAAAATGGCAGATCTTGGTTGGGTTGTCATGATGATCAGGCTTCTGGCATTGTGAAACTTCTAAAGCAAGGCTATTCCAACAATGTTTTGGCGGATGCTAGTTGTGAATCTTGTGATGAGAGTGATCATGTTATGGTACAAGAAGCAGATTGTTTGGAAAAGAGAAAATGTAAACGGAAGCCAAAAAAAAGAATCGTGCCTCTATTGGAAGAGAATTATATGTTAGGCAACTCAAAACTACGATATCAGAAGTTAAATGGTATTCCCGAAGTAAGTAATATCAATGTGGATAGTGGATCAATGATACAAACTTTTGGAGAGAGTTACTTCCAAAAGGCCCATGAAGACAAGAAATGGACATGTATAAATTCAGTGGAAACCTCATTAGTTAATGGTTCTGGTAAATCAATTCCTAGGATGGAATGCTTTTCCTGTCTTCCTGATATTGACGAAGTCATAAAGAGTTATTTCCATGTGAATGTAGCTGATTCAACGGCCTCGGAGATCTGTTTACAGTGTATACATTGTGATGGTATACTTCAGCTGGAATCAGGGTACCAGGAAAGGTAAAGTTTCATCCTTCTCTGGTTGTTTAGGGTGGACATAGATTACACTCTCTGTAGTATTACTCAGAGTTTGATAATTTCATGTAAGTGGTGCAAAGATATTTCTCATGGCATTGTGATATGAATTGAATGGAGGGTTTTTTTTTTATTTTTATTATTTTATTATTTTATATTTTTATTTATTTTTATTTTTTTATTTTTTATAAATAGAATGCCGGCAAGGTTATTTGAGTATTTGCTCATGAAACATTTCAGCACCTCAATTAGAGGTAAGTCATTTGAAAGTTTACTATTTGGATTCAAAATATGGTCCTTCATACAACTGTGATCGTCAGCAAATTACATAACTTAGCAGGAATCTATAAAATTTTCGTTATAGATGTTACTTTTTCATTGGTTTAGGCCCTTTTATGATGTTTAGTTGTGGGGAGGTCCCGCTAGCTAACGTCCTCCCTCCCTTCATTGACTTTTGGTTGAACTTTATTCTTGAAGGTTATTCTCTATGTATAGTAAATGAAATGGGGAGTCATGAGATAAGGTTGTAATTCCAAAACTTACAGCGACATCTTCTCTCTTCCTTGTCTCTACATTTTACATGGTATCAGAGTGAAGTTCGTAGACACTGCTGCAAGTCTCATTAAACTTGTTCCTACCACCTTCGGTTACATCTTAGACCTTGCTTATTGCTGCATCCTAGAAGTTTGCATCTTTTTTCAGAGGTTGTGCGTTCACCCCCTGTTTTGATATAGAGATTAATGGAGGCTGGTTGCTGAGCCACCAAACTCTTCGTTGGAACACTAGGGGTTCAGTAGCTGCTTTGAATCATGGTTCAATTTGAAGAAGCATAGATGGGGAGAATCGATTTTATGGTTTGACTTTTCTGGTTGAATCAATTTTCTGATTCAAGTTTCTGGCTCGACCTTATTGGGAAGAGATCTATTGTTGAAATCAATTTTCTGATTTGTCCTATTGGTTAACTATTTGTTGAAATTGATATTATTTGGAGCGTTTTTTGGAGCCCATTGTGTGATCAATATTTCTATTTTTTGTTGCTGGTACGTACTATCCTCTTGTTATTTACTACTCTCTTTGGGGCTGATGGCTGATTCCAAGACTACTGTAACTAAGGCTGTGTCTTCCTCCTTCGGTCGAATTACAGAGAAGAAATTGAAAGGAGTTAATAATTTACAGCAATGGTGAAAGATTGTTAAATTGATTTTGACATGATGGGATCAATAGAGTCACTTAACCCAGAGTAAGTCTTGTACAAACTCTACATGGGACACTATTGATGCTCAGATTTGGGGTAGTTGTTGAATTCTATGGACCATCATATTGTGGACCTTGTTAGCCACATTGATACAATGAGGAAATTGTGGATTATTTGAATATTTTGTACTTCAATAATCTGTCTCGTACCTATGAGTTGTCACAACACTTTTAATGGGAGGATCGGAAGGGTTGCCCCCTGACTCAATACTTTGCTATTTTAAACGGATGTATGAGGAGCTGAATTTTCTACTTCCTATCAGTGCTGATGTACAAACGATGTAAGAACAACGAGAGCAACTAGCAGTTATGGGTTTTTTGGGTGGACTTGGTCCCGAGTATGATTCTATTTGATCTTAGACAAGGTTTAAAATCTTGGATCTCGGGGGCGTCTCGGCCCTTGGGAAAACCGAGATCTTGGCGAGATCTCGCTGAGACTCTGCATAAAACTGAGACACCTTAAAACAGGCTATCTAGGTGGTCAAATGTCATTTTTAAGGCTTGATACTTTAGGGAAACCCTATTTTAGCATACATAAACACATTTAGAGCATAAAATTGTAAAAATAATCACATTTTGTGGTTGTTTGGGTTCGTAGATCGGGCTCACCTATCTAAAATATAAAATGAAATCACATTCTACAAACTTTAGTTTTTTTCTCTCTCATGTAAAAATTCCATTTTTGGCAAAAAATCTTACCTTTAACGGTTGATACGGAGCTCCCATAGCAATCTCCACACTCCAAAGCACCACCGGTAGCAATTTCGTATGAAAAATAACAAAAAACTTGAAGATTTCAAGTATTTTGAGCAAAATAAGAAGAAAGGAGGAAGATACCTGTTTTCGGTCGAGTTCTCGACCGAGAACATGGGAAATGCCCCTTTTATTACTAATACAGAAAGGCAAAAAACAATTTCTCGCCGAGACTTGGCGAGAAATTGCCGATAAATTAATTTTTCCCGAGATCTCAGTGAGATCCCAGGCGAGATCTTGTAGCCGAAACAAGATCTATTATCGCCTAAGATCTCGTCTCGGCCTTCACCGAGAAGACCGAGAAAGAGCGAGATCTCAGCTAACCATGATCTTAGATTCTTGGTAGTGACAAGGTTGCTTCTCTAGTGGATACATTTTCTTTTGTGTTACAAGTTTTCCGTGACAATTCTTGTGACACTGCTCCTGTGGATAGTTTTCCCTTGTCTCCAACTAGGCTGGTTGTGGTACTACCCGTAGTCGTGGTACTCCGTACTTGTAGTGGTGTTGGCAATGGCCAACCTCCAGGCTCTCCAGCTACTTCAAACAATTCAGGTCCAACAAAGATAGGTACTGTTTGTACATGTCGTCATTATGGCAACAAATATCCAACGTTTTTGTTGGAAAATTCATGGAAAACTCCCTTAGTAGCAATTTGCCAATGTAGCTGTCAATTCTGAGTTTGCTATTGACTACCCCACTTGGACCTTCTGAGGGAAATATGGTTTAGATGACTGATGATGAGTATGCCCGCTTTAGCCAGTTCCAGACTTCACAACTTTCCCCGTCTCCCATTGCTACTTTTTTCCGAACGGGTAATGTCACTACATGTTTCTCATCATGCTCTCGTTCCTAGATCATTGATTCAGCCATTCAGGTGCTTCCAATCACATGTCCAGCGTCTCAGGTATATTTTCGTCCTTTTGCACCTCCCCCCCTCTAATGATACTTTGATGGTTCTTCACTTAAAGTTGATGGCACTGGGACTGATCATCCTTTCTCTTTTGTTTTGCATTTACATAATTTTCCCTTTAAACTTCTCTCTGTTAGTAAGCTTGCCACTGCTTACAATTGTTCCGTAACTTTTTACCTTGATTGTACTTTTTAGGATCTTATGACGAAAAAGACGATTGGTAAAGGCCGTGAAAAAGGGGGGCTGTATCTACTTGAAGATTCTCCATTTGATGCATGTTCAAGTGTTTTGTCTCCCCATTAAATTAATTGTCGGTTGGGTCATCTGTCCTTACAAAGTTTGCAGAAGCATGATTCCTGTTTTAGTTCTTTGTCTATTATGGAATGTGAATCGTATCAGTTTGGGATGCTCCATTGTATGTGTTATTCCCTTCGAGTCAATAAGCGTCTGCGTGTTTTTTTTTTCTTTAGTTTATTTTGATGTATGGGGTCTTTTTTCTATTACATCTAAGTTGGGATTAGTACCCTTGTTCTGACGAATGAGTGCTGGCTGATTCAGGTATTTTGTTACCTTTGTTGATGATTTTTCAAGGGTTACTTGACTTTATTTGATGAAAAGCCATTCTAAATTGTTTTCTATCTTTTGTGCATTTTTTATTGAAATTTAGACATATCTCTAAACGTCTATATGCATTTTGCGTTGTGACAATGGCAAGGAATACTTTCCAGACCAATTTTCTCAGTTTATGGTTTCACAGGGTATGGTTCATCAATCTTCCTTGATATTGTCACTGCAGAATCAGTAAGAAATGCACAAAGATAGAAAACAATTTAGAACGACTTTTCATTAAGTAAAACGAAGTACCCTTGAAATTCATCAACAAAAACAACAAAATACCTGAATCCCATCTTAGATATTACAAGACAAGACCCCATACATTAGAATGAACTAAAGAAAAAGGATGCGCAGACTGCTAATTGACTTGAGGGGAATAACTCACACGATGGAGCGTCCCAAACTGACACGACTCACATTATATACTAGACAAAGAACTGAAACGGGAATTAAGTTTCTGTAAACTTTATAAGGACGGATGACCTAACCGACAATGAACTTGATGGGAGACGGAATACTTGAACTGGTAACAGATGGAAAATCTTCAAGTAGGTATAGCCCCCTTTTTCATGTCCTCTACCAATCATCTTTTTTCGTCGTAATATCTTGAAAAACACAATCAGGGTAAAAAGTTACGAAACAATTGTAAGCAGTGGTAAGCTTACTAAAAAACAAAAGATAAAATGAAAAATTAGGTAAATGCAAAACATAAGAGAGACAAGGATGAAGTAGGATGAACAGTCCCAGTGCCATTGATTATAACTGAAGAACCATCAACTAAAGTGACATTGGAGGTGGAGATGCAAAAGAATGAAAATATACCTGAGACGCTGGACATGTGATTGGAAGCACTAGGGACGAGAGGATGATGAGAGACATGCAGTGGCATTACCTGTGTGGACAAAAGTAGCTGTGGAAGACGGGGAAGGTTGTGAAGTCTGGAATTGGCTAAAGCGGGCATACTCATCATTAGTCATCTTAACCATCTTTCCCTCAGGTGGTCCAGGTGGGGAAGCAAACTCAGAACTAACAGCTGAATTGGTAAATTACTACTAAGGGGGGTTTTCCAACAAAAATGTTGGATATTTGTTGCTGGCCATAATGATGACACATATGAACAGCGCCTGAATCGTTTAAAGGAGCTGGAGACTCTGGAGGTTGGGCTTTGCCAGCACCATTACAAGTACCACGACCACAGGTAGTACCACGACCAACCTAGTTGGAGATATGGGCTGACTATCCATAGGAGCGGTGTCACGAGAACTTTCATGAGAAATTCGTAACACATGAGAAAAGGTATCCGCTAGAGAAACCACCTAGTCACTACCAAGAATCTAATATCAAATAGAATCATACTCGGGACCAAGTCCACTCAAAAAACCCTAACTGCCAGTTGCTCTCACTGGTCCTACATTGTTTGTATATCAGCACTGATAGGAAGTAGAGAATTCAGTTCTTCATACATTCGTTTAAAATCAGCAAAGTATTGAGTCAGGGGGCGACCCTTCCCATCCTCTCATTAAAAGTCTTGTGACAACTCATAGATACAAAACAGATTATTGTGAACGAAGACAAAATATTCAAATAATCCCACAATTTCTTTATAGTATCAATGTGGCTAACAAGGTCCACAATATGATTGTCCATAGAATTCAACAACTATCCCAAAATCCGAGCATCAACAGTGTTCCATGTAGAGTCCATACAAGACTTGCTCTGGGTTAAGTGACTTTGTTGATTCCGTCATGTCAAAATCAACTTAACTATCTTTTTCCATTGCTGTAAATTATTAACTCCTTTTAGTTTCTTCTCTGTAATCTGACCAGAGGAGGAAGACACAACCTCAGTTACTGTAGTCTTGGAATCAGCCATCAGCCACAAAGAGAGTAGTAAATAACAAGAGGATAGTAAGAACCAGCAACAAAGGACAGCAAATACTGATCACACAATAGTGTCCAAAAAACACTCCAAATAATATCAATTTCAACAAATAGTTAGCCGAGAGGATGAATCAGAAAATCGATTTCAGAAATAGATGTCTTCCCAATAAGGTCGAGCTAGAAACTTGAATGAGAAAATCGATTCAACCAGAAAAGTCAAACCATAAAATCGATTTTAGTAATCAATCTCCTCCCTATCTATGCTTCTTCAAATTGAACCGTGATTCAAAGCAGCTATTGAACCCATATTGTTCCAACAAATAGTTTGGTGGCTCAGTAACTAGCCTCCATTAATGTTTGTATTGAAACAAGGGTGAACACACCCCCTCTGATAGGCAATGTAAACTTCTAGGTGTTGCAGCAACAAGCAAGGTTTGAGATGTATCCGAAGGTGGTAGAAACAAGCTTAATGAGACTTGCGACAGTGTCTATGAACTTTGCTCTGATACAATGTAAAATGTAGAGACAAGGAAGAGAGAAGGAAGGAATAGAAAGAAAATGTTGCTGCAAATTTTGGACTTACAACCTTATGTCATGAGTCATGACTCCCCATTTCATTCACTATATATAGGGAATATCCCTAGAAGGGCTACAACAATAAAGTTTGACCAAAAGTCCAAGAAGGGGGAGGACTTTAGCTAGTCCAAGAAGGGGGGTGGACTTTAGCTAGTGGGACCTCCCCCTTAAAACTAAACATTATAACATATTCACCATTTTGTTTGAATAAATATTTCATGACTATATTTTGGACATTCTCCATAATGCCAATCTTTTGTATATAATTTTTATTAAGTAGCAAGATTAAATCGGGTTTTGCTAACATTGCGCCATACCGAAATCTGAAATTTTGATCGAGATGACCAAAATTTTAACAAAACTTTGCATTTATTGTTAGTGCATCCTGGTAGGACTTTTTTTTTTTGGGGGGTGAACGATCATATTAAGGTCTGAAACTTCAGAGAAACTTTATTTTAGCCTCTATATACAATCTCTCACAAAATTAGCTGTGGTGCAACGGAAAGACGTGGTCAGTTAAAATCTATTTAATTTGAAAGATATATTAGTGTTTTTCCTCATTGTTGTTAAAAAATAAATATTCAGGGTTTCAAGTATCGACACGGTACGGGGTGTATCGGCCGATACGTATCGGTATCGACAGTAGTCAATACGATACAGTGCGATACGTCTCCAGTTTTTTAAAACAGTAATTGTATCTATGGGTATCGACCGTATCGAACCGATACGGGTCGATACATATTAATACAGACCGATACCCCTCCGATATGGCCGATAAGTAAAAAAATTTCCATTTTCTCATTTAAAAAATTGGGAGAAAAAAAAAATGTATCGACTTGTATCAATCAGTATCGACCTATATCGGCCCGATTCAGATTGATACTTGTCGATACAGGTCAATACAAAAGATAAGAACGATACATCTCATTATTGTTGATTAGCTTCAGTAGAAAAGGAACTCACTGATTTTGTGTTGGGTGATAGGCAGAACCGTGGAAGAAGAGAACAAAAAAATCAGAAGCAAAGAAGAGAAAGGAAAAGCATAACAGAAATCATTGGCAGAGGATGAAGAAGAAAGGATAAATAAAATCGAGAAGAAGCATAGAAGAGAAAGAAAAAAGCAGAACAAAAATCATTGGCGAAGGAAGAAGAAGAAATGAAAAAAAAATTGGAAGAAGTAGAGAAGAGAAAGGAATAACAGAAATCAGTGGAGGAAGAAGAAGAAGAGGGGAAAAAAAAGCAATAGAAGCATTGAAGAGAAAGGAAAAACAAAACAGAAGTCAGAGGAGGATGAGGAGGAAGAAGAAGAGAAAAACATACTTGACCTCAGTCACCAAAGCAGCCGGAAGCAGCCCTGAAATTGATCGGACCTTGTTTCCTCTTCATTGAGTCCGGCAGAAGAAGTGCCTTCGAGAAACACAATGATCAGATTGATTTCTTTCTTCCATTGATGCTGATATTTATATATAGTGTGATTTGGTGTATCCGCTTGTAACATAATAGTGTATACCATCCAACAAAAATTATGAAAAGTATCATATATATATATATACTTGACAGTGTATTGAAAATATCTACACCACCCAATGAAAAAAAATTAGTATAAATTATATAAAAAAAATGAAGCATGCAAACCACTTACCCCTAAGAGGTTGAAATCTGTCCAAACACCATCCTAATAAGGACTAAAGACTCAAAACATAGTCCCGAACTCTGCCTGGTATTAAACTTAATGTTAAAAAACATTTTTCTTTTCAATATCACTTTTTTTATAGTGTTTTTATGCTTTAAAATTCTGTTTTGTGTGTTCCTTAATGATTTTTGTGCGTATCTTGCCCCGTATCCATGTGTATCCGTGCATATTCACCGTATCCACGATACAATACGGTGCGTCTCTTAATTTCGGCTGATTGATACGGTACCAATACACAATACTTAATTCCTTGTAAATATTGATATAAGAATGATTTAGTGGTTAGTTGGCAATGGTATAACCTGCTTGGTTAAACAAAATTCTTATCAACAAGTTTGAAACAAAACCGGGTTTAAGGGCTTATCTATCTGTTATAGGGTGGGTGATGAGTTGATTGGTTCAACAGGCCTAGTCTTGTATATTTGTTGATCGTTATGTGGAAATTCGTGTCAGGGTCCAACAAGTGCAGACATGGCCTGCTGATCTAAGGGTTAGGGTTGGCAATCAATCTATAACCTTAACCTTGCGATAGGATCTTTTACAACCAGTCCCAATAGGAATTCAATCAAAACCATGAATTCAGAAATAGGACAGCAATAGAAAACTTAGCTTTGAGGGTAATCCAACCGTTGGTTGATTACGAAACTAGGAGAGATTGCAGCTAAGGATGTACTTGCAACCATATCTGAATTTGAGGTTGATCCGACCAAAGACTGAAGAACTATGAATTTTCTTCGAACTACTATCACATGAAACCGAGCATGGGTTTACAACAGCAACAGTAACTTTTTAACCTCAGTAGCCGATGGAATTTTGGAGGATAACAATTGCGCAATAAGGAGGGAATAATAGGGGAAAGGTGGGGAGAGAGTGAGAGAAGAGATTAAAGGGAATATGGGGGTTGGTTGAGTCTCACAACCTCGAGACTCAACCAGAAAACACAACAGCAGCCTTCTGAATTTTTAAGTCTGACCTTCTTCCTTCTTATTGCTTCATATATATAGAGAATGGTGCTTACACAATTATAGAAGGGAGATCTATCCAATCCTTCCATTATTTACTAGAAACATGGAAGGAAAGTCCAATCTTTCCTTGCTATAAATTTTCTAAAACTGAAGAGAACTAAGAAGAAACTTTCCTAAAGATAGGATGGAAAGTTTCTAATATAAAACTCCTAACTTAGGCAAGTCTCTAAATATAATTGTTAGTTTTAGAGACATGCTTACATGCTAATTTATAATTAGGAAAGCAATAACAAAAGAATGAAACAAAGGGAAAGAAGTTGCTGTTTGTGCTGGCCAGCTGTGGCCAGCTGTACCGAGCTGTATAGCTCACATTGGCCTGGTCATGGCTGGCCAAGGCTCAGCCATAAGCCACGGTTGGCTTGGCTGGCCAGGCTGGCCTATGTCGGCTTGGCTGGCTTGGTTGGCTTGGCTTAGGCTTTGTTTGGATGGCCTTATTTCTCTTGGTGTATACTTGTACTGCATCAGTTGCTAACGCTAAATAGGTTTGTTCTTGTAACTTAGGTTATTAATTAACCAATATCAACTTCCTTATCACATCTCCCAAAACTTTTGCCAAGCTCTTATTTTTTTTTGGGTGAATAAATAAGTATATTAACGACACCCCGAAACAAGGAAAACAAACCTAGGTATCCCAAGGATAGAGCCAAACTCCTTACAAACTAGGGCAAAGGCCCGAGCAAAAAGAGAGTAGAGTGCCCACTTTAGACAGTGAACTGATTCCAAGAAGACAAAATGAATCTATTCCTAACCTTATCTGGAGTAGGGAAAGGAAAAGGTGTTATGGTTCTACTGCACATCGAACATTAATAGTATCCCAAATCTGAACAAACGATCTGGATTTGGTCGTCCACCTTCCAAGATTTTTCTAAAACCAGATGCCATACACAGTAGCTGCAAATGCAAGTTTGGCAAGAGTATCACATGGGTTATTTTCTTTGAACTTCTTATTCATCCACTTTCATTCTTGATCAAAAGGCCAGATACTTCTTCTATAATGCCAACACTTCTAGAGAATCGTTTCTCAAACTTTAACGGAGAAGGGGTAGTCAAAGAAGAGGTGATGGGTGTCTTTTGTGGATGGCCAACATAGACCACAACTAGAGCTTGGAATGATGCTTAGATCATAGAGTAAGGATCCCATAAGAAGGGATGAGTCAAAACTCTCCACAAAGTAAAGCTATGCTGCGTCGATTGTCCTTGAAACCGCCCAATATCATATCAAGCCACCTTGGAACTTTGAGATCTAACTAACTCCCAAGCTGAAGAGACCGAAAACAAGCCATTGTTGGATCCGGTCCAACTGATAATATCACCCCCAGAAGGACGGCGAGTGATAGAGTTAGGAGCTTCCCAAGCCTGCGCAAGGGGAGATGAAGAGGCCCTCCCGGTGCACCAAGTCTCGTCTGAAATGAGGGATGAGACGGTAGCTAGTTTGTTACTCCCAGAGTCCAACCAAAATTTTCTCCTTATGTCATCACCAAAATGCCATAAGGATGCCAATCGTCCAACCATAGTAGGATCGAGGCTTCATTGTTTATAAGAGATTTGATAAGGGGACTTACTAGTTGCCTGTGATACAGATTGTTCTCCAAACCCAAGAATAATCAGACCACAGAGACCGTCCATATAGATTCCTTTATCAGGTATCTACTATAAATCCAGTCCACCAAAATACAATCTTTTTTCTTAGCCACCCACCAAATTAATTTAATTATACAGGTCATGTTGACCTCCTTGACTCTTCGGAGGCCCAAACCACCTTCATCGTTAGGCAAGCACACGTTAGCCCGGCCAATAGAGTATAAGAATTTATTGTTATAAGCTCCTTTCCACAAAAAAAGCACTCATAAGGCCTTCAATTTTCTGGATGATTGATTTGGGAAGACAAAAAAAAATACTAGTACAATACAAGTAAGAGCTTTGCATAACCGATCTAATAGGTTTCAATCTACCTGCATAGGATATGAACCTTGCTTTCCATAGATGAATCTTTTTTCTTAATCTGTCAAGAATTTGGGAGCAGTGATAAGCTGATAATCTAGATGAAATCAATGGCAAACCAAGATAGGAGACCGGCACACTGCCTAGGGGAAAATCCACAATGCATCTGAGGTTCTTACGATTAGGATCATCGATCCCAGCTATGAAAAGGGGAGATTTGTGCTTCTTGATAGAGATACCAATCTTAGAGCTGAATGATAGAATAAGTTGAATAACTACTGAGATGGAGGTGAGTGATTTAGCATTACCTTCCAAGAATATCATAATGTCATTCGCAAATGCCAAATGAGTGAGATTGGTGTCCTTGCATCTAGGGAAAAGTCCATCTAATTCTGCTGAGCACTGATTTGGAGAGATCTAGAGAGCCTTTCTAGGACAAGGGTGAAAAGAAGAGGAGGCATCAGGCATCCCTGTCTGAAACCTTGCCTAGCATTTAAAAACCCCACTGGGCTACCATTGACCAACACTGTAAATCTTGTAGAAGAGAGAAAATAGAATCCACTGAGAGATACAATCCAGAAAATTCATACAGGCAAGGGCTTCCATAAGATATTCCCATCTGACATTATCATAAGCTTTGTGGAGGTCATTCTTTAACATAGTCACTGAAGAGTGAGAAGTTCTTCTATCAAACCCTCAAACACAAACAAGGTATTACAGACCAAAATATTTTCGACAATGTTACGCCCATGAATGAAAGCTAATTGGTTAAGACTAACCAAACTCCCAACTACTTCTTTAAGTTTGAGGGCAAGAATCTTGGCAATGATTTTATAGATGGTATTGTATAGGGAGATGGATATATAATCATGGAACATGCACTCTCTATTTTAGTAATTAGACAAAAAAGTTTGGCTTACTTCTCTCGACTACCCAGGATTAGAGAAGAAACTGCTAATGGCCAAGAGCAAGTCCACCTTGATAATCTCCCAAGCAGCTCAAAAGAAAGTAAGAAACCCATACTAAAGTCATCAGGACCTGGGTCTTTTGGGCTTTCAAGGAGTTAACTATCACACCCCAATTTTGGTCTAAACAGTGGTGTGGTGAACTGTCATGAGAACCAACGGTTCAAACCAGGATCTCGTATAGGCCGTGCCCAACCGATTAAACCAAGTACATTCCACAATAATAATCATCAACACGATACGCACCGAATCGGCCGATACGTATCGGTATCGACACTAGTCGATACGATACGCCTCGATTCGTCTCTCCATTTAAAAAAAAAACATAGTATCGTGTGTATCGTGGTGTATCGAGCCGATACGCCTCGATACGCATCGATACACTTTAAATATAGTTTAAAAAAAAACACAGTATCGAGCGATACGCCTCGATACGCTCGATACGCTCGATACGTCTCGATACGCTCGATAAGCCTCGATACACTTTAAATATAGTTAAAAAAAAAAAACATAAAAACCAACCTGTATCGACTAGTATACGGTTCGATACTGGTCGATACACCCTCTTAGTATCGAGCAGTATCAATTTTACTCAGAATAGCATCTTTTTCCAAAAACCGACAACCATATCAGCTTAAATACTCTTCAGCAATTTGATTTTCTTCCAAAAAACCTTAGGGCTTTGATTCTTAGCCCTAAAACGACTGGGAAGGTAGCATCAAACTTGGTTTTTATGAAGATTAGAGCACGAAATCAACTCTTCAAGCTCCAAGAGCGGAAAACAGCAAAGGTATAAGTTTCAACTTTTTTTTTTTCAAAATAAATTGATTTTTGTGTTGTTTCATCTCATGAATCAATGAACAATGATCCTATTTGATGAATGCATGCTATATACATGGATTTAAACATTGATTTAAGGTTTGATTTGAGAAATTTTTGAAGAACACAAGAAATTTCAAAATTTTTTTTTTCCAAAAATTAATCTTTTCCTCTTCTACTATTTATATAAGATGTGTAGACCACTGATCTACCATCTTTGCTTCTTAGTTAATTTTATTTTTTATTTTTTTATTTTCTGGTTTAAAAAAATAGAAATATAATTTAGATAATATTAATTTTTTTTTATTTCCTTTTCTGATTTTTTTTTTCTGTTTCTCTTAAACAGAATATGATTAAGAACTTGTTTTTGTCTGTTTTTTTTTTTTTTTTTCAAAGATCTTTGTTTCAACCCATGTCTGTTTCTCTGTTTTTGGGCTTGATGTTTATTTTTGTGTTCTGAAAGTTTTCTATTTATTGTAGATTGTACACTTTTTTTCTATGTGGATGAGGGTGTCAAAACTGTTGGTCAATGAAAAAGATAGGGTTCATAAGGAGACCATCTTGAAATATAGTGTTTGAGGATGTGAAAGATAGAGCAAGAACTCTTGTAATGCATTCAGTGGAATTTTGCAGAAATGCAATGCTTGTGATAAGACTGTTTATGTAGGAATGAAAGTGGAAGACTGTATTTTTCATTTTCTCATAAGAGTCTTATTCCATCTATCTCATTTTTCTGCAGTTGGTTTTATTGAGTTTTTATTTTCAAGTGGTTCAACTAGTAAACATGTTTGACATTTTATATTAACCAATGTCCACTTCTTAATGTTGTTAATTATAGATTTATTGTGTTTTTATGCTTTAAAAATGTGTTATGTATGATCCTTAATCATTTCTGTGTGTATCCTGCCCCATAATCATGTGTATTTATGATGTAAGAAACATTTTCTTTCTCAATGTTGCTAATTATAGTGTTTTTATGCTTTAAAATTGTGTTTTGTATGTTTTTTAATAGTTTTTGTACGTATCTTGCCCCGTATCCATGCGTATCCATGCGTATCCACCGTATCCACGATACGATACGATACTTCTCTTAATTTCAGCTGACCGATACGGTACTGATACACGATACTTGATTCATTGAATCAGAGTAAACAAATAATAACGGAAGTCTTTATTAATAATGAACTGAGTATCTAATAGTGGGATCCACATCGTCTCCTCCCAGTGGTCTGGGAGGACAGTGGCTACCTATCCTGGATGGCTGCCATGTGGTTCTCGGTGAATCCGAGGCCCACGTCTGAGCCAACACGCAGCCGACAAGCCAAGCCGACAGAGGGTGTCGGCTCGGACGTGGGTCTTTGATTCACCGAGAGCCACGTGGCAACCATCCGGGATAGGTTGCCACTGTCCTCCCAGAACCACTGGGAGGAGACGATGTAAATCCCTAATAGTGATAATAAATAATTAAATCCAATTATTCCCAAATAACTCAAGACATGAAGTAAAATAATCAATTACATTTTTCAATAGCCAAAATAACTAAACTAATCAAAAACACATTGGTTGCACTTGCATAACAGATCATGCGCTTCCTCCATTAGTTCCATGTCCGTAGACGCTACGTGTCCATATGTCGGCGCATTCATATAATCTTCTATAGTAGAACCTTCATCAACAACTAAAAATATTCGACGTTGAAAGGGTGAGCACACATCACGGCTCAGTGAGTAAACAAAACAATGCGCAAACATATGCATGCATTCAATTCATATCTTTGGTCTGATTTTAAGTTTGCAACTGTGCTATAAAAAGGTTTGGCGGCCACCGCACCTCTATACACGGGTGTGTAAGCCCTCCCAATGGATCAAACACTATTGTCGTGCACATCCACCCCACCATGGAATAGAGATAGAGGCTAGAGTTAAAGTGTCCGGATCACACACCGCCAACACTTTCCCTGATGCCTTACCCATAATAACACGTAAACCCCTATTGGTGAGGACTTGTAAACTGGGTTCGCAACTAACCAATCCTAATGCCTTCTAAATGTATCCAAGGCCTCACCCCAGCATCCCTTAATAACTCCATAGAGATAGAGCTAAGGTCCCCCGGCAGAGTCAGAGACCACACGGTCCGAGACTACCCCCCCTGATGCTCTACGACTTAATAGTTCTGCTAAGGTAATGGTGATACGATGATGTCATTGAGCAAGACTTGAGTAGAGATAGAGCTAGAGTTTGGTGACCAGGCCAGAGACCACAGTGCCACGTCTTCCCCCTGATGCTCCACTTGCATCCAGCACACTAACCACCCACACACACAATCACATACCTATTCCTAGCATCATCATCATCATGTTATAAATAGATAGAAATAAACATGCATGAACAAAATATAGCAGTAATATTGGATGACATGTGAGATGCACATTACAAGCATACAAGCATAGAATCATTCATTGCATTGGACAAATAAAATAAAACAGTTTGTTATTATCCAATTAGTTTAGGTCTTGTTCCCTCACCTTTGATTGATGTTTGTTCCTCTCGCAAGCTTTGGAAGTCGCTTTGAATCTATTGGGAACCAAAACAATTAATGTATTTAAGTTAGGGTTCAAGTTTACCAAGTTATAATAGTCTGAAACCACCACAGGGCGGGTGGTTGATACGTATGGTCGCATATCATGCCACCACACATGCGACCATACCTTCCCTGGGATCTTCCCGAGAGCGTGTGGTCGATCATGTGATCACTGTGTGGTCGACCATAGTTGTGACCACATGAAGTTTTGGTCAATTTTTATCCTTAATCCATTTCCTTCATGAGTCGATTCCTTGGTTTATCATTAGGGTCCCTTCTATGATCGATCTACGACCTTAGATTCATAATTTTTGCAAAGTTATTCAACCTAACCTACTCTCCATGGATCTCCCTTGTGTTTAACCCATGGGGTTTCATGGTTGAGATTCCTCATCAATTCTACATCTGGATTTACAATGGGCTTATATTATGTAATCTATTTGTACAGAGATGATTTTCCTACCTTAGCCTTCTGTAGCAAGCTAAATCCTTCCTTCCTCTCAGCTTGCCTCTTCAGATTTCTTTTTCCTTCTCTTCCTCTCTTTCTTTCTCTCTTAGGTTTAGAGTTATAATTTGGGTTCTAAAAGAGTGAAAGAGGCTAATGGACGTTCTTTATATAAAGGAAAAACCTCCATTTAGAGTTCTCCCTCAACTAGGAAAGAGATACCTTAAATTAGGAAAGTTTCCAAAATTCGGAGTTAGTCTCATCGTCGTGCGGTCGCACGTATGGTTGCAAAATCTGTCAACCACAAGTCCCAAATATGTGACCACACGCTGAATATTGAGTGGTCTCACTTTCCTAAGGTGTGGTCGACCATACCAGCTCAGGTATGCGACCACACACTCCAAATTAACTGGTTTTTGGTCGATTTATATACCTAGCCTTGTGGTTTCTTCACACACTTGGTCCACTCAATCCGACCATGATAGGAAGACCTGACACGACATGGTAAGACCAGGTTAGTAGAGTGCGGGTCTTACATTAACGGCTCTGAGAATCTCATCTTCGGAAGAAAATGTTCCCAAACTAAAACTTTGACTTTGTGATAAGCTTTTATCAAAGAGACCTGGGTGGATGCTCTCAAGGGGAGGGGACTCTTGGACAAATTATATGGACAAAATAGTCTTCTGCCGTCTGCTTGATCCCAACAATATCTTTGACAAGATTACCATCTTCAACCTGCAGAGAAGAAATATTTTGGTTTTGATTAGCTTTGACCGACTTATGGAAGTAATTGGTATTCCTGTCACCCAACTTCAACCAATTAATTCTGGATTGTTGCTTGAGAAAGCTTTCCTATTGAGCCAGCAAAGAAGCTAGCTTCAAAAGCCTTTTCTGCCTCAATGAGGGACTTATCATTCAGAGAATCTTGTAATCTAAGCTGAACATCATTCATTTCATTTTGCATTCCGGCACTGCACTGGAGACATTGTCAAAGGATCTCTTGTTCCAAGTAACGAGATCATGCATGACTTCCCTCAAAATTTGGGCAAATCTAACCAGAGGCTGGTTGAAATCCGGTGGAACCCTCTCCCACGCAGTTTTCATTACCATCTGAAACTCATCATGGTCGACCCACATGTTGAAAAAATCTGAACGGGTTGGGGCCAAAGGAAACATAGTGACAAATGGTGAGAATAATTGGGCAATGGTCGGATATCCCAGAAGAAGCAAAACAGGCCTCCGAAGAATTAAATGTCGAAAGCCAATTGTCATTGACTAGTGCTCTATCAAGCTTGCTAGAAACCCTTTGGTCACCAAGTATCCTGTTATTCCATGTAAATTTCATCCCAATCCATTTGAGATCAATCATGCCGATAGGATCAAGACCGGTTACTCTCCCTCAGAATGCTCATCAAACTGACCTTCCACCTTCTCATTAACGTATCCTACCACATTGAAATCTCCCATGATTCCTCAATGACAATCACCCAAAGAAGGCTGGATCATGCAAAATTCCTCCCATAACCTTCTACGCTCCATAGAAGTGTTTGAAGCATACACCGGAGTAATATAAAATCCGGTAGAGCTAAAACATTAACAACTTTAAAGTGGATGAATTGGTCAGATATACATACCACAGAAAAGGTTACCTTTGAATTGTCCCATAAACACCATAAACGGCCATTTGCATGGAAGTTGTAGTTGAACTCCATCTTCCATCCTAGGGCTATTGATCTTGCAATTTCTAAAGCATTGGTCTCTTTCACTCTGGTTTCTTCAAGAATACAAAAAGAAAGATGGGCTCTGAGTTGAAAGTAATGCAGGCTGTACTTTCAGCCCTAAAAATAAGTATAGATTGTTCAATTCATGCTATTGGTGATTAATATCTTGCATTTTCACTGTTCTAGCCAATCATATCTTGTTTAGTGGTCTCTTTCTGCCTTCTGTTTGACTGTGCCTAAAACAAAGGGGGTTTCTGACATCACTTTTTTTTTTTTTTTTTAAAAAGCAGGGGCTTCTTGCATAGTTAATTTTTTTTTTTTGGGGATAGATTGGATAGTTAATTAAGAATTATGCCAAGAATTCAACTGGATTTCGCTCATTTTATCTGTGATGTGGTTTATGCAGAAAGCTTGCTTTATTGCTGAGCAGTGAAAACAAGTTATATGTGCTACTCATGGACTTTACATCTGATGAGTCAGGTTAGCTGTGTTGTGAATAAGCTCCTTACGGGAGGCTTTTTTTTTTTTTTTTTTTTAATCAGCAAGTAGTTGGTGCCTAGTTGGAGAATACCTTCCATAGATTGTTTGGCTATGTGACTATTGTAGTTGTAATTTCGCAGAACCTGTCTCAAAAGTTGTGGGGTGTCATAAGCTTGAAGATGTTAAAGAAGTTGGGGTTGGTATAGGACTACAGATTTTGAGGTTTGTATCTAGTGTATCTTTTCTAAAGGTCACAAGATTCTTTAATTCTTCTTACTTATCTCTCTCTCTCTCTCTCTCTCTCTCTCTCTCAGTATACATTTTGGGACAGATTCACCCTACATCTTCATAACAAGGAGCATTGAGAAATCAAGGAAATTGTTGTGTCTCTTGCAAGTTTGTGATTTATCTGCAACAAGTAATAAATGTTCACTGAGGAGGTGACTACTCCAGCCTCGAACCCGTTTTTTTCAAACCAAAATGATTGTTGCTGCCAACTATATTGAGAACTAAATTAAGAGTTTTACTTTTGTGTGATATACTGTTTTGTTTGTTGTGATGGGACTGGAATCTTGAATTGAAGGAACAGTCTGGAGCAGATTCAGGTTGGATTGTTTGAGAAGCATGTCTGTAGAGGTCACACGATGAGCATATTCCTATACTCAATGTTGCTATTATGGCACAGCAATGGTGAAGGTACTTTTGGTTCACATTGTTAATTCCTTCTGATTGATATTCCATTTCATCATATGGTAGTGAATAGCATATATTTTTTTGGGTGAATGAATATATATATATATATATATAGATTAATAAAACCCCGGAAAAAGGGAAAAAAAACTTGGGTATCCAAAGGATAGAGCCAGGCTTCTTACAAAATCAGGGCAAAAGCCTTGAGCGGACCAAAAGGCAATCAAGGCCCTAAAGAAACAAAACAAAACTCAAGCCACCTCATTTGGTAGCAAGATTCCAACAGGAAAGAATGAATCTATTCCTCTCAGTATCCGACGGAGAGGGGGGGTAGAGGCATCATCGTTCCACGCACATCGAAGATAATTGTTTCCCATATTTGAGCAAGGGTTCTTGCCTTTGCTGCCCACATCTTCATGTTTCTCTCGAACTATATGTGATACACTGTCACAGCGAAGGCCATCTTGAATAGCGTCACAAGTAGACTTTCTCTTGAATTTTTTTGGAGATTCACCTCCATTCTTGATCAAACAGCCAAATTCTTCTATAACAAAGCTAGCACTTTTCGAGAATCTTTCCCCAGACTCTTCAGAAAATGAGCACTCAAAGAAAAGGTGATTAACATCTTCTCCGGAAGCCCAACACAATCCACAACTAGCATTTTCAATAATACCACGGTTGTATAATGCATAGGAGAGATCTGGTAGGAAGAAACTGGGTCAAGGCTCTCCAAAGGATGAAACTATGAGTCTGTGACATAGAGAGAACCCTTTGAACTAAACCACATCGTACCAAGCAACTTTGGGGCTGCGGGTTCTGATAAGGTCCTAGGCTCAAACACACCATTGGAAGAAGTGGTCCAGCAGATGACATCGCCACTTTCTCTAGGCGTACGAGTGACAGAATCGAGAGCATCCCAAGCCTGTATCAGCCTATGAGAGGATGCCTGACTAGTAGACCAAACCCCATCTGATATAATGGATGAAATAGTGGCGAGCCTATCTCTTCTTTAGTCGAGCTAGATTCTTTCACTGTAAGCTGAGACTAAGGCACCTTGAGGATGCCAATTATCAAGCCATAAGAATGTGAAAGCACCATCATCAATGAGGGATTTGATGTAGGGGCGGGCTAGCTGTCTGTGTAGGAGGATATTCCTCTAAACCCAAGGGGAGTTGGGGCAAGCTGTAACCGACCATATATAATCTCTTTTTAGATACTCGCTACTAGCTTCATGATACGTGCCTTGTTAACCTCTTTAATTCTTCGAAGGCCGAACCTACCTTCCTTAGTCAAGCAAACCTTTGCCCATCCAATAGAATGAAAGAAATTGTTATTATCCATCCCTTTCCACAAGAAGATGCTCATCAGACTTTTGATCTTTTGGATGGTCGAGGAAGGAAGTCCGAAGATCCTAGTCCAGTACAAGTAGGAGCTTTGCATGACCACTCTCACCAGCTCCAGCCTCCCCGCATTAAAAGGAATTTGGCTTTCCAAAGTTGGAGCTTTTTCTGAAGTTTGTCAAGGATTGGAGTGCAATGGTGAGTAGAAAGCCTAGTCGAATCCAAAGGCAGACCAAGGTAGGTAACTGGCAGCCTACCTAAGGGGAAATCCCCAATATTTCTTAGGATATCTCGAAGCAGATCTTCTATGCCAGCAAGGAACAGAAGCGACTTGTGGTTGTTGATGGTTAAGCCTGACATAGAGCTAAAGGAGAGTAGCACATCAACTATGGTCTCAATGGATTTCACATTTCCTTTAGATGAATAGCATATATTAATATGCTTCTTGATGATCTGAGTGATCAAAATTGAACCTCACTAGTGGTCAACACTTCAGATCCGTGCCGAACTTTGACAACCGACTTCTAAAGCACCTCATTTCATGATTTTTAATATGTGCAGTATGCTTGACCTTGTGTTGACACAGAGCTGTTTATAATATGGATTTTAATCCTCAGACCATTCTGGAATTGCAACCAGTGTTTCTTTTTGGGGTAAATAATTGCAACCAGTGTTGTTGAACATATCTCTACCTGTTATATTATATTTAAAATGGCCTTTTGGTTTTTTTATTGAGTCATGGAACATGCTTCAACTGACTGTAATATAAAATTTTCATTTAGATAAGGATATACACCATGTGTTTGTTTGCTGTCCAGTTGTCTGCATAAAACCGTTTGAAGGCATTAAGGAGATACTTTGTGATATAGTGCAGGTTACATAGTGGAAAAAACCTAGAATTGTGTGGATGGTGGACTTACTAACTGTAAGGGCTAAGGATGTTTAGAATAGAGAACGTAGTAATCAATGAGTGAATAAGAAACAGGAGCAATATAAAGCAACAACAATAGTGTGAAAAGTCAAAAAAGCAGTACTCAAAACATTAATTGAACTAACTGGGATTCAAATTAACTCAATTATCAATTCCAAATATTTAAAATACAACTGCTAATTCCAGTTTCCTGCCTAATAGAAGTAGGATATCTTTGGTTCTCTTTCATGCTTTTTTTTTTCTTTTTGTTTTTGACCATAATTGTCAAGGCGTCGCCTAGGCTCCATCTAGGCATCCAGGCCCCCTAGTGACGTCTTGGAAAATCGGGTGCCTTGGCGCCTCGTTAGGCCTCCAACGCCTTGGCTCGCCTTGGGACGCCTTGGCATCTTGACAACTATGTTTTTGATCCATTTATAAAAAACCTTTTATGAAAATCACTATTGATCATAAATAAAAAGTTGTTTGGAAGCTACTATGCATAATGGATTATAGAATGAGAAATTTGTTTGGTATGCTTATGTGCAGAATAATTTTAATACTCTTCTCCTCATTCCTGCTGCACATTTAAAAAACTCTGCAACCGGTCTGCTACCACTATGGATTTAATATACCAGCAACGTATCACATAGTTAGGGGGGTTGAGGAGTTGTAACGGGAGGAGGTGGACCCTTATCAAGGCGGTTCATTACATACTTGTTCTTACATCCTAGTCAACAACATCTCAGCCCGGTACAACTTTTTCTCATTGCAATAGCCACTGATTATGGCTGTATATGTATGAACATTCAGTTGATAATTATTGCTCCGAACAAGCTTCAGAAACAGCCTAAATGCCTTCTCTATCTAACCTTTTTTGTATAGCCCATCGATCGATACAGCGTGAGTATAAACATTTGTCCTACAACTTTCCCTAGCCATCTGCTCCAAATCCCTCAAATGCTTGCTTAATACTGTCTCTCTTGCACAACCTATTAATCAAAATTGTATAAGGCTGAGCCAAATCCCACCTCATGCATCTTTCTGAAAAACCCCATGCAGATACCCTATATGCATAGCCCTTGTTGCAGAATGCTACAATGACAAAGGTACAGGTAACATTATCTGTGACAAGACCAGCAACCATCATTTCACTCAGCCATTTCTCTACCTCGGTGATGCTACCAATTCTGCAATAACCTCTAATAATTGACTGAAAACTACAACAATTTGGGGAAACACCTCTATTACGCATTTCAACAAACACGTCCCCCGCGTATTCTAGCTGTCTCCATTCAATAGCAGTCCTTATGATAAAATTCCAAGTGTGAACATTAGGAGGCCATTTTTGTCTTTTGGGCAGAAAGGACAATAAAGATAACAATAAGAAAAGGGTCGAAGGCAGAGAAAAACCAATTGAAGGAGCTACCATGGCACATGATCGTACTCAACCGAAGTTTCATTCTTTCATTGGTCACCATCTTATTAAATTCTTCATTTCTTTTAACCCCTCTTCCTCCATAGCTTCTCACACGGTTATATGCTGTGTTATATACTGTTGAAGCGGCATCAATTTTGAGAATGAGAACTGCAGGTTGGTCGGTTGCTTGGGTTTTTTACAGAATCGATCTTGGTATAGGTGCATTGATGGAGAAGGAATGAGTAGTTAGAATAGGGATTTCATAAAAGAGAGAGGAAGTTACCATTTTGTCCTTTTTTTTTAGCTATTAGAACATGTGCTCATTAAAGCTTTGCACAAAAATGACCAAAAACCATTTTTGGCCATACTACAAAAAGAGGTCTCGACCCTATTATGGTTTTTGTGTTATCCTTATCCTTTTAAAATGAAAACAAGCTCCTAAAATGATACTAAACATCTACAAAAATGAAAAATTGTCCGAAAAACAAAACAAAAAATGATACCAAAGAGACCCTTAAGTATTTTTTATTTTTTATTTACTTTATATTTCTGTTACCTTACGGAGCTGGAGGAGTTTGGGTAAATGTGTTTCTTGAGTTCTATATGAATTAGGATTTAGGAGTTGAGTTTGGGGTTTATTTTTTATTTATTTATTTATTTATTTTTTAAGCTGTATTAGAGTGTTATATATAAGGACGAGCCTTGGTGTGACGGTAAAGTTGTCATATTGCAACCTGGTGGTCATGAGTTCGAAACACGGAAACAGCCTCTCTGCGTTGTGCGATAAGGCTGCGTACATTCTGCCCTCCTCAGATCTTGCAGTAGCGGGAGCCTTGTGCACTGGGATGCCCTTTTTTTTATCAGAGTATTATATATGGTCTGTATCCTATTCCATACGCATGAATTTTATGCTTTAATTTATGAAATTTTCTCTTCAGCCACGTGGATTCATGGTGCATAAGGATGTACTCCTCTAATCTTAGATGGACTCTGTAGACATTGGTTGATCTAGTTCCTGTTTGGGTGGATTCTCAGTTGCTTTTTTCTCTTCTTCAATTTCTAATCTTTTATTTGGTGAGATCTCAATTGGTGCATGCGTAATTCTTCAATTCTGTTACCACATACATAGGTCAAATTTCTCTTTTCTTTTAGTGACTCTTTTCTCTGTTTCTGTTCTGGTACTTCTTGTACTCTGAACCCTAAGTTCTCTTTAAAATTTTTTTAATCAGTTTCTGAGTTCTGAAAATTTCGTAGTACTCTAATCTATTACTTCGGAGCTTATGCTGTTGATATAAACTTTTTCCATTGTTTCTGTTATACCCCTTAAACTTCTGTTATCTGAAAATTGACCAATTTTGTATTGCACCCCTTAACCAGCTTCGGAAATCAGTCTTTCTGTTTTCCTGATTGATAGATCTGTCTCCCTAGACCACTCCGCCTTAAATTCCAGTTTGGACTTTGGGGCTACAAGATAATGTTATCTTTGCAAATGGGTTTGGAGTATATCCTTTGAGGAAGGGGTCTATGATCTTTTGGTTGAAGGAGATTGAGCCACGGTGATCTCTTGGATGGGTTCTGATTCAGAGGTTCCATGGAGGTTTGCTCATATAATAAGGTGCACCAAAATTCTTGCTTCCTAAATCCACTAATGATGTGGCAGTGTGCAGTTAACCAAGCTGGGGTTAATAGGCTGAAACTGAAAGGATGTATTGGGACTGTTCTTCCATTACCAGATTAGTGGGTTGTTTTTCTCTCCTTTCTGGATATTACACTGCTGTAATCTTTGGTGTTTTCAGGTTTCCTGCGCACTGTTCTTTCTTATATTGATGATTGATCCCTTTATGTCTTGGGGTCTTGAAATTTCCTCTACAATCAATAAATCTTTTCTATTGTCAGTACCAAAGGGAAAAAAGAAGATATTTTCTCCGGAAACCCTAACTTTCTGTTTCTGCTATTCTGGATTTCCTGTCAGAATACTTTTCTGTTTGGGATTTGTCTAATTTCTTTTTATTTGATTCCATTCTGTGTATATGTTTCCTACCTAGTTTCCATCCTAGTAGAGATCAGATTCTGTAATTCCATCTGGGTTAGGGCCAAGGTTTGAAATCTCAGATCTCGACTTCACCTTGGAGATGTCGAGATTTCTGAGATTTTCGAGATCTTTCTGAGATACTTTTTTTTAACATGTAAAGATGAGAATTTCCGAGAACTCGGAGATCTCGGTGAGGTCGAGATTTCTGAGGTCTCGCCGAGATTTAGAACTTATACTGAGGGCTTGGTCACTGCCTTAAAATGAAAGAAATAATCTAATACTCAACTCAAACTGAACTAAGCTTTTTTCCCAAATAAATGGGGTCAGCTATATGGATCCCATTTCACCATTCCACCCTGTTTAAAGCCATGTTTACGGACCTGGAGCTATTGATCTCCTTTCTATTGAAATAACCCATATGATATCTTAAAATTCAAAAGAAAATTGGTCATATTCCATGCAAACTTAATATAGAACAACAACAATAACAACAACAAAGCCTTATCCCAACTAAATGGGGTTGGCTACATGGATTCTTGTCCACCAATCAGCTTTGTTCGATGTCAAAGTTGAAGCAAGGCCTAAGCTATACATGTCTTTCTTCACCACCTCCCCTATAGTCATCTTAGGTTTGCCCCTAGTTCTTTTAACCCCGTCAATCTGAATTAATTCACTCCTCCGAACGGGAGTATCTAACGGCCTCCGTTGAACATGGCCATATCATCTCAAACGACTTTCTCGTAGGTTATCATGTATCGGCGTTACTCCCAAATCAGCTTTAATATGGTCATTCCTTACCTTATCCTTTCTAGTTTTGTCACACATCCATCTTAACATCCTCATCTCAGCTACACTAAGTTTATCAATATGATGCTTCTTGACTGCTCAACATTCAGCACCATACATCATAACCGGTCGAATAACTATCCTATAGAATTTTCCTTTAAGTTTTAAAGGAATACGCCGATCACACAGCACTCCAAACACACTTCTCCACTTCATCCATCCTATTTTAATCCTCTGTGAAACATCATCGTCTATATCACCTTCTTTGTTTATGATTGAACCTAAGTACCTAAAATGATTACTTTGCTATATCTCCCTCTCAAGAATGTTCACCACCTCATTATCCGTCCTTGTGTGACTAAAGTTACACACCATATACTCCGTATTCGTTCTACTTATCTTAAAACGTTTTGAATTCAAAGATGATCTCCATAGCTCAAACTTTGAATTAATCCCTGCTTTTGTCTCATCCACCAAAACAATATCATCAGTGAAAAGCATACACCAAGGAACTTCATCTTGAATGTCTCTGGTAAGATCATCCATGATGAGGGCAAACAAATAAAGGCTTAAAGCTGATCCTTGATGTAACCCCATTGTAATTGGGAATTCATGACTTTGACCCTCCGCGGTTTTCACACTAGTCACCACATTATAATACATATCCTTAACTATGTCCACATATTTGCTTGAAACGCATCTTTTCTCTAGTACTTGCCTGATTAACTCCCAAGGGACTCTATCATAAGCCTTTTCTAGATTGATAAAACCATATGGAGATCCTTCTTGCCTTCTGTACATCTTTCCATGAGTCTCCTAAACAAGTAAATAGCCTCTATTGTGGATCTATCTGGCATAAAACCAAACTGATTCTCCGTAATGGTAGTTTCTTTTCTCAAGTGGGTTTCAATAATTCTCTCCCACAGTTTTATAGTATGACTCATTAGTTTTATGTCTCTGTAGTTATTGTAATTTTGAATATCGCCTTTGTTTTTGTAGATCGGAACCACAATACTACTTCTCCATTCATTTGGCATTTTTCCTGAGCTCATAATTTTATTGAACAACTTAGCTAGCCAATATACTCAATACGTTCCTAGGCTCTTCCAAACTTCTATTGGGACCTCATCTGGGCCAGGTGCTTTGCCTACATTCATCATCCTTAAACTTCTTTCACTTTTGTTACCCTAATTTTATGTATATACCTATGACCTGTGGTGTTATGGTGAGTAATGTAGCAATCTGGTGCACTATTTCCTGAGACATCTTCATTTAGTAGGCTGTAGAAATAATCGTTCCATCTCTCTTTAATGTTCTCATCCCTTACTAGAATTTTACCATCTGTACTTTAATACATCTAACATGGTCTAAATCTCTACTCTTCCTTTCCCTCTTCTTAGCTATTTTATAGATAGCTTTTTCTCCTTCCTTGGTACTCAGATTGATATAAAGATCTTTATATTTCTTCGCCCTTACTTTTCCCACAGTCTTCTTGGCTTTATTTCTAGCAAGTCTCTATCTTTTTAGAGCCTCTATATCCTTAGTCTTTTGCCATGCCTTAAAAATATCTTTCTTAACTTAATACATACTTTACAATATTATGTTTTTTGAAGCTTGAGATGCTCTCATGCTTAAAAAGATAATTATAGTAGATCATTTGAAGGTTGGCATGTTGATGCTCAATTTTATTTGACTTGATTGGGAAATGTGGACATATACCATTGAAGTTTGGCGGATATTTTTGAGAACATTGTAAGATTGTTGGAATTTTAGAACTTGAAATAGGAAGTTAAGAAACTAGGAAAAATGCATTTATGTTGCTCTTGTGCCTTATTTTAGTAGTGCCTGGAATACCATCCAAAATTAGAAAATCATGCCACAATTTATATTGATGTAGTTCTCTGAACCTTCAAATGGTGATGTAGAACAAGAGATCCGTAATAATTTCTGTTTAGATAGAGCTAATTCAAACCCGAGACAGCAATTTGATTGTATTCATCTAATTGATTTGGTTAAATTAGGTGAGAGGAAAGTTTTTGTTTAGGTTTAGAAAAGGGTGAGATGAAAGGGACTAGGGATACAGTTGCCATATGAACTGAAGCTAACCCTTATGCTGGAACTATTTTGTTACTTTTAATATCATATTATCATAGAATTATGTTGTGACTTGGACCCCAAGACTGAGAAGGAAGCTAATTATTAGGAGTTTGAGGAGCTGGCTTACGGTCCATCAAATCTCTGACGTGGATATTAACTCTGGTGTCCTGATAGGAGGTGTGGACTCACTGTTCTGGTGTCTTCTCCACAAAGTCACAATAAAAAATATAAAAAATAAAAAAAGGTGTTTTTTTTTTGTTTTTTTTTTGGGGGGGGGGTTGAGATCAATTTTCTCTTGTTGAGTCTCATAGATTTGGATTGAAGGGGTCACCTCAAGGGTTCAATTCTTTGTATGATGTATCTTCCATGATAAGTTCACCATTGGTCATCTGATCCAAGGATTTAGCGACAGTAACGGAGGTTGGATTGGTGGCTGGCAATCTCGATATGTACGAAATCAGCTGCTATCGGATGGTATCAGCTTGGTTGGCCAGATTGGTGGCAAGAAATCCTGATATCGATCTGCCGGTATGCTCAATCCTAGTCCAATTTGTAAAATCTTGATCCGATCTTGAGAGTTATTCAGTTCCTGAAAGCTTGCTGCCTCTGCGTTGCAGATTCTGAATCAGTCTTCCAGCTTTTCCTGGCCAGTGTGCTCTCTGGTAGTTTGTTCTGGTGAGTCGGTGACGTGGGTAACGCTATTGGTGTTAGAGGATCCCATCAGAAAGTAGTATAGCAGATCTGCAGATCCTCGT
This sequence comes from Protea cynaroides, assembly GCA_028583415.1. Lineage (NCBI taxonomy): Eukaryota > Viridiplantae > Streptophyta > Magnoliopsida > Proteales > Proteaceae > Protea > Protea cynaroides. The sequence continues at coordinate 82,557,096 of CM053273.1, read as the reverse complement.
GGCAGGAAGCTATGCTGTTTTATTTAGGCCTTGGTTTTGTGGTAATATTGGTATATTAATTACTTATTTTCTTTTGGTGTGATGGTTAGCCCAATGTAGTAAAAAGAATCACAAATATAATGGGAAGAGTCTAAAGGGCAGGTGGCAGTGCTCTGAGACCTTGTTTGGCCATTTGAAACAATGGGTTATCCTTATGAGATGTCTTTTCCTCAAATCTCAAATTGATTGGTAGCCAGCAAGCCAATGGACTATTTGATTGCGGGTGCCCATGATGGTTGTGACTTGTGATCCTCTACAGATTGTTCATGCTTTGGCTACATATTTTATTCAGAAGAATCTATATTTGCTACTTATAACAACCGAGCCCTTAGATTTGCACTTGACATCCTTACTAATGAGCTACTTCATTTGTTTCTAAATGAAACTTTGGATATATTAGTATAGGACCTGGTTTTCCTATACAGACGTTAAGGAAAGAATCTCCTTAACCGGCACCTATATCCAAGGTTTAAAGTATTGGAATCGGGTATTATATTGGAAGGATTTTTTTAAGAGACGTTTCATATGGTATTGTATCAGAGAGGTGCAAGATACGCGTGAAAATGAGCAAGATACGCATTGAAATGCTTAAAATACATGCAAAATATAGCTCTGAAGCATAAAACACTATAAATAGTTGTAGATCATGAGAAGTTATGCAACATATAATAATTTCAAAGTCATCCATGAACCCTACAAACAAAATCTTAAGAACTTTTAGTTTAGGAAACAGATGGTTACCTTTTCCTTGAAATCTTCTAATCCTTGCTTCAAATGAAGTTGAATCTTGCTTTTAGTGTGTAGATTGAGTGGATTGTGAAAGATTTAAGTGAAGAATGAAGCTTTTTGGAAGAAAAATGGAAATTTAAGCAAAAACCTACCTGTTTCGTTGAAACCTAGAGTTCTCGGTCGACATCAGTCGAAACAGACTGATTTCAACTGAAAGCATGTCTTTGTTTAGCCTGGTTCAGTACTGTTGTGACCGGTATTGGTCGAAACAGGGATTTTGGTCCGAAATCCAGTCGAACCGAAATTTTGGACTGAAATTTTTTATAAACTAATTATGATACCTGGATTCGTTTCGGACCGGTGATTTTTCAAAACATTTCAGCCGAAATTTAGAACCACGGCTTGCTATGCTTTGGCGTTTGATGACTTGCTTGGAACCTTCACCATCCCACTGAGTTTGCTGCTGCCTCCGCCACTTCCTTGGTTCACTTTGACGCAAACCTTGCTGCATCAAGTATTTCTTTTGGTGGTCACTGTGCATCGGTTGTTTTTCATCCTTGGATAATTGTCTTCGGTGCCACTAATCAAATGACTGGATCTTCTAACCTATTCTTTTAGTATTCTTCTTGTCTTGGTAAAGGCAAGGTTTGGGTTGTCTAGGTAAAGATAAGTTTTAAATGTGCTTATGTATGTTAAAGTAGGGTTTCCTTGGAATATTAGGTCTTAAAATGGCCATTTTAGCCCCAAAACACAATTTTTTAGCCTTCGTGGGGTTTTTTACAATGTCTCACTGACCAAGATCTCGGTTTTCTAGGTTTTCCCAAGTGTCGAGACACCCTCGAAACTTGAAATTTTGAACCTTGGTAACCAGAACTGGAACCAAGAGCCTGTGGCTATGGGCGAGCACCTTGATCTTCATCTTGGGTTGTATGAGTGTATCCTTCTTCAAAAGTGAACTACAACCCAACATAAAACTGGGAAAGCCCACCGTTAGCACCATCACCAGCACCATCACCATCACCATCATCAGCACCAGTACCATCCCCACCACCATAGCCATCATCACGATCATCATCATTATTTTTGGGATTTATTCCTCCATACTGAGCACCAGACCTCGTCTTCCTAGCATCACCATCATTAGAACAACCATCGTCCAAGTCTTGTGCTTGTGCTTGTATCTGTGATGGTGGTTATGTTTTTATGTTTCATCTTCTTCCATTTGTCAAATGATGTTCTCCACAATTGGATCAGGTACGATTGTTAGGGATTTTAGTCAGCTGATCCATTACGAACACCCTATCATTACACTATCCACCCTCAAATTAGATCTTCTTCATCAAGGATGTGGTAGATTAGCTGATCCATCACCAACACCCTATCATTGTCCTCTATCCACACTCTAACTAAATCTTCTTCAAGGATTTGGTTGATGTCAAGTGGGTTGATATCTATGTCCTCCCTTTCTTTCTATTCCAACTCAAGATACCATTTTCCACTTAATGATGTAGTTGGAAGTACACCAAATTGTCTACTTTCACAAGACTGAGGAGGTTGCGGATTTGGTGTGTATCAAACATAATGTGCTCCAATTTCTTTCACAACCACTAAGGAGGCTGTTTGGAATAAGATCCGAATTGCAATCCTCCTTAAGTTTGGTGCTCTGCCCCCATATTTAAGCAATAGCCCTTTAGATTTGCTACCATCATCACTCTTCCACATGGCAAAACTAGGTTTGTCGGTTAAGGAGATTCTTTCCTAAATGGCCATATGTGAAACTTTTGCATTAATTCCAATGTTTAAGTTTCACCGTATATTGTTCGACCAGGGAGGTCAAACCTGCAGTTGAAGCTTGAAATGTGACCTGGCTTTATTTAGAATTTAATGCATTGGCTTGGTCTCAGAGCAATGGAAGGAGAGCTCATAAAGCATAGCCAATGGGATCATGAAAGAAAATTGGACAAATGTGCATCAGTCCCCCAACATTACAGCACAACATTCGTAAACTCAACAGAATAAATCCCTTAGCTTAAAATTTATTTCTCATGGGTTTGCCAATTATTTCTTAGTGCTCGACTTGTCCTCCTTTACTAATCCAACCTGAGCTGCGCTATTTTTTTCCTTGCACTTTGGGTTGTTTTTTAGGGGGGGAGGGGGGGAGTTATTATTACACAGATGTATAATTTCCTAAACAAATTGTCAGGTTTTAGTTCTTCGTGTAACTTTTGTGTTAGGATTTCAGTATTGGAAATAAGGAGGTCTTGGATTCCATATGTAAATATATTTTAAACTGTTGAATGAGAGAATGAGTGAGATAATGATCTCCTCACTCAGCCTTCTTATTTGTAATGAAATATTGATAGTCAAGATTACAAATATATCCCTAATGATAATAAAATAAAAGAAAAGAAAATTACAATGGTACCCTTGAACACATGAATTACGATACTCCCCTTTAAGTTAGTATATATATATCATACATACCCAACTTGGACAATATCATGTGAAATGGTTTCCCCCAATAACTAAAAAATGTATCATGCCTGAATCTAACTGGGGTTCGCGGTGGTGGAGGAACCGGATCGGAAAAAAGAGGGATTCTAGTTGTAAGATAGCTAATGAAACCGTAGCTGGAATTGAGATCTCATTCAAAGAGAAAGATACTCCCCTTTAAGTTAGTATATATATATCATACATACCCACCTTGGACAATATCATGTGAAATGGTTTCCCAGATAAACCTTTAGTGAAAATGTCTGCCAGCTGATCCTCTGATTTGACGAATGGATCTGAATCTAACCACTTTCTAGCTTCTCTTTGATGAAGTGAGGATCTACCTCAACATGCTTAGTTCTATCATGTTGGATAGGATCGTGAGCAATGCTGATGGCTGCTTTACTGTCATAAAACACAGTCATAGATTGAGTATATTGGACTTTCAAGTCTCCGAGTAAGCCTTTCAGCCATAAGAGTTCGCGTATTCCCTGGGCTATCGCCTTGAATTCTACTTCTGCTCTGGAAGGGACCACTACATTCTGCTTCTTGCTATGCCAAGTGGCCAGATTTCTACCCACATAGGTGCAATAACCAGAACTAGATTTTTGGTTTGGACTGCTTGCCCAATCGGCGTCGGTATCAGCCTCCACTTTGAGATAATCATGTGGTGAGAGTAAAATCCCTTTCTCTGGAGCTGCCTTTAGGTAATGTAAAATTTTATAGACTGCCTCTATATGTATTGAGTTAGGATCATGCATAAACTGACTCACCAAACTCACTTCAAATGCAATATCTGACCTGGTATGTGATAGATAAATAAGCCTTCCAATTAATTGCCTTTATCCGCCAGTGTCCCTTCTTTCTCCCTAAGCTTAATATTAGAATCCAAAAGAGTATCACATGGTCGGCACCCTAGTATTCTTGTTTTTGAGAGAAGATCGAGGACATACTTTCTTTGAGTGAGAAAGATGCCCTTTGTAGAGCGAGCAACTTTAATCCCAGGAAAGTATCTGAGTTTTCCAAGATCCTTGATTTCAAACTTGTTCTCCATAAACGTTTTCAATTTTCTAATTTCATCATCATTACTCCCAGTAACAACAATGTCATCCACGTATACAAGAAGTGCAGTGAAAGTTCCAGATGTATGCTTGATAAACAACGTATGGTTAGCATTACTCTGAACATAGCCAAATGCTATCATAACTTTGTGAAATTTACCAGACCATACTATAGGGGACTGTTTAACCATAAAGCGAGTGTTTTAACTTGCGTACCTTCCCTTTGGTGCTTGCATCTATAAAACTAAGTGAACAGTCCATATAAATTTTCTCTGTAAGTTACCCATGGAGGAAGGCATTTTTCTCATCAAGCTGTTGTAAATCCCAGTTATGGTGTATTGCGCATGCCAAAAGAACCCGGACTGTTGTCATCTTGGTCATTGGAGCAAAGGTTTTTTGGTAATCAATCCCATATATTTGGGTGAATCCACAAGCAACCAGCCTTGCCTTATACATATCTACAGTGCCATCTATTTTCTGCTTGACTGTGAAAACCCACCTGCACCCTACTGACCTCTTACCTGGTGGGAGTGGAACAAGGTCTTATGTATCATTTTTCTTCAAGGCTTTCATTTCTTCTATCATTGCAGCTTTCCACCGTTCATCTATAATTGTATCTTATCATTTCTGAGGAATAGACACAGAGGAAAGCGATGACACAAAAGCATGGAAGGAAGGAGATAAAGAGTTATATGAAAACAAAATTAGAAATTGGGTGAAGTGTGCAGAACCTAGTACCTTTTCGAATGGAAATAGGTAGATCAGAATCAGAGAGAGAAATTTCCTTACCAGGAGGAAGCTCAGTCTCAGGATCCAAGGTTAGCGAAGGGACATGTGAAGTTACGTTGATGGTAGTGGTCCTTCCTTGCTTGCTTTTGGCATGGCTGTAGACTTACAGAGGTTTGGCATTAAGGCTAGTTGTGGGAATAGGTGTAGGTGTAAAAGATGGTATTGTATCATGGTCTGATGATGCATCTGTGTTTGGAACATACGGATCCGGATCCGTGATGACTCTTTCTTGGACTCTTTCTATTTGTTTTGGTAAAAACAGAGGCACATCTTCAAGTTCGGCACTCTGAGCTGCATCTTTCTCCCCTTGCATCAGGTGCTCATGAAAGAGAACATCTTTGGTAACAAAAGTCCTCCGGGAGAGAGGATGGTAGCACTTACATCCTTTCTGTGTGGCAAGATAGCCAATGAAAATGCAACGAAGCCCTCTGGGATCAAGCTTGCCAAGAGATTGATGGTTGCAGGCATAAGAAACACAACCAAAGACCTTTGGTGGTAGCACAAAGGAAGTATTGCCGAGTAGGAGATCCAGAGGGGCTTTGTTATTGAGAATTCTCGATGCGAGTCGATTGATAAGAGAGGCCGCAGTGAGAACAACATCACTCCAAAAACGGGTTGGAACATGTCCCTCAAACATTAGAGCTCTTGCAGTCTCAAGAAGGTGACGATTTTTTCTCTGCAACCCCATTTTGAGCCTATGTGTCAACACAACTCATTGATGTAGGATCCCATTATCTGACAAATAGTGCTGAAATGTTTCTTCCAGGAATTGCTTCCCATTGTCACTGCGAAGTACCTTCAACTGAGCCTGGAACTGAGTCTTTATTATGTTATGGAATTGGTGGAAGCACTAGAAAACGTTACTTTTATTATGCATTAGATATATCCAGGTAGTCCTTGTATGACAATCAATAAAGGTTACAAACCAACAATGCCTAGAGATAAAAGTAGTCTTAGCGGGTCCCCAAACATTAGAATGCACTAAATAAAAAATACCACTACTTCTATTTGATGAAGGTAAATAGGTTGTACGAGCCTGCTTAGCCAAAATATAGGCTTCGCATAGTAAATCGTTTTTATTACAATGTTTAAATAAAAAAGGAAACAACTGAGATAAAACAATTGGACGGCTGAATAAATTTGATGTGGGGTAGTCTGAGGTGAAGGTGGTGTAGAGGATAATGTAGGTGCTGAAGGATTATCATCAAGCAAATAGAGATCACCATGCAATCCCCTATGTCCAATCGTCTTTCCGTTCACCCGATCCTGAATCACACACGAGGAAGGAAAAAATGTTACTTTACAGTTAAGAGATTTATTAAGACTACTAATAGATAACAAATTTGTAGAAAAACTAGGAACGTAAAGAACAGACTGTAAAGTAAGGGTGGAGGAGCAGTGGATGGATTCCTTTCCAGATATAGGAGAGAGAGAGAAAGAGAGACCCATCTGCTACTATGACTGTATCTTTCCTTGAAGAGGGAGAGTATAAATGGAAGGAGTTAAATTGAACCGGTCATGTGATCAGTGGCTCCGGTGTTCATAACCCATGGGCTAGGGACAGAGAAAGCACAATGACCAGCACGAGAAATACTTGACTGAACAAAATATGAATCTGGTGTAGCAGATGATGATGGAAAAACAATATTAGTTGCAGAAGATGGCCTTAGTAGATTTCTGAGCGCTTAAAGTTCTTCTGCTGAAAGCATAGTTAGAGTCCCACTAGGAGGGCAAGCTTTTGTCTGATGGGCCTATGGTGCCTGGAAACTCTTGGATCTCTGTATCCCTTTTTCATGCCTCTTGGCCTCAAAATCAACTAGTTTGTCATGTAATTTTCAGCAAGTATCTTTAGTATGCCTTTCCTTCCCACAAATTTCACACCGAACTGGGTTTCGAGAGGAAGTAGGTTTGGAGGATGCAGTACCACTTTGCTGAGTGGTTTGGAGGGCTGACTGTTCTACTAGTAATGTAGGCATCATAGATATACGGCACATGTCCTCAGATTGAACCAAGGCATAAGCCTGTTCTAAAGATGGGAGGGGCTCTCTATTGAGGATTTGAGTGCGAATTTGATCAAATTCAACATTGAGGCTAGGCAAAAAATTATACACCCTTAGTTTGTCCTTTGCAAGCTTCATAGCATTAGCATCAGTAGAACAGACAGCAGTAAAGGTGTCATAATAGTCCAACTCTTGCCACAAACTTCGGAGTTTAGAATAGTATTGGGATACAATAATGTCCCTTTGCTTAGTTGCACCAATATTCACATGGAGATCATAAATCAAGGAGTAGTTGCCAACTTGAGAATAGGTTTCCTTGGCTGCATTCCAATTTTCGGTTGCATCAGGCAACAATATGTACCCCCGGCCAATTTTAGGTTCCATACAGCCAATTAGATATGCCATCACAATAAAGTTTTCGGACGCCAATTTTTCATAAAGTCGGTTTGTTGGGGCAGGTGCCTTTTTGTGACCGGTGAAATATCCCAACAGACCTCTTGCAAGGATCGCCATGTGTGCTGTTTTAGATCACTTTAAATAGTTGGTCTCATCCAACTTGATGGGGTTGAGTGCAATAGCAGTGAATTCAATTTTTGAGATCTCCGTGTTGGGTGAAACAACTTCTGAAGAATCAAACATGGTGATGAACACAACCCAAGAACGATATGTCTAAAAAACTTCAGCAAAATAAATTGATATGTGCTCAACAATGTAAATACATGGAACAGAGATGCCGCTAGTGAAGTACCAGAGGCAACAATTTGTGGTGCCGTATTTCAGTCTTCTAGGAATGAGATACACATCTGTAGCAAGTTTCGATCTTCATACAGACAAGGAAGAATCGAGGATGGCTATGTGTGCGATCTCTTCGAAGAGATCCCCTGCAACGAGGGATACATGGCAAAAGATGATAACTGATCCTTGGAGAGAGGTTCTTAGTTTATCGGAGAAGGTTGGAAGGGGTAGAGAAGGTTAGGCGATAGGCTTATAGAGGGCGGTGCTAGGTAATGGCGGAGGCTTGTAGAGGCAGAACTGGGAGGTCGAGGCAGTTGGTGGTAATGGTGGTAGGTGGTAGAGGCAGAAGCATTGGTGCGGTAGGTGGTAGAGTCGGTAGGGCTGAAGAGTGGTGGCGGTAGGGTTAAGAGGAAAAGAGAGAGAGACGGTAGGGTTGGGGCAGTAGAAGATTGAGGCGGTAGGGTTGGAGGGTGGTGGCGGTACGGTTACAGGGTGGCGGCGGTAATGGGTGGTGGTGGTAATGGGTGAGGACGGTCCTAGAGTTGGTACCCCAAGAATGGTGGCTCTGATACCATGTTGAATCAGAGAATGAGTGAGATAATGATCTCCTCACTCAGCTTTCTTATTTATAATGAAATATTGATAGTCAAGATTACAAATATATCCCTAATGATAATAAAAGAAAAGAAAAGAAAAAAAATTACAATGGTACCCTTGAACACATGAATTATTACATAAACCATCCTAGTATTTCTGGTAATACCTTATATGTTAGTAAACAATTCAGAGCCATAAATTTTTAGAAATGATGGAAAGCATCATACGGCCAATAGTTAAGATATTGTAATATTGGATAAAAAAATTGCAGAAGATATGCCGAACTTTGGAATTTGGATACTGTAAAACACATGTATACTGTTGGAGGATTACATGATCAATGAATACCAGTCAGTCGCTTTTCCTGTCAATGTTATTTTGTGAGGAAGAAACAGTTCTATTTCTTGGATTTTTTTTTGGGCTTTGCTGGATGTTTCCTGTAGACATTCTCAGCCTCTTGTGGTTTTCGTGCTCTGTACATTTTGGCAAGGAGTGGGGGTGCTTCAATTCCACTCTTAAGAGATCTTTTGCGGCAAATTGGAAAGAGAGAAACAAAGAGAGGTCATCCGGTAAGCTTTGCAGGGCCATGATGGTGCATGCAGCATTTGAGTAGGCAACCAGGACATGTTGCAGGATATTTCTTTTGACTGATTGACTCTATTATAAGTAGTTGGTTCAGGTGGTGCAATCCGGACCAAATGTTGCGGTTGTTTTTATAATTGATACCAACTTTTCACTCTGCCCATCATTCGTATATGGGCAATCATTGGTTGGCTTTAATAAAATTATTTATTGCCCATAAAAAATAAGTTCATGACATTTTTCTTCAGAAATTTCCTTGATTCTCTACTTTTTTTTTTGCTCTCGTGCGTGGGGATGAGCTTGGGCCTGGGGGGGGCAGAGTTGGTTTGGGGGAAGTAAATCCACATGTGACTTCAATCATTCGCTGAAAATTTTGCATCAATTATCTTTTGTACAACTACCTAAAGAGCTCTATGATACACATAGTTTGTCGTAACTGTCACTGCAAAGCAAGCATGGTTGGATGGGCTTGTTATTCTGATTTGTCAGACATTTATGAATTCATATGTTTGTAGTAATGAGTGGGGTAGAACTACTTCCAATATATGTGAAGAGTCAGGAAAAATTACTACCTTGGCATGTAAAACTTTTTATAATCAGGAAAAGTGAAATTATTGTAGGCAAAAGAAGTATCCTGGCTGACAGAAAAACAGAGGAACTAAAACCCAAGCTAAAATGAAATCAGAAGACCACCACAAGGCCAAAAGATAAGCCCCTACAACTGCATGTCCCTGCCACAAAGAAATAGCCATGACAACTGGGAAAAAGACTCAAGGAAACAATCCCAGAATCAAAGCAGATTTATCAACATAACAACCCCTGGAGGGTTGCCAACACACAGAGATATGAACAAACTTTTGGGAAGTTTTATCTTGGCCATAGTTGATTGTTTAAGACTCTTTTTCCTGAGTTGTTAATTAATTCTCATTTATGCACTTCGTATAACTGGTATATTGAGTTTTTCTTTCTGCATAATTGTTGATACTTAAAGTCACAATTGAACAGAGGAATCGTGGCTTCCAAGATCCTTGTTTGTAATTGAAGGCTATGTGCTTCTGTGCATTGAAGACCTTATGCAGTTCAGCTCTCTTTCAGCAGATGATGTGTCACGCTCCTCGTATCTCTCTCTTGACTTGTGCTGCTCCGTCAATGACATATCTGACATGGTAATCCTGAGTTACTTTTGCTTTATAAAAAAGATCCATTGTCCACATGTTAAATATATAGTTGATGAATTAATCCAACAAATTTCAGATGATTTTGTCCCATATACTGAAGCATACAAGCAGATTTTGTATCGGACACCACTTTAATCCCCATCTGCTTCCTGTGTAACCATGCTGCGTTCTAGCATAACAGATGCATCAAGAATTAGAACAAGTTTGATTGAGGGCGGGCCTTGTGCAATGGTAAAGGTTGCTCCATTGTGACCTGGTTGTCATGGGTTCAAATCTGGAAACAGCCTCCTCGTGAAATGGGGTAAGGCTGCGTACAAGCCCCAGACACTCCAGTGGCGGGAGCCTTGTGCACTGGGTACACCCCACTAATGTTGCTGTTATCTTTTCCCTTTGCTAAACCAAACTATTCCTGTTTTCTAAGAATGGATTATGTCATTGCTATGAAGGAAATTTTAGGCTGTTTACTTAGTTATCTATGGAATTTTTTTCCAGCTCATCTTATGACGTTCTACAGAATATATTATCTAGGATATGGACCTATGGTTTATATTGAAAATTTGTTGGTCAGTAACAGAAATAAAATAACTGAAACCAACACATGTGAAAACTGAGAGGGAGAGATGGAAGAATAGGAGAGGGAGAGAGGGTGAGTTTGATTCTAGTAAGAGGTTAGAATCTGCTTTTCTTTTTATTCGTCTTTGAAAGCCTTGATTGATTTTCTTTATTTTTCGTGATCAGTCGCTCCGCTTTCAGCAAGTACATCTACCTCAATATCCCACTTTCAAGATACTGGTATATATTCGGTTAACCTTGCTCGGCTTCTAGAGTGGATCTGAATTTGCTTATCCAATCAGAGTGAGGGACTCTGAAAGAGTCAATCCACACTTGCCTTTCAGCTCTTTCTCTGGAAACTCCATTTGTGATGATTTTGTGCTTTCTAGATGTGGCTTCAGTTTTTGTATTCTCTTCTTCGTTTTTCGCCTGAAATCTTGCAATCATGCCTAAACCAAAGACCTCAATGGTGTTGCAGGCGAACCCACCTTTAGTCGATGTTGCACGTTTTCCTTCCCTTTTCTGTGTGGTCGATTGGTATATCACTCCTATTAGCCTAGTATTTATAGACAAATAAAAAGAGAGAAGGGATAGGTCTAGGACTCCACAAGGTAAGGAGTTGTAGTTTCAAAAGGGCATAGGAATTTCACATGTCAACTTGACAAGGAATCCCACACCCAAGGATTAAAGTATTGTGTATCGGTATCATATCGGTCAGCTGATTTTAAGAGACATACGTGGATGCGCATGGATATGCATGGATACGGGGCAAGATACGCACAAAAATGATTAAGGAATATACAAAACACAATTTTAAAGCATGAAAACACTATAAGTAGCAACATTAAGAAGAAAAATGTTTCTTACATCATGGATATGCATGGATATAGGGCAAGATAGGCAAAAAAATGATTAGGGAACATACAAAACATAATTTTTAAGTGTAACAAAATCACAAAGAGATGTAACAAATAACTTCACAAACCAGAAACTAAGAGACAAGAGGATTGAGAAGAAGAAAAGAGAGAGAGAGAGAGAGAGAGAGAGAGAGAGAGAGAGAGAGAGAGCAGTAAAGAGCTGCAAAGGAAATCGACACCACCCTTCTCCTCTATAACTTGTATTTATAGAGAAACTAATACCTATTACAAGAGAAGTATCCATATAGAGAATAGACATAAGAAGGAAACAAATAAGGACAAAATTGGAAACTAAATAAGACCCAAAATAGGCCATACAGACCCAGCCGCTATAGGCTGGCACTAATCTTAGCACCAGCCAATATCGGTAAGGGCTTGTTTGGCCCTTACATAATAAACTGTAACACCTTCCCTCAAGCTATAATGTATAAATTACCCAATCCAAGCTTGTAACAGTTTAATCAATATGCTAGTCCAAACAACGGCTTCGTAAAAATATCAGCAAGTTGATTTGAAGAAGATACGAAGGTAGTAACGACTATCTTCTTCATAACTTATTTCAAACAAAGTGACAGTTAGCCTCTATATGTTTGGTATGCTCATGGAAGATTGGATTACTTGCAATATAAATAGCAGCTTGATTGTCACACATCAAGGACATAGGCCTAGAGACAGGAAATTCAAGCTCTTGTAGAAGAGTTTTCAACCATAACAACTCAGTAGTAGTATGTGCCATAGCACAATATTCAGCTTTAGTACTAGACTTGCATATAGTAGTTTTCTTTTTACTCCGCCAAGTAACCAGATTACCTCCAACAAAAGTACAGTATCTAGTGGTGGAACGTCTATCACTATTAGCTCCCACCCAATCAGAATCAGAATAACCGACAATGTCAAGATGCCGATGCTGATGATAAATAAGACCAGCTCCAGGAGATTTCTTGAGGTACAATAATATGCGATAGGTTCTCCCAATGAGCAACTTTAGGAACATGCATAAACTGACTAACAACCCCAATAGCAAAAGAAATATTAAACCGAGTTACAGTCAGATAAATCAATTTTCCAACCAAGCGTCTATATTGATGAATGTCAGAATACTCAGGACTATCACAAGTTTCAAGCTTCTGATGTGGATCCATTGGTGTATTAACCGGTTTGGCTCCAAGAATTCCTGATTCAAAAAGCAAATCAGTACATACTTCCTTTGAGATAGGCTAATGCTTTTACTATTGCGATCCACTTCAATCCCCAAGAAGTAATGAAGAAGACCTAAGTTTTTCATCTGGAAGTGAGTATTCAAATAAGATTTGATTTCAGCAATGCCTGTTTTATCATTCCCAGTAATAATAATATCATCGACATAAATGGCAATAATGGTGACATGAGAAGAACGACATTGTACAAAAATGGAATGATCAGAGTAACACGTAACAAAGTAAAAAACTGTTATAAAAATTCTGAACTTATCAAACCATGCATGAGGAGATTGTTTTAGACCATAAATTGTCTTAAGCAATTTGCACACCTTAGTTGTGTTCCCTTCCTGAGCAACATACCCTGGACGTTGGTCCATATAGACTTCCTCGTGTAGGTTACCATATAAAAATGTATTCTTAATATCCATCTGATAAAGGGGTCAATCAATATTCACAGCCAAAGAAACAATAACACGAACCAAGTTGAGACAAGCAACAGGAGAGAATGTCTCAAAATAATTTACCCCATAGGTTTGAGTGTCCTTTGGCAACTAGTCTAGCCTTTAGTCTGTCAACAGTTCCATTAGAATTATGCTTTACTGTATAAACTCATCTGCAACGAACCACTGAATAACTTTCAAGAAGATCTACAAGAGTTCATGTTTGGCGTGCCAATAAGGCATCCATCTCAGTATCCATAGCTGCTTTCCACTCTGGATGGGACAAGGCTTGGGAAAGGGTAGTAGGAACAGTTGTAGTAGATATAAATAGTGAATCAAATTTTGGTGACAACGAGGTAGATGGTCCGTGGAAACAAAATTTTCAATAGGATAAGCAACTAAAGAATGCTGAGTACAAGTACGAGTACGAGTACCTTTACGAAGAGCAATAAAAAGATCAAGAGAGACCTCAGGATCAGGAGAAGTAGTAGTCGTTGGTGGAGCAGCTGGTGTAGTACTTGTTGGAGTCACTTTAGAACGCCGTTGATATACCTGTAGGGGAAGTGGTGGGTCATCAGATGGAGAAAATGCGTCAGAAGGTGGAGAATCATCAGATGTAACCAAAGGAATCGACAGTTCAGATGGAGGTGAAGGAGGTGGCACCACGACTTGATAGTATGGCTTGTCTTCGAAAAAGGTAACATCAAGACTGACATAATGACGTTTAGTAGTTGGATCAAAACACCGATACCCCTTCTGAGTATGGGAATAACCAAGAAAGATACACTTTAGAGAACAGGGGAAAAGTTTTTCCAACTTAGGATGCATAATGTGAACAACGCATGTACTACCGAAAACTCTAGGATGAAGAAGAAATAAAGGAGTGTTAGGATAAAGAAGAGAAAATGGGATTTTGTCGTGTAAAATAGAAGACGGCATACGATTAATGAGAAAACAGGCTGTCAAAACAGCATCACACCAATAAAACTGAGGGACATTCATATGAAACAGTAGGGACCTAGCAATATCCAGAATATGCCTAGCATTCAGTAACCCCATTTTGTTGAAGGGTATAGGCACAACTAGTATGATGGATTATACTATTAGCAAAACAGAAATCAGAAACAACATTTTGAACATATTAAAGGTCATTATCTGTTCGTAACACTTTAATTGGAACTCCAAATTGAGTAAGAATTTCCTTATGAAGCCTTTTGAAAATAGAAAGAATCTCAGAACGGTCTTTTATTAAAGAAAGTCAGGTCATCCTAGAAAAATCATCCACGAAGATTACAAAATAAGATAAACCTAATCTATTGGGTACACAACAAGGGCCCTAAATATCAGAATGTACTAAAGAAAAAGGAGTAGAATTCTTAGGACTAGAACTAGAAGGGAAAGACGAACGATGATGTTTTTCTAACTCACACGCCTCACATTGTAGTGTAGTGAGAGACTTGCAACTAAGGGTGTTAAACAGTTTATAATCGGTTAAATGGCCCAGTCCGGTCCAGTGTGGTGAGTAGGAGGGTAAAACCAAAACTGAACCAATTAGCTATACAGTTTCAAAATTGAAACCAGAACCCATTAGTAATCGGTTTCTGTTTACCGGTTTTTAAACGGTTTTTCATTAATCGGTTCTGATTGCGATTTATATACGGTTTAAAGCGTCATTTGTTAATCATTTTTTCATAATAGAAAAAATATATACATCGTCTATAAATCCTACACTCCCCATGTTGATGGAGATATTGTTGACTACAAAGTGCATCTAAGTAATTTTTCCAATAAAACAATAACTACAAATGTAATTGGTTTTGGTGTGAAACTTCAATCGTGAAATAGAGACTTTTTTTATTTCTCCTTTGTGTGTGATTGTCGATAATGGCTGTGTTATTATGTTTAACAGTTTAGGTTAATTAGGTTTTGGAAGGTTAGGGAAATAATAGGTAGGTTGTATAGGTAAATAAGGTAATGGGATCAGTGTTATTCTATTTAGCAGTTTAGGTTAATGAGATTTCAGAAGGTTAAGGAAATAATAGGTAGGTTGTATAGGTAAATAAGGTAATGCTACTAGGGTTTGCCGGTTAGGAAAATAAATGGTCCAATTCATTCAGTTTTACTCGGTGTCTAACCGGTGTGAACCGCCGTGTACACGGTCTCAAACCGCACCGACCCGAATAAGTAAACGGTGTCATTTTCTAAACCAGAACCGAACCATTTATTAGACGTTTTCCCCGTTCCGGTGCAAATGAGCCGGTGCGATTTCGGTAAACGGTTTCGGTGCTAATATTGCACCCTTACTTGCAACTAGGAATAAGAACTTTCATCTTAGACAAAGACAAATGACCAAGCCATTGGTGCCATTGAAGAGGGGTAGTGGTAGTAGTGGAAGTTGCAGCAATATGTAAACGTTCAGTGGGCTCCAAGTAGTACAGACCAACATGCTCACGTCCTCCACCAATCATTTCCTTGATCCTGAGATCCTGAAAGGTACAACGGGAGGGGTAAAAGGTAGCAACACAATATTAAGAGATTTAGTTAGTTGATTAATAGACAAAAGATTAAGAGGAAAATTAGGTACATGTAGGACTGAGGGTAAAGATACTGGTTAAGGGAGACATGATGGTGCTGAGAGGCAGGAATAGAAGACCCATTAGCAAGGTAAATGGTAACAAGTTTATTGGTTTCATGAAAAGACGAAAAGACAAAGGACTCACCCGTCATGTGACAAGTGGCACCCGAATCAATGATTCAAGGGTGAGGACATGTGTAGGAAAGGAAAGTAGATGTACCTATACGAACCAAAGTAATAGTAGAAGAAGGACCAGTAGTCTCAAGGTTTTGAACCCTTCAAAGAAGGGCCTCATACTGATTAGAAAACGAAGCAAGTGTAGATGGTGGAACATGGGCAGCCGGGGATGCATCATCAATGGTAACAATATTCACCAAATTATCCGCCCATTCAAGAAGATCAAATTTATCCCAACAAGTATTAGCAGTGTGGTTGGGTTTGTTGCAATGAATACAGAAGCGGGTAGACTTTTCAACTGAAGAACGACCAAAACCACGACCACGACCATGACCACGACCACGGTTGGAGCCACGACCCTTAGAAGTGGAACCCCGACCACGGCCAGCAAATAAGGCATTTGTATCTTTTGGGGAAGTGTCGGTCTGGGGAACCAAACGTTGGAGACGAAAGAATGTCTCACTTAGGGTAGGTATGGCAGCACTTCGCCACACAAAATTCAAACTGTTGGGTTTTCAGTTTATTAACATCAGTGGTAAGAGGCTGCATAGCTTGGATCTCTTCAATAAGGCCTTTGAAGCCTCCATAGTAGTCAGTCAAGGATTTGTCATAAATGGAATAGGTAAACATCCTCTCATAGAGATCATAAATTCTAGAAACATCCTTATCTTGGCCATAGGTCTCTTTTAAATCATCCCATATGGCCTTAGCAGTATTGTGAAACATTACAGTAGGCAATATGGAAACATCAATAAACTCCGCCAATGTTATGCTGCCGGTCCCAAGCCCGGATAAAGGAGGAGAGTTGGTATGTCAGGTTGGTAGCCGGTACTACCAAAAATACAGTCAAACCCTTATCATGGATTCACAAACAAAAGATAATCAGCGTAATGCTAGGGCGTTCTCTGTAAACGACGCGTTACACCTAGTCCATGGTATAGCAAAAAATGGGCAAGGGCCCGCCGCATTGCCCGAATGCGGTGAAAAGTTTGCTAGGGCCGCCTCATCCGCGCCTGGGTGCAGTGATAAATTGGCAAGGGTTCTCGCACTGTGGACGAGTGCGGGCAAAGAAGCTAGTCCATAAACATAGGATTAGAATAGCATCTTGGAACATAGGATCTTTAACGGGTAAGAGTTTAGAATTGATAGATGTTATGAGGAGAAGAAGGATTAACATAGCTTGTATATAAGAGACTAGATGGAAGGGTAAAAAAGCTAAGGAGTTGGATGGCTTTAAACTTTGGTATACGGGGGATAAAAATAATAGCAATGGAGTGGGAATAATAGTAGATAAAGATTTAAAAAATGATGTGGTGGATGTGAAAAGATTTGGTGATAGGATTATAGCCATCAAGCTAGTGATGGGGAAAGAGATATTCAATATAATTAGCGCTTACGCACCCCAAGTAGGATTGGATGCGAATAGTAAGTTACAATTTTGGGAACATATGGATGGATTAGTACAAGGTTTACGACAAGGTGAAAAGATTATAATAGGGGGTGATTTGAATGGACATGTAGGGGGAGATCGTGGAGGTTATGAAGATGTGCATGGGGGATATGGTTTTGGAGTAAGGAATGAAGAGGGGACCTCAATTCTAGATTTGCTACAGCTTATAATTTATCCATCGTAAACACATACTTTGAAAAGAGAGAGGAGCATTTAGTCACCTTCAAAAGTGGGCACCATAAAAGCCAAATAGATTTCTTTCTAACTCGAAGGTCCAATAGATTGTTATGTAAGGATTGTAAAGTTATACCTGGGGAGAGTCTAACCACTCAACATAGATTATTGATCTTGGATATATGTCTCACTACGCCGAGTAGTAAGAAAGGTCAGGTTTTGTGCCCTAGGATAAGGTGGTGGTGCTTAAAACTTTTACTGATAATGTGATTAAACAAGGAATGTGGAACTTTAAAGGAGACACTGATACAATGTGGAATGAGATGACTGCTTGTATTAAAAAAGTTGTTAAAGAGGTTCTAGGTGTATCAAAAGAAAAATGTCATTCTCCTAGAGAGTCTTGGTGGTAGAATGATGAGGTTCAAGCAGCCATTAAAGCTAAGAAAGATAGTTTTAAGGCATGGCAAAGGACTAAGGATATAGATGATCTAAAAAGATATAGATTTGCTAGAAATGAAGCCAAGAAGATTGTGGGACAAGTAAGGGCGAAGAAATATGAATATCTTTATATCAATCTAAGCACTAAGGAAGGAGAAAAAGCTATCTATAAAATAGCTAAGATGAGGGAAAAGCAGAGTAGAGATTTAGACCATGTTAGATGTATTAAAAGTACAGATGGTAGAGTTCTAGTAAGGGATGAGGACATTAAAGAGAGATGGAACGATTATTTTTACAGCTTACTAAATGAAGACGTCTCAGGAAATAGTGCTCTAGATTGCTCCATTACTCACCATGACACCACAGGTCATAGGTATATATACATAAAATTAGGGTGACAGAAGTGAAAGAGGCTTTAAGGAAGATGAATGTAGGCAAAGCACCTGGCCCAGTTAACGTCCCAATAGAAGTTTGGAAGAGCCTAAGAATGTATGGAGTATCTTGGCTAACTATGTTGTTCAATAAAATTATGAGCTCAGGAAAAATGCCAAATGAATGGAGAAGTAGTATTGTGGTTCCAATCTACAAAAACAAAGGCGATATTCAGAGTTGCAATAATTACAAAGGTATAAAACTAATGAGTCACTATGAAACTGTGGGAAAGAGTTATTGAAACCCGCTTGAGAAAAGAAACTACCATTACGGAGAACCAGTTTGGTTTTATGCTAGATAGATCCACAACAGAGACTATTTACTTGCTTAGAAAACTCATGGAAAGATGTAGAGAAGGCAAGAAGGACCTCCATATGGTTTCATTGATCTAGAAAAGGCTTATGATAGAGTCCCTAGGGAGTTAATTTGGCAAGTACTAGAGAAGAGATGCGTTTCAAGCAAATATGTATTATAATGTGGTGACTAGTGTGAAAACCATGGGGGGTCAAGGTCGTGAATTCCCAATTACAATTGGGTTACATCAAGGATCAACTTTAAGCCCTTATTTGTTTGCCCTCATCATGGATGATCTTACCAGAGACATTCAAGATGAAGTTCCTTGGTGTATGCTTTTCGCTGATGATATTGTTTTGGTGGATGAGACAAAAGCAAAGATTAATGCAAAGTTGAAGCTATGGAGATCATCTTTGGAATCAAAAGGTTTTAAGATAAGTAGAACGAAGATGGAGTATATGGTGTGCAACTTTAGTCACACAAGGATGGATAATGAGGTGGTGAACATTCTTGAGAGGGAAATACAGCAAAGTGATCATTTTAGGTATTTAGGTTCAATCATAAACAAAGAAGGTGATATAGACGATGATGTTTCACAGAGGATTAAAATAGATGAATGAAGTGGAGAAGTGCGTCTGAAGTGCTGTGCGATCGGCGTTAGAGATCTCTCGATTTGTCAATGCCTGTCGACGATTGTCCCTTTTCTGAAATAGTCCTTCTGGTGTTATGGCGACGTAGCTTGTCTTCAGCCTTTAATGCTAGTTGGTAAGCATAATCAACATCCGGCATCATTTTCCTTTAAAACTTAAATGAAAATTCTATAGGACAGTTATTCGACCGGCTATGATGTATGGTGCTGAATGTTAAGCAGTCAAGAAGCATCATATTGATAAACTTAGTGTAGCTGAGATGAGGATGTTAAGATGGATGTGTGACAAAACTAGAAAGGATAAGGTAAGGAATGACCATATTAGAGCTGATTTGGGAGTAACGTCGATACATGATAAGCTACGAGAAAGTCGTTTGAGATGGTATGACCATGTTCAACGGAGGCCGTTAGATACTCCCGTTCAGAGCAGTGAATTAATTCAGATTGACGGGGTTAAAAGAGCTAGGGGCAAACCTAAGATGACTATAGGGGAGGTGGTGAAGAAATAC
Source organism: Protea cynaroides (assembly GCA_028583415.1). Lineage (NCBI taxonomy): Eukaryota > Viridiplantae > Streptophyta > Magnoliopsida > Proteales > Proteaceae > Protea > Protea cynaroides. The sequence continues at coordinate 82,537,087 of CM053273.1, read as the reverse complement.
ATGTATAGCTTAGGCCTTGCTTTAAGTTTGACATCGAACAGAGCTGATTGGCGGACAAGAATCCATGTAGCTGACCCCATTTAGTTGGGATAAGGCTTTGTTATTGTTGTTGTTGTTGTTGTTGTAATATGGAAACGTGAATACTATTCCATAACTAGGTTTGAACTGAAGAATTATCACAAAGCTAAGCGTGGATCTGAATTTGCTAGTCCAATCGGAATGAAGGACTCTGAGAGAGTCAATCCACACTTGCCTTTCAGCTCTTTCTCCGGAAGCTCCATTAGTGACGATTTTGTGCTTTCTAGATGTGGCTTCAGTCTTTGTATTATCTCCTTTGTTTTTTCACCCAAACTCTTGCAATCAAGCCTAGACCAAAGACCTCAAAGGTGTTTGATGGCGAACACACCTTGAGTCGATGTTCTACATTTTCCTTCCCTTTTTTGTGCTGTCAATTAGTATATCACTTCTTTTATTAGCCTAGTATTTATAGCTAAATAAAAGAGAGAAGGGATAGGTCTAGGATTCCACAAGATAAGGAGTCCTAGTTACAAAAGAGGATACAAATTCCACATGTCAACATGATAAGGAATCCAACACCTAAAGAGAGAATAAGAAGCAGTCATATTCGTATAAGGAGAAGGTTACATTAAAAGAGTAGAAGGGGTAAAGAGATACAAGAACATCCATGGCTGTCACGTGTCCAATAGAACATATCTGCTGGTTTGCTGGTGCTAGAATGGACCCCTACGAATGGGTCCATTCCTTGTTGTTAGTTAACAGGTCATATTGGCAGGAAAACCTTATTTTGTTATTTCAGTTCTTTATATCATTAGGATGGGAACTTCAATTATGATGCAGTTGTGAATTTCCTGTATTTGCAGACTTCTTCATGATAAACACTAAGGGCCTGTCTCAGTGAAAATGTGTATTCTAAGTTGATATGAAAGTTCTTTCTTTCCATGGGCTCGAAGATAGGGCAAAAGGAAGTATTCGTCCCTAGTTCCCTCGTGAACCAACAGCCCTGGTTGCTGTGTGATTAAAAAGGTCATAGAATGTATGTTGTGACTGTTCCTGAAATGTTTAGATTGATTTATTGGAAAGACTAGGAAAGTGTTAACCTGCATACATGTGGGAGTGTAGATTAGTCTACACGTTTAGGATCAGCTCTATCATGTTAGATAGAGCTGTCCTCATCGTGTAGGACTAACTACTTGAATAGGACTCTAAAGTCCCAGCTTATCTACAATTCTGGTTTAGTTAAGCAGCAGATTCTGGTCAGGATACTGATCAGTTTACATTTGTAACTTGGGGGGATATTCTTGTTATGTTAGGGACTCTTGGAACATCTATTGTAATTTGGACTCTATATTTATATAATAGAATTGAAGGGGACGAGCGTAACTAGTGATTTCTGCCCCTTTTCTGAGCAGAATCGATCTTTTCCTCTTCTCCTTCCTTTTTCTAAATTCTTCTCTGGTTTTGGTTCAGTTTTTGTTTAATTTATTACAGAAAGAACAGGCAAGAATTTCCGTGGTACATCCTATAGAGGTTCAGGTCCATGTCAAAAGGTAGAAGGTTCCATGGGATTTTACAAAAGAACATCTGGATGATAATTGTAATATTTCTGAGTTAGTAGCAAAACACTAGAGCTAAGTGTGTGGATTCTGTGTGTGGATTCTGTGTGTGCAGTTACCTTTAGATTTGAAATTCATCAAACGAGTTCTATTTCTTTCTGCATGAAGTAACTATAGAAAAGTACTCCTCTGAACCAATTCAAGCTGATTGCTTCTTTTACAAGTTGGTTGATGCAACAATATAATTGGTTGATGGGGTTTTGAGATAGATGGACTCTCTTAATACTTCTGTCCCTTTATTTACAAGGGAGCAGATATCCAGCTTTGCCTTGGCTGGAAGCCCTTCTGGCTGTGTTGCCTTATCTACCACGTGGCATTGTGTGGTGCTCCAGATTTTTGTTGGTGTGTTGTTCACATATTGTCCAATTATGGGTTAATTTTCAATCATATCTAACATTTCCACATGATAGAATGCCTTGAAAATTGTTTGAAATTTTCTTCCCAGTACAAAAATTGTTGAGGAATCAAGGGCAAAGGTCCTATACATGAAAGGCTATACAATTGAGATAAGACACTAAATTTAACATCTGGCCTATCCAGAGGATTCTCCATCAGCCCAATTATCAGAATGACCAAAATCGGTCCACGTGGCAGAAAGGCTTCAGACAGGCCTCAACCTGCAACCTTTTTCCTCTAAATAATTTTATCTTCTGTGCTTATTTTTATGCCTTGTGGACTGAGCTAGTCATGAGAATCAGTTTGATACTTTGATAATTTGGGTTGCTCATCGGCCGATTCTTTGCTGAATGCATTGCATGGCGTAAAATGCAGAGTGACTTAGTGGACTTGCACAAGTAATAGTCATATCAATGAACCAATGTTTTCTTGAATTGTTGGAGGTGCTACGCTTTGCTAATTGTCCTTGTATGGTGTGGCTAATACTTCTTGTTTTATGGAATTATTGGGAGCCTGGGTTGTGTTCATTCATCCTGGAACTTCATTTTCAGGTCATTGAACCCCAAGAGAGTCGGTGCATCACATTAACTCTTGATTGTGTTTCACCTGGAAGTTTCTCCTTGGCTGATCTTGATAAAGAAAAACGGTTTGCCACAATTAGGAGGGATAAGTTGGTGACAAAGTCGTTCACCTGGAAACTCAAATGGTTCTCTGAAGAGACCATTGTCGAATTTGTGGCCTTGCTGAAGGCCATGCATGCAGCAACAACCTTGTCTCCTTTCCCTGTGAGATATGTATCTTGAGGTTCTCTCTTCCTCATTTTTTTTTTTTTTTTTTTTTTTGGGGGGGGGGGGGGGGGGGGGGGGGGGGGTGTGTGTGTGTGTGTGCAGGAGCGGGTGTGAGTGGGTGGGTTGTTGTTAGTTTACATTCATTTATTCATTTTTTCTGTGTGTTTTGTAAATGAGTCAGGTATTCCCCCTCTCCCTCCCTACTTTTTACTATTCTTTGATTTGTATTGCTTGAGCAGTCCTTGTGTAAAAATTGTACAGTGTAGAACAGCAAAAAAGAAAATTTCCAGGGAATTAAAAGTTTGCCTTTTGGCTTTTCTCCACTTGCAAGTGTGTCCATGCAGTTACTTGAATGTCTCCATATCACTACTCCATTATTCATTAAAGGTATGGACTTTTGATAATGATATTCCTTGGTTCTTTTTTTTAATAAAGATTCACAAACACTGTTTATATTAGCAAGGAGAACAAGGATTTTTGTTTTAAAAATGGAAAAATGTCAGAAACAAAAAATAAATATGGATTTTAGTGCTTTAATATAAAAAATTCATAACCAAATAGAGATAATATATACACATAAATTGAGGAATTATTACTTAAATGATGTCTGCGTTCATATCATGTTACTCCACAATAAATTATGCATTTTGAGTAAGCTCTCTTTGGTATGTATTATAGATTCAATTATATAAAACATTATGTACGATTTATGATTTTTATTAAAATTTAAAATAAATTGATATAATCTAAAATCTAAAAATAGGTTAGAAGGTGTTTATCATTATTGTGATAATCTATTATTATTTCTTTATGTCTAGTGATATTAAACAGTTATTATATATGACTCATAATTTTTTTTTATAAATAATTTATAATATAACTCATAATCATAAATATAAACTATATCAAAGAGAGCCTAAATTAACTAGTGTCTGTCCATGTGCATTACACTTTCTATTTAATTTATACATTACGAACCCCTATCGATGTATATTCAATAAGAATTATTTTGAACTAAGCCATACAATTCTGAATTATTAAAAATACAAGGAAAATTTTGCAGATATGCAATACAAGATAGCCATACAATTAAACTAGGACCCCAAATTTGACTAACAACAAACACATGGTGTCCTCTTTCCAGTGAACTTTTGCATTTGTTTAGTTAAGATGTGTTGGCATAAACAGAGATGTAAGGACTATAGTTCCTGTTGAATTAGAAGAAATAGAAGAGGTAAATCATCCTCTCCCACATACCTTTATTTATAATGAAGTAAGAAATAACCAGATTACAATAATAACCTTCACACTACTAAAATAAAAGGAGACAAACTAATATCAAATTAAGTACCAAAAACACCCTTAATGAAACTGCTCTAGCGCTATAACGCTAATCTACATAGGGCTCCATAACACTACCCCTCAAGTTGGTGCATAGATATCATGCATTCTCAACTTGGACAATATTATATGAAATGGTTTTACAGGTAAACCTTTGGTGAAAACATCGGCCAGCTGATCCTCTGATCTGACATGTGGAATCTGAATCTGACCACTCTCTAACTTCTCTTTGTTAAAATGACGATCTATTTCAACATGTTTAGTTTGATCATGCGGAACTGGATCATTGGCAATGCTGATGGCAGTTTTATTATCACAAGAGAGAATCAGAGGATGAGAGTAATCTACTTTCAAGGTACACTCTCTCCTCCTCCTCGTCTTTGTGCTCTCTTCTTCTCCTCTCTCTCCTTTTCTCTGAGCTCCATTCTCAATGTTCAGCCTCTTTCATTTCTCTCCTCCGCCTCTGTCCATTTCCCGGGGTGACCTCACGTGTGCCCAAGAACCATATTTCTTGAGATTCTTACCAGGTCTGAGGAAGGAAACGTAAACCAACCGAAGGAGGACGAAAGAGAATTTCAACAAACAGATGAAACCCATAAGAGAGAGGACATGAAACCAAGTGGGTTGAGCATTGAGCTACTCCGTAATAAAATAGAGCTCCATCTGTAATGACTACTGAGTGGTCTCTTTTTGGATCTGAACCCGCAATTAAATGGAGTTGTGTTGAGAGGGGTATTAAAAAAGAACAAAATGGTCTTACAAAGAATCTAGTATGGGTTGTTCCCGTTCGATGGGATTTGTTCAAGTTAGCTACGATTTGAGAAGAATCAAAACTGATAACATAATCACGAAGATATAAGAGGAAAGGCAGAAATAAGCCTTACTAAACGTCTGAAAGGTGAGTGCTTCTATATTTTTTGGAATTTTAACTTGGGAGGGAGACTTAGACGTAGCAAAAGTAGCTCAAAGTAGCAAGGGGCCGTTGTGCATTAAATGCATGACTGTGAGCAGAGAGATAGAGAGGTACCGTGTAGCAGAAATAGGGAGATCTCCGGGGAGTAGAAACAGAGAGAGGGAGAGAGCTAGCAGAGAATACGAGGAATGGGAGAGGAGCAAGGGGTACTTCTGAGCTACTTTTGAGAAATTTGGGTAGTTTATCATTTTGTGTTATTACTATAGAAATTCTCTCCCTCGGTTCAGTTCAGTCGAACTTTAGATGGCTGGGATACATCGGGCACACATTCTGATGTAATCCCAGCCGTCCGATGTTCGGCTGGACGTTTGGACGGATGGAGTGGATTTTTATACCATAAAGTTTCTTTTTTAAGTTAAAAAAAAATTTCCTTCCCTTCCCTACAATTCCCCTTGCAAGTTGCAACCAAACACAACCTATACAACCCTAGTATGTACATCATTTTCTCTTTAACTTTTTATGAACAATGTTTTTCTAGTCCAGTAAGTCTATAAAATATCTCTAGATCAAAATAAATATTTGCCATGTGATAAATTAGACAAAGCTAACATGTTGTGGACAGAGATATCCAGAGCTCACATGTCAATATAGTTGGCTATGTATTGAAACGTATCATTGAAATACTAGGGACAATCATTCGATGCTACTGGCAAGGGATTACGGGTGGGTCCATGGACATACAAGGGAAGTTATGACATTACATGGAGAGTTAACTGATTGAATTTAAGTATGAAATTTAACATGTGGTTTATCTAGACCATCTAAGTATCTGCTGATAAAATTAATGATTTAATCCTTCAATGTCATTGAATTAGATATATCCCGACTAAAGAAACATTTGCCTAATAATAATATCCAAAACATAACTACAATGTGGTAGCTCTGGTTACATAGTGCACATTGTCATGAGTGTTGAACTTCAAGCCAATGTGACTTCTCCATGTATCAATATATTTGTTAGAAGAAGGGTTTGAAAGAATAATAGGGACCATTGAAAAAATGACAGTCAAGCCCCTAAACATGGCAAGTCATATGATTGAGATATATAAGATGTATCAAGGATATTTTTCCGTATCTATCAATGCATTTTCTTGTCCACGTGGTGAAAATTAAAGAGCGTTTGGGATAACTTTTTCTCATTATAAAATTAGGGGAGGGGTTTTGTTGGGGGAATAGTCTTCAAAAGGGCTTTTGTGGGTGATTACATAAAGAGGAGGGTATTTTGGAAACTTAAAATACAATGGAGGAGGGGGGGATTTCTACCTTTTTAAGGGTGAGATGTTTGGATTATGCCGTTCAATTGAGAAGTAGGTAGACCAATCAAACTTTCTCTAAAAAATAAAAATAATAAAATAAAAGAGAAACAAACTCATTGGATTTTGCTACAAATGAGGAACAATATTTTCAGCTCATATGAATCCTTTATTTCCATCTTTATGAACCTTTATGGTTCATAAGAATGTCTCTTGAATTTTCTAACTCTGTTTTAATTTATGGCATTGACATGGTGGTCATCAGTTTGAATCTAGAAACTCTCTCTATGAAGCGGAGTAAGGCTGTATGCATTAACCCCTCTCCAGACGCACATTGTGGGACCTTGTGCCCTAGGTATGCCAATTTTAACCATTCTAATACAAATTCCATGTAATTTATCATCTATTTATTAATTAAGAAAGATTTTTTTATAAGTAATCCTAAGAAGAATCATAATTAGACTCACATTAGAACTAGAATCAGAAGGGGGTGACTCCAAAGATGTAAGAATCACAAGATGAAATCAAGACTCTATTGTCGTCTCAAGACCCAATCTCTTGTAAATACCGCATCACTTTCATTGCTTTAAGGGGCTGTTTGATAAAACTTCAACTCTGGGATTCTTACTTCTATTTCAAATTTCTACTTCAACTTCAAAAGGATTTAAGAATATATAGGAGTAGAAACACGTTTGTTAACCTAATTTAGTCATAGACTCCAGAGTAGTGGTGCTGGGTGGTGGATGGTGGCACTAGTGGTGAGTGGTGATGGTTAGTGATGGTGGTGGTGGGTGGGAGGTGGTGGCGAAGGGTGGCGGTGGGTGGGTGGAGGGTGGTGGTTGTGGCAGTGAGTGGTGATGGAGGGTGGTGGTGGCGGTGGTGGTGGGTGGTGGGTGGCGGGTGGCTAGTGGTGGTGGCGGTGGTGGTGGTGGTGGTGGTGGTGGGTGGTGGGTGGCTAGTGGTGGTGGTGACGGTGGGTGGTGGTGGGTGGGTAGTGGTGGGAGGATGGTGGTGGTGGTGGGTAGTGGTGGCGGTGGGTGGTGGTGGTGCAGTGGTGGTGGTGGGTGGCGATGGTGGGTGGCGGTGGGTGGTGATGGCAGTGGGTGGTGGTGGATGGGTAGTGGTGGTTGAGGATGGTGGTGGTGGTGGGTAGTGGTGGTTGAGGATGGTGGTGGATGGGTAGTGGTGGTTGAGGATGGTGGTGGTGGTGGGTAGTGGTGGCGGTGGGTAGTGGTGGTGGTGGTGGTGGTGGTGGTGGTGGTGGTGGTGGTGGTTGTGGTGGTGGTGGTGGTTGGTGGTAGTAGTGGTGTGGGGTGGTTTTTTTAACTCCAAAATTTTACTCTGAAGTTGAAAAGCATCTATTTGATGCTCCAAAAAATTGGATTCTGGAGCCCATTTGGAACTAGTTCACCCATGGATTCTCTTGAAGTCTGAATCGGGTTACCAAACAGGCTTTTACTCCATTTATACTCCATAAGTCAGAATCCAACTTTTGGAATGTTATCAAACACCCCCTAATGCACCTATAACAAAAGAATGTAAGTGTTTCAAATAGAAGAGGACCCAGTTTTTTGTTACCCATTCTTGGGTATAAACACCATCCCCTACTAATAAAGTGACACATGGATGTATTCAGAACCCCTAAGCCATTGGGAGCAAACTCATAGGATCCATCCTTAAGGACACATCCATCATTACCATCTTATGTCAGGGGCAAATCTGACCCCTAGAATTCTAGAACTGTAGTGGATCCCCATCCTCTCCAAAAGAATCTGGAGGAGAGGTGGGGCCCCTATTGGATGGACGACACCTAGAGCTTGGGTGAATCCGAGTCCTCCATCAGAGTAGACACCCCCTGTCGGCTCAGTTTGTCGACTTGGTATCGACTCAGATGAAGGGCTCAGATTCATCAAGCCCTAGGTGTCGTCCATCCAATAGAGACACCACCATTCTTCTAGATTCTCTTAGTGGAGAGGATTTGAATCCAATTGTTGTGGCACATGGGATCCACTTCTGAAACTTTCTCAGTTTATCAACTGTCCTTGTCAAAGCTCAAACTTCAAGGTTAAAAACTACTTTAGTCCATATTTTACTGTTTCATTACTGTTTTCACCTCACTACTTTTACCATTGTGCCATTTTCTACCCGTCAATTTAAATTTACATAGTTGGAAATTCTCAAAAGGGTCGACCTCACTTATTTTTTGTTGCCTAGAGTCTTGATTTAAGCATCGGCATGATCTCAGGACCAGAGCCCAATCTCCTTTGCTCAATTTTTATCATTTGCACATTGATTTCACCTCGAAAGATCTCGAAGGAAAACTTACTCCATTAAAAGAAAATGCAAAATTTGGATGAACATCATGTTACAGCCCACTAGCAAGGAGTGGGATTCAAGTCCTCTCATGCTCCTTGTGCCGGTATGAAGAAATTCAGTGGCTATCATCCACTACGTACGTATACCAATATATCGGTATGTGTACATAATAAATTACAGCCACTAGATTTTTTTTATGTCTACATGAGGAGCATGAAAGGATTAAAATTCGTTAGAGTGAATGCACCCACATGCACATATAAGACGCCACCGACTTTCATGATTAGTGATTGGGTCAAGGGGTCCCCTACCCTTTTTGCTGCAAATGCCTTTTTCTCTTTCCTTACACATCTCCTCTTTGGTCGTTCTCATCTGATGATCTTCTCTGATTGTAAATCTATAATTCCTTACCTTAATGGGTCCTTATGCAGTTCTATTCATTAAACTGGGTTGCTATTATTGTACTGAACCATTTACTTTCCCTTCGGCTTGTTTTATTAATGTTAATTTTTCTTTATCTCTAGTACTTTAAATTCGGAGCCCCAACTGATAGTGATTGGTGTTTTCAATTTTGGAAAATAATCCTCTCATGTCCTCATGTTGACATGAGGAATATCCAATGGATGTCATTCACTGTGTGTAATTATCGATGTATTAGTATATGCACACATTGGATGACAGCCATTGAATATTCTTCATGTCAACGTGAGGACATGAGAGGATTATTATCCTCCAATTTTAAACTCTCAAGGGTTTTGTGATCAACCCCACCTTTTCTTGTAACTCCTTTCTACAGAGCGATTTTGAAAAAATATCATCTTTTGTCACTTAGTTCGTCAGTCATTCATTAGATAGACTGAGATACATCAGTATGTGTGTGGAATATCTCAACCCGTTGGATAGACGTCAGATGCAACTGAGCATAGAAGAGAATTCAGGTCCAACTTTAAGCATCAACCCATCGATTTTTGGCTTTTAACTAATGTGCAAGGAAATGGTTCTAGATTGACTTTTTCATTGCTGGAGTCCAATGATTTCATTTTAGTTTTTGGAACAACAATGGTTTGGTTTTAGATGTTTCACCAAATACACCATGTGAATGTGATCTTTGTATTATATGATCCCAATCATTGTTTAGGTAATCGGTATTAGATCGGTTGGATCTCTGATCTCAGTTAGTTTTAATATTATTTTAATGAAGATTGGATCGGACACATGTCGATTTTCCATTGAATCCGTACATCAATTCAATATGGATTGGATTGATTTTAAACATGATCGATATTGTGCCGATACCTGGATTTAGAAGCATGATCCCAATTATCAAGACACTAATTATCATCAACCCATCTGGATTGGACATCTATTGACTCCAACTCCAAATGAATTGTCCAGGCTAATTTTTATTGTGGTGTTGTCTCTGTTGGTCTGAAAATGAAGATATTGCCGATTTATTCTTGGGTTTTGATCCTCTCCAGCCGCTGATCCAATGGTCGAGGATTAGTCGGTGTGCATGATTGATCCTCAGCCATTGGTAGGATGTCTAGCAGCAGGAGAGAATCTTTTTCCCTTATTCTTCGACTATCTTTCTTTTCTTGTGTTTGAGAAAGAATTCTTCACTGGTAGTGGCCAGTTTCAAATGAAGATCACATTTCGAACTTCCTAATCAAGGACCTTCAATCAGATTTTGGGATACTAATGATTTGAAATCAGAGGTTTCTCATCCCCATTGTTAAGTTCAGCCCAAACACCCCTTGGATCTTGGATCAGGCTTATTGTTAATGCTTGGGATTATCCATTCAATTCTAAGGTGGATAGAACTTCCTGTGTAATCTTTCTGTAGATCATTTTTTGTTCTCATAGGGTGGCCGCCCAAGGTTCAACTAATCGGTATTAGATTGGTTGATTCATATTGGTTTTGGATCTAGCCGATTTTCGATCCGATCCTATTTTAATATTATTATATAAATTATTGGCCATGTGTCAGTTTCCCATTACATCCATACACAATCAATCTGGATCTGATCGTTTTAGACATCATCGATACCGTGTTTGATACTTAGATTTAGAACCTTAGTGCCTCCTCTTTTCGGCCCTTTTTGTTAATACAATCCTTCATTCTAATATATATATATATATATATATATATATATATTGTTGTCTGCTCCCTACTCTTCAAGAAACACACAATTCGCACCTTAAGAGTTTGTTTGATAAAACTTTTACTTCTAGATTCTATGGATTCTGGTTCCCAGTGAGCCATTTTAAAGTAGAAGCACATTTGATAAGTCCAGTTGGATTCCAACTCCCACAGAGTAAACTGGATTCAGAATGACTCTAGAATCCAAAATTTTGGAGTCATAAATACTTGCTCCAAGCTGTTAGATCAACTTTTTGGGAGAAAGAAAAGTATCGACTCTCACATGACTCTCACTTGACCACCACCACCACCACCGTTGCCACCACCCACCACCGCCACCACCCACCACCCACCACCCACTTCCACTATCGCCACCACCACACCACCATCGCCGTTGCCACCGGCACCACCCCCACCATCGTCGTTGCCACCGGCACCACCACCACCACCACTGCCATCACCATAACCACCACCACCACCACCACCGCCACCACCAGCACCTTAACCCACCACCACCACCACCACCACCGCCATCACCCATTACTACCATGATTGTTTTTCTAGACTTCGATTGGGGGGATAGTGTGTTATCAAACATATTTTTAATCCAAAGATGCTCTAAAATTCATTTCAGAAATGTATTATCAAACAAGTTTCTACTCCAAAATAATCCTAGAGTAGCCTGGAGTCGAATCCAAATTTGAACCAGAATCCAGAATCCAGAAGCAGAAGTTTTATCAAATGGGCCGTAAAAGTTCAAGAAATGTATCCTTTTCAACGGCCAACCCTGCCCAGTACCGTTGGATCTATCTCTCTTGAATGAGAGTTTGATCCAATTGTGCTGGCCAGACAGGGTGGGACAAGATGGGGTGGGTGTTAGAGAGATCTGAATCCAAAGTTCAAGTTCAATCATACTTGGTAATCTATGAAAAAAGAAGAAAAAGAAGCAGAAAGAAAGGGTATCGTATTGATAACGGATATGTGTACCGATCAGTATCAATTAGGTATCAGCCATATATTGATGTGTCATAACCTTTTTAGTATCAACCAGGTGTCGACTAGTATTGGCCTATATCGGCTAAGTATCAATCAAGTATTGGTCCCCATTCTGATTCAGCAAAAGGATACCATATCGATCAAGTTTCCATATCAGTCATGGCCAATATTGATATGAATTGACCGATATAGTCGATACCATACCGACACCTACTACCATAGTAGTGGAAAATGGAGGGTAAGGGTGCAACATTTGGACCGGAACTGTTTACCGAAACCAGACCGAACCATTTACACTGGAACCGCGAGACCGTTTTGTAATCGATTCGATTATGGTTTGAAATTTGACACCGTTTACTGAAATTAGACCGAACCGTTTAAACCGTTGGGTTACACCGGCTAGACACCGATTAAACCGAATAGACTATGAACTGTGTAAACTGTAAACGAGTAAAAGCTAATCTCATTTTCAAGATTGAAAATCCCAACTCCAACCCCAATCTCAATTAATATACTATTTTCCCAAAACCCTAACCCAATTAATATACTAATTTCCCTATACTCCAACCCCAATTCCCAAAGGCCTAAACCATTAAACAAAAACAAAAAAACTGGAAAACATATTAAGGCATAACAACAGTCAAGAGACTCTCATTACCATTTCAACTTTCATTCTTTCAACTTTGACTCTAACTTTTGAGCTGTTGCAGTCTGGAGAGTGGAGTAGGACTGCTCACTGCTGGTGCTGGACACTGGAGGACGTCAGAAGGTATGCTCAATGCTGCTCAGTGCACTGTAGATGACGATCTGAACCATACCATACTTACGTGTACCTTAGGTTCATGATGCATGTATTGAGGACTTAGCAAGCAAACCAATTTCAAGTCAGACTAAAAATCCACACGCAGGTAATCGTTTGAAGTTAAAAAAAAAAAAAAAAAAAAAAAAGAAGAAGAAGAAGAAGAAGAAGAAGAAGAAGAAGAAGAAAAGATGAAGAAGAAGAAGAAGAAGAGAGAAATTGAGGAACTTTGATTGCCGTCTTGGGATCAAGACCAGAGAACTCATCTGCCCGATCAGTCACTAATTGAGAGGTCTCAAAGGAGGGTCTAAAATGGAGTCAAGAATAAGAAAAGGACTTGAGAATTAGACTTTAATAGGAAGATCAAGAGGGATTTCCCATTGGAGTGAAATCCAGGCACTTGTTTGCAATGATTTTTCTGTATTTGGTGAAGTCTCCATGTCAAACATGTATACGACTTGAGATGCAATTTCCTCTTCATTCCCCAACCTCTTTTTTCTTTCATGCGTAATGAACTATTAATTTTTACTCTTATTAGTAGAGAGATCATATGAAGAATATAATACTATTTAGGCATTTCAGGTTTTTTTTTATTTTATAATGGCTATTATGATAATGTCCAATACTTATGAATTACTATAACCTTATACATATATCAACAATAAAACTATTTTTTATGTCAATGGAGTTTTTTTTCAAGGTTTTGTGAATGCAACATTAGAGAGGTTTTTCAGGTGTATTTTATAGTCAACGATCTCTCCATCACCAAGGGGAGGGTGGGATAGCCAGATGATGCATGTTTTTTTTTTTTTTAATATGAAAAATCGATTAATAACAGTTTATAAACCGCAAGCAAAACCGATTAATAAAAAATCGTTTAAAAACCGGTAAATCGAAATCGATTACTAATCGGTTCTAATTTCAATTTTGACACCGTTTAGTTAATCAGTTCGGTTTTGGTTTTACCCTCTTACACACCGCACCACACCGGACCGGACGGTTAAACCGATTATAAACCGCTTAACAGCCTTAATGGAGGGTGGAGAATGGAAAGTTAAGAAATTTATTTTTTTTATATTTTTTTATTTTTTTGGTCTAAAAATAAACAAGGGAAAATGAAATGCAAGTTAGTAGTATGAAATAGAATCTTACACACTAGCACCTTGTTGCCGTTGCATCTCCCTTCCCACATTTCAACATTTCAGGCCTTCAATCCATTTGCACCTGCACCCTATGTATCTCTCCTCCGTCCCTGCACTGTTGCAACCACTGCCCTTGCATCTCCCTATCTCTCTTATCGACCTTGCCATTGTAATCCTCACTAGATTCGCTTCATTTTTCAAATTTTCCTGCAAAGAAAGGAAGGTTGCAGACCTCCAAATCCCATATCGAGTATCTTCAACCCCAGCATTCCGGCAATGCTCTGAACTTCTCCCCTCCTTGAGATTTGATAACTTTGGTCACTTATGCTTCCCACCACCAATAGCCATCCAGAGTTCTCCATAGTTGTAGACAACATGCATCAACGATCCCTCTGAATGAACCTAAAATTGCTTTCACATGCAACAAAACAATTTCTTACTATTCTAAGTAGATCTACCACCATTGTAACAATATGACCTCCACATCTCCGATGTCTAATTGGTGGTGGTTATGATGGATTTTGGATTAGGAAGGTTTACAGAAAGACAAAGTTATAGAAGCATATTACTAATGAAATCCTAGAACTGTATGCTATATTTGGTTTTATGTGTGTATAGACAACGAACAATAATGGAGAACATGTTGCACTGAAGCATTGACTTAGTGATCTTTGCTAACTCATTCCTTAGTTGATTGATTGCTAGAAATTATCTTGTGGGCTTGATTAATTACTGGACCCATGAATTAGTTGGACTTTGCATTATGAGTTTTGACTAGTTTTGACCTGATTCGTCATGGGTTGTGATAAACCAACATGATATATTGTGGAGGTGGTCCATGGTTTGGGATAGTATTAATAATACTAGGTCCAGAGTCTTTATAGCCTAAGTTGTTAATTCCTCTCTCCGCTCCATAAATAGAGAGAATGAAAGAGGATCTCCAGTGGATTATGGATGACTCAAATCAAAGCAAGAGCAAGGGATGGCGAAGAACAGTCTTCATTGTACAAGTATGTTTTAGATATTCAATTCATCTCTTTATTCTTCCTATTGTATTCTAGAGAAACTGTATGGAATGCCATGGGTTTTGGTTAAAACCCTAATTATAGAATAGGGTTTACAATCTATTCACAGAAAAAGTTTAACAATCCCATTATCAGTAGTGGGAGTGCCGGCACCGGTCTCGTGTTGAGACTTCTTAGTGACCTTCCCCAAAGTCTTAATCACCGGCTCATCGCTTCTCCATGGTTGTAGAGAACATGCCTCGACAATCTCTTGATTCCGGTGGACTGGATAAACAGGGGAGAGAGATACATGATGAGTGAGGTCCTTTCGTCTATTGCAGATCCCGTGGAGGAAGGTTGCAGTTTCTTCTAACAATCTAACTGAACCGTAGGACGGTTGTCTGCACTGTCGCTACATCTCCCCAACCAACGGAGTTGAAGTTGTTTACGGTGGTGGAGCCAAAACCAAGGCCAAGGTCTTTGCCCATTGTGTCTCCCCGGAGAAGATGAAACAAATTGCTCCTTTGCAGCCCATGCAATTTTCCGTTGAAACCCACGCTCATCAAAATAGGTTCACCATTGAAGCAGATGCTAACTGAGAGATTTTTGTAGCTACCATGCAAAGGATGTGGTGTAGCAGTGGATGAATTGAATTGTTGATGTGTGGAAAGAAAGATTCAACGGTCAAAAAAAATGTTAACACGCAAGATTCTAGGGAAAAATTCCGCACACCTCCAATGAGGTTTACCTAACTTTAACAACCTCCATTGTCGTCAATAATGTCACTAAACTCCTTCAATTATCAACAAACCCTGTCCATTAGGATAGGTCTATTAGATGCTGACATGTCTTTTCCCTTAAAATTTTAATGTCAATATTACCCTTGGCTGGAGTTGTACCCACCACTGTACATGTTGGGAATGCGAACGGAGAGACGTTTCTTTGCTGACCCCATTCACTCTCTTTCCGGCGTCAATGGCCGCTGCCACTATGCACTCTGTGATCTAATCCAAGCTTTTGTCAATTATATGGCAGCCATGTGGTTTGGGATAGCAGCAATTATCTGTAGTGTGTTTCATGTTTTGCAATTCTTCCAAAAAATCTCTCTTGAAATTTATGGGTGTTACAATGTTTCAAATCTTCACCCCTACTCAAAGAAGCTTCTATATGCAAGAGATCTTGCCATGCATTGTAGGCAACATAAGTGGTGTCTTAACTTGAACCACTCGGACACGAAAGATACAATGAGCATATGGTGATAAAAAAGAAGAGAAAAGAAAAGAAAAGGCATGATTAAGCATTTAGAGAAAGAGGGATCATTTTCAATGCTGGAGTAAATTTGTGGGGGCTTTCTTCTAATAGATTTGGGGGTGGGGGGGGGGGAGGATAGAGAAAAGATTCCTTATCCTTCTCTCCAGCTCCACGAATGGTGGTGACGGTGGTTGCCACCGCTTTTGATGCTTCTTCATCACTTCTTCTCCCTCCTTTGCAAGTCAAAGTCACAAACCAAACCCCCTATCCCTCTCCCACCTCTGTTGGTTAGGCCTCCCAGTTGGATCAGCTGGGTCAATGGATCGCTTCCTCTTCGAGAAATCTCAAAGTCCTTCGACGATCTTCTTTGGTTTCACAGCCTTGAGGACCCCCAGACTTCCTCTACCCCGCGTCCATCCTAGTCTCATCCTTGAGTACTCTCATGTTTTACTCTCTCTCTCTCTCTCTCTCTCTCTCTCTCTCTCTCTCTCTCTCTCCTGGGTTTTCTTTATTCTTCCCTAAAATGTATAATATTGTTTGGGTTTCATGGTGAACAGGTTCTCTTCTTTTGCTTAGATCAATCTGTTCATCCAAAGATGGAAATGAACTACATAGAAGGATTAGGAAATTCTACAAAACCATCATACCCCCTTTTGGTTGATTAAATGGTGGAAAACTCAAAAAGTCTAGCCCCCTTCTAGTATCGTGGTAGCGTGTTGAACACACCAATTTTAATTAAATATTTCTTTACTGATCTAATTAATAAACTGTAGCCTGAATAAGTAAAGGTCGATCCCATAAAGAATGATTTGAACAAAATTTATATTCTACTCAAACTAATATGTTAAATAATACTAAGCAATCATGGTAACAAAAGGGGTTTCGGCTGGTTGAATCAAACTGAAAATAAACAGACAGAATTTAAATGGAAAAGTAATTAGATGAGAAGATTCAGTTCTTTGTTCAATCTCCACCTACACATGCAATAAGTAAAATTAATCGCAATGTTAATCTCTTCCTACAATCAGAATTAAAAACCCTGGATAACAATAAGCTCTGTTATCTGAATTTTTCCTTGAATATCTCTACAGAAACAATTTCTTTAGAGAGATCTAATCATTTAACAACACTGAATAAACTCTCAATTTTTAATTCATTGACAGCATTAAGAAAGAGGAAAACAGGTCAATCTAAGCAGCAATCTCCCATAAGCGGGGATTGTTTAACTTAGGTTATCTCATTCACGGTGATGAGATGAAAACTTGGACATAATCATCTACCACTATTTGCTACTTGTGATTAGAAACAGGACAATTACGAATCACAGTTTCAAGATCTAGCAATCAATATTAGTCTAACCGATTTAGCAGGCCATTACTGAATTATTCAGACAAACATCATAGATAAAGAGAGAAGAATGAAATAAACAATTCCAATAAAAAAGAAAAGAAGAACAACGTTACTCAAAAGCGATTACACCATTGACATAAATTTGGGTTTCAAAATCCCCTAGAACTGAATGAATAAACTAGTCAGACATTACAATCCTTTCAGAGAAAGATATAAAAGAAAAATCATAAAGAGAGAAAGAGAGAGAGAGAGAGAGAGAGAGAGAGAGAGAGACCAGTGCTCTCTTTATAGAGCATTAGTAATCTTTTGTAGCTTATAATTTCTTCTTTGTTTAGAATTCTAAAATTGTATAGTTTCCTTCTTTCCTTGGAATCTTCTAGAATGATAGTTTTCCTACCAGACTCAAATACCAAATCAAGTCAACATCTTCTATTTCAGGTTTCATAACTTTAGTAGGAAGCTCTTTATGAAAATTTCATCTACCGTTGAATGCTCTAATCAGATCGTGCGGCTACTCCATTTCGGATTCGGATCAAATTCGAGTGTTAAATTTCGAGGTAACATTTGGAGGCCCAAATGAATCCATTATGGAAAGCTTAAGACGTCCTCTACAACTTCACTGATGATCACTTTTAAATTCTAGAACTTTTTTCACGATAAAAACTTACATGAAGCTCAGAACGTCAATATTAAGAATGTTGGAATTTTTTTTATCTTTTATCAATTAATTCACAACGTCTCTAAAATATGTCAAACTTATAAAACAAATTCTAATCAGCTCAATAAGGCATAAAACATATTAAAAAACTTAGGGCAAATGAAATAAAAATATAGAAATCACACACTTATCATATCGTTTTAGTTGCATATCTGTCTGATTCAATCAAAACAAAAAGGGATAGATAAGAAAATTTTCATGAAGATTGAGAAAGGGAGAGAACTAATGCCGGAAAACTAAAAAAAAATTGTCTAACCAATGTCATTTCAGTTGCATGTCTAGTTACAAAGCTTCACTGGTGACGTCTCCCCCTCACCCCAAAAAAGCAACCCTCACGATCAGAGGCTAAGGTCCACCAAATGCACTGGCCAGTGATGATTTCTTTGGTGGAGTCGAGGATGGAGATGGTATCAGTATCATTGTCTTCATCTTGTAGCCATAAGCCGAAGAATGTTGAGAAAAAGCTACTCGACAATGGCTTGACAAAAAAAAAAAAAAAAAAAGATTAAACGAAGGAGAATAAGTTGCAAGAATGACGATAGTTGGTATTTTTACAACGAGTGTAAAAATGTCATTTCAATTTTTTCGTTAGGCTACTTAATAATGTGTATTGCAATTGACATTATTGACGATAATAGGAGTGGCTGAATTTTTTTTTTTTTTTTTTTTTGGGTAAAAGCAAAATCTATTGAAGAAAAACATGGGATACAACCACAGGATCAGGAGAAATCAAATCCGAATCCAAGGATCGAAAAAAGGCCACAACACTGACCCCGAAATGGTAGTGGCCCTCCTAGCAAGGGAGTGCGCCATATAGTTCGCCTCCCTGGGAATAAAAGAAAACATACAGTCCTTACAACAAGATGCCAAATGCAAATATCGCCCACAACAGATAATAAGGAGCTACAAACACCCATTCCATTAGAATTCAAAATATCAATAATCTTCTTACAGTCTGACCTGACCAGCATGATCAAAACCAGAATTTAAAGCAATGATTAGTGCCTCTCTTATGGCAAGAGCCTCACCTTCAATGGCCTCCTGAAAAACCATAGCACTAAATACACACTTACTTACCACACCTTCATCAAACATCCAGCTATACCCAATGCACCCCTTGGCAGGATCTTCCAACAAATGGAGTGGTTGAAGTTAAGGTAAACCTCAAGGGAAGTGCATTAAATTTTCCCAAGATTTTAATATGCCTCAGTAACTTATAGATCCTCAATTAATCTAATATGCCTCGGTAACTTGTAGATTTTCCTCCCAACAAACAAACAAAGGAAATTTACTCATACCAC
The DNA here is from genome assembly GCA_028583415.1 of Protea cynaroides. Taxonomy (NCBI): domain Eukaryota; kingdom Viridiplantae; phylum Streptophyta; class Magnoliopsida; order Proteales; family Proteaceae; genus Protea; species Protea cynaroides. The sequence continues at coordinate 82,517,685 of CM053273.1, read as the reverse complement.
CCCTGGAATCCAATCTTACTATGCATGAACCTAAAAGTTGACGATAATTACTCATACTACCCCTAAATCTCAAACCTTGTTACATTAGGATCCACAAATGCTGATGTTAAATTTTTTTAATATCTAAAATATCCTAATAGCTATGGTGAAAAGACTAAGATAGGGCTTTTACCTTTACCCATTTATTCCCTTTATTTTTATTACTCTAAAGCCGTAAAAATCCATTTCGCTCTTTCATTATCTCTCTTCACGCTTTCTGCACTTTCCTCACATACATGGCTCGCTTCCATGACTGGATTCTCTCTGGTTCTACATCCCCTCCTTTTTTCCTCCCACCATGTGTCTCTAGGGTTAGAATCCATTGATGATCTCCATGACTCAACCTACTATCTATACTCTCATTTCCTCCATTCCATTCACAATTCTGATCAACTCTCTGGATAATCTCTGCTTCTTCGGTTTTGCAATGGAACATGAATCAAATTCATCATGGATGTTAAGATTGGTGGTCTCAAAGAAGCGAGTGTTCTCTAGTGGGACAGATTCTGAGGTTTTCAACATTGAAAATGCCAGACTGTCGTTGATGGGCTGCTGCTATGATCTTCCGACTACTAATATCATTCGGACAGGAGAATTTGCTTTGAGGGTCACCATGCTGTCTATTAGCTCCATTTTGATCGTCTTCTCTATGTCTTCAACGAGGAAGTGAGTTCAGACCTTTCATAATTTCTTCTCCCTCTAATTTCAAATCTAATCGAAATAACCAAAACCCCCTCTTTTTTTTTATCAAATCCACAATAAAGCGTTTCTGATTTGAACGCATGAAATTCTCAGAGATGTATATCTTCAATAGCAGAAGCATCAAAGTACCAAGAAACCAATAATTGGAATTTGACAACCACATATAGAAGATCCAAGTGAGAAATTTAAATCCACTTTCAAAATCTCCATCTCCTGTGTACCACAAAATTTGAAACCCTAATCATTCCTAGTGAAGTCCTAATAGGTCTAGACGAAACCCTAGGATCTCTCACAGAACCATCGATTGCTCCTTCAGCAATACATCGGACTACCCGATCCAAATCCTTCTGCAATGGATGATCAACAAACCTAACTTGACGATGATTCGCAGCTTCAGATTGATCCAGCACCACTTCTTTAGATCCTGCTGCAAATACGATAGTAGGCTATTCCACACCCCTCTCCATGTTTGAGACTGTCACCACCATCGACGATGCTACCTATTAAGTCAGAAGAGAGTCCATTTTGGACTTCCTACCCGTCTGCACACCTTCGATCCCAACCCTTGGCAGTACAAACACCTCCCAATCCCACAGTATGATAGCATTATGATTAACCAACAAACCAGAACCACGGTCATAACCGATCAAATCCACAATAAAATGTTTTCGATTTGAACGCATGAAATTCTCAGAGATGTATATCTTCAATAGCAGAAGCATCAAAGTACCAAGAAACCAATAATTGGAATTTAACAACCACAAATAGAAGTCCAAGTGAGAAATTTAAATCCACTTTCAAAATCTCCATCTCCTGTGTACCACAAAATTTGAAAACCCTAATCGTTCCTGCTGAAGTCCTAACAGGTCCAGACGAAACCCTAGGATCTCTCACAGAACCATCGATTGCTCCTTCAGCAATACATCGGGCTACCCGATCCAAATCCTTTTGCGATGGATGATCAACAAACCTAACTTGACGATGATTCGCAGCTTCGGGTTGATCCAGCACCACTTCTTTAGATCCTACTGCAAATACGATAGTAGGCTGTTCCACACCCCTCTCCATGTTTGAGACTGTCACCACCGTCGACGATGCTACCTGTGAAGTCAGAAGAGAGTCCATTCTGGACTGCCTACCCGTCTGCACACCTTCGATCCCAACCCTTGGCAGTACAAACACCTCCCAATCCTACAGTATGATAGCATTATGATTAACCAACAAACCAGAACCACGGTCATAACCCTTATCACCTCCTATCACACCAGCCCCAGGCAACGAAGAGGAGCAGAGGACAAACAGTCCGGCGAAAACCAAATTGTGTGACTGATTCCCTATAAAGGGTTTTAGGGGTATTTAGGTAATTATATGTATCTCTCTTTTGAAAAGGGAAAAAATGACTTTTGAGTTTTTTTGTCCTTAAAAGGATTAAGGGTATAACAGTCTATAGAGATTTAAGGGACAGAATGAGTAATTATCGTAACTTCTAAGTTCATGCATAGTAAAAAATTGGATTCCAAAAGATGGTATGAGTAGTAAATTACCCAACAAACAAACAAACAAAATATAAAAACTGTCTCATCCAACTCCCAACGACCATCGTAACCTCGTTTACACGCAAACAAACACCAAGAAAAAGAAAAGAACTTATAAATTAAGGATAAAGAAAGACAGAAACATGACAAGAAAGTTTAAATTAAGGGTAAAGAAAGACAGTAACTGGATTCAGTCGTGTTGGGTCGTCTTCTTTTTCTTTTCCATGAGTCTAGTCTCTCTCTCTCGCTTTTGCTTCCTTGTTTTATGGGTTATCTGGGTGCTTCGTACAAACAATTGGAAGGCAAAATGATGGAGGAGAATAGAAATTAGAGATTGAGATGAGAGACTGAAATGGAGGGAGCAGAGGAAGAGCTGGAGAGAAGAAGCAAATTCCTTAGCAGTCTGATACAGAAGAAGAAAGCTATCGAACAGCAAGAACAGCATGAACAACTCAATGTTCGAGTCAGGGCTGCTGACATGCCCGTCGCCTTACAACACTGCGCCTTTCGTTGTGCCAGAGACTCACTCGATTCCATGCCCAAGAAGCTCGACAGCAAAAGCCTGGCACTCACTCTTAAGAAGGTAACAAACAGTGAGGAATCTGGATTCCCCTCTCTTCTTTTCTACACTCTTCATCTCCCCTATGTTGTTTGTGTACTACTGTTCGCGTTCGGTCATGGTTCTTACTTCTTAGTAATAGTCCAAGACTCGAGATATCAATTGGAGGCTCCCTATTGTCTATTGTTCAGTCATTTAGTGGGTATCATGAGATATAAGACCGAATGGATTAGGTGCAAGTGCAACTGATTAGACCTCTGGAAATAAGCACGTACAGGGACCATGATCATGTGGAGAATGTTCATAAGAAAGGAATTTTTTTTTTTTTTTTTTTTTTTAATCTTAGATAGATCTAAACTCTGTATGCCCATTAATGCTTTAGGGACAGTGAACTAGAAAGAACAAATTTTTGGGTTGTTTTCTAAGAAATCTTTTGATGCATGATTGCTGTCACTCTGTCTTGCAGTGTAAAAGATTGATTGACATTAAGGTGTTTTTTTTTATTATTATTTTTATTTTCTAATTATTATTAAAAATATCTCTTTTGCTATAGAAACAAGAAGCCTTTCAATCTTGTTTAGACTTATTGATCATTTCCCATAAAACTCTTAACTTACAAACTGCTCTACCTGGCGTTGAAGAGAAGAACTAGGAATGAATGGACAAACGAGAATTGGATGGGCCCCTCTTTGGATGGTATTTAATGTCATGTTAAGGTGTTGGTAGCGATGTCCTGATGTTTCAGTAGTAAACCCCTGAATACAAAATGCTTGGCATTAGATTGTGTTGATTATGATTTAAGATGTAACAGCCCTAGCTAGATTTACCCATCTACCGTAACCACCTGTAAATCACGTACGTGGAGGTTCTCATTGTCTTATAAAGGAACGTTTCTGAAGTTTCCTAGGTGCATGAACCACATACAAAACTTACATTCCCTAGAATTACCCATGTAGCATAAGCTCTAACATTTGGTTTTTACGATCATTAATTTTCTGTTGTCCTATATGACTCATTTGCTGACTATGATGTAATACGTTAGTTACTCTTGCAATTTAGGTCTTACCAGTTTTTTTCTCTGGATGAAGTGATTTCTGGAAAGACAAAACTGAATTGCAAACTCAAGCTTATTGTCCAGATTAATTGAAGTCTCTCCCATCAGTTTTTGTTCCATTTATTAGCATTATTGTTTTCTCTACATTATCCAGCTTTGAATAAGCTTAGCTCAATTATAATCAGCCCTTTTTCTTGTATTTTCAATATTCTCAATTTTTGCTCCTTTAATGAAATATGTATGAGTCACACTAGCATGAAAAATTTGTGTGGAAATCCAATCACTTTTGGACATGGGAATAGCAGGGAGGGGGAGAGTTCATGAAGAAACTGTCTGTCACCTCTTTGATCATACATCATAGTTACGCGTTGCCACTTTACAATTATGGGTATGTCAAAAGAGGTGAATTTGTTGCTGGCTGGTTAGCATACTGATGATTTTGTAGCTATTAGAAGGAATAGGGGCCTCACCAGGGTTAAATATTCTATGGTGTCTTAATGGTTTGGAACTGTCTGTCACCTCTTCATTCATATTGATTATGCATCATAGGTATTGGTTGCCACGTTGCAATTAGTAGGTTATGGCTTTTGTTATGCCTAAGGAGGTACACTGTTGCTGTCTGGTTGCCAAACTGGTGGTTTTAAAGACATGAGTAAAATCTGGAATGATTTGGAGCTTCAACCTGTGCCTGTTATATGGTCTATTTGGAGGGCAGAAACCAAAGATCTTTTGAGGGATTTAATGAGCCAGCATATGAAAGAAAGATTGAATTGAAAACTTTTCATGTTTTGGGCTTCTAATTACGTAGAGTTCACAGGTAAAGAAGCTGATAGGAGTGGCACTAATTTTTGGTTGTGACTTCCCTCATTGATCTTGCATCGCTTGCAGCTTGTATAGTACAGTAAGCTTCTTTATATTTTGTGCTTTTTTAAAAAAAAAAAAAAAAAAAGACTGATGATAAAAGAAAGGGGACAGTTTTTTCCTGGATTCACCATTAAAGTTAGAGATGGAAGACTTTTTCATAGCTTGCAAGAGGTTCATATTATCTTGTGGTGGGAGAAACGAGTACTTCTTTGCCATGGGAGACACGAGCATGTGAGAGATGTAAGAGGAGAAGAAGGAATGTTTGAATACAACTAAAAATCTTTAATTTCTCTTAGTAACCAAGTTAAAGATAAAAAAAATATGACATCAGACGGATTCATCAAAGTAGTATCAAACTGAAGTTTTGAAACTTTTTTTTTGATAAGTAGATATTTTATTCACCCAAGAGAAGAGAACACAGAAAGCAACCCCACAACATAGGGACGCTAGAGACACCCACAAGACCCACTGAAAGCCAAAACAAGGAAGACACAAAAACTCAGCAAGGGGACACCCCTGCTCACAAAGAGAACTCAATTTACGTCAAACCCAATTAGCCCTTAAGAACTGAATCCTGGCAGAGGAATCCAACCCTTCATAGCAAAAATTCTTTATCTTGTCTTGGATATCTCTCATGATGATGTCTCTAACCACTTCTCTGCTCCTTGATTTGGAAATAAAGATCCTTCTATTTCGTTCCTGCCAAATGTGATAAATGGAAGAACAGAAAGCCAGTTTCCCAATCATCTCGAAGCATTGCCCCCCTTTTAGTCCATTTAGCAATGTGATTCAAGTCCAGGGACTGGATCCGAACCTGAACACATCTGCCCATACAGGAAGTCCAAATAAATGTAGAGTACTCACACCTAAAGAATAGATGATCCACCTTATCCTCTCCCGACCAATAAAAACAGCATCCAGAAGGAATGCTAACATTGCGAACTCTAAGCTGGTCAGCTGTAGGCAAGGAATTGAGGATGGCTCGAAGTTTTGAAACTTTATTTATATCTAAAGAAAGATTCCGTTCAGATCTGAAGTTTCATTTAAATATTCTAGTAAGGCAAAAGTTTTAACCTCTTTCATAATTTCTCAAATTTGATTTTCTTTTTCAAACATTTTTTACTATAACAAACTCTCAAATTTCATTTATTCGTATAATATATATGTTCTTTGAGTTTTGGAATTTCACATCTGGTGCTTTCTGTTTATGAAGAGATCTTTCCTATTCAATTACTGAGAAAATCTTGTCGCTGAACTTTTTAATGTAACACGTGGGTCCTTATCCAATGGCTATGTCTTACGCTCTTTGCTCTACATGTTTGGTTGGTTGTTGCTGATGTCCATGCGGGGATATGTCTTTGATCCTAAAAGGAAAACTCTTTAGTGAATTCAAAGTATTCAAATCAATATGGAATTCTAACTTCTACACTGTGAAAGTGGCTCTTGATTGACGCAGAATTGATTGAACTTAATGGGTTATATCTTCTAATATATTAAAAAATCCATTTGTTCCTTGTAATAGAGTTTTGAAACAAAATGTTGTGCCATTTATATCAGAATTTCTCGTTGCATAGCAATAGCAGCATTTTCTTGTTTCTGCCAGTTAACAAGTCTGGCTGACTCATGGCCATTTTGTCGTAAAATGGATAAAGGATAAATATTATAATCACCGTACTTTCCTAATCAAATACAAATAATCTGGCTTGTCAAGGAACCTGTATATTAATCTTGAACATTTTTCTGATCCAGATTGCAGAATACAGTCAAAACTTCTCTGTGCATTGAGGGCAACTCCCCTGACAAATTACTTAATAATGGTTTAGAGTGTGGTATGGTCTCACAATTTGCTGGCTAATAACTATTGTATACAATTAGTTCCATGAAGAAGCATGAATACCTCTAAATTTGTATTTAGTTTGCCAATAATGTTACTGAGTTTCTCTTCCATACCCTCCAACTGATGGATTATTTCAAGACCTTGCATCTTTAAGTAATTTTGTGTTAGTGAATAATCAACGTACAAGACTTTTAAGTAGCCCTTATTCTTCATTGCTTAAGAGTTCTCAGCACATGAGTTGAGTTTGAAATGAAAATGATGAATTCTTGAGTCTCCCTGTTTATATATGCATCAATGTCCTTATTTTGGGCTCCACAAGACTGGGGTTGATGAATTCTTCCAGATCTCTTGCAGAACTCAGCTTTGGGGGTTGATGAATCCTTCCAGATCTCTTGCAGAACTCAGCTTTGATTTACCAAAAATTTAACTATTCATTAGGATTTTCATGTCAGTTTTCCTTCATACTTTGCAAGTGTCCTTAATCATTAGAATTATACCTCAATTTTTTATTCAATATCATCAAGAGGTACTTACAGAAAATGCATTTGCATGGGCTGGTTGGTTGTCACCTGAATGAAATCATTTCATTAGAATTCCGTCAGCATTTTTGCGCATAGGATGTTGGTTTGAGATGGAGTCATGTAAATCATAAGGCTATAAATAAAAGATGGAAACAAGGGCATATTTAGTTTTTTCACAAAATGAAACCTCTTCTAATTGTTCGTTCATATACACATGGATGCTGTAGAAAATGAAACTGAAATGGTTTCATTCAAAGTGGAATCGAAACTCAGCCTTATGGAGTTTCTCTGCCTTCATATAGAAGATACTGGATTACATTCCATACTTAAGGTAGATAACAAAAGTAGAATGGAAAATGCCTTTGGTAGGGTTACATGCCAAGTATATATTTTTGCACCACCATCTCCTGGTCCTGTAAGAAGCTATGTTCATCTGTCTTGGTTTTGTTGGTTAAAATGTTTTTGTTACAGCACCTGTGTACAAACAGCTTTAATGAATTCTTTGTGGATTTTCCAGGAATTTGATACATCATATGGTCCAGCCTGGCACTGCATTGTGGGAACTAGTTTTGGCTCATATGTTACCCATTCAGTAGGAGGTTTCTTATACTTCTCCATTGACAAGGTTTACATCCTTCTCTTCAGGACTGCTGTTGAACCCTTGGGTCATTGACAGTGATCATGATTTGAATTATACAATCATTTGTGTTAGCTAGTGATATTTGGAATATAAACTTGCAAATTTGATTTATAATATAAATTTATAAAGACCACGTGTCATCTCTTCTTTTGTATGTTTTACTCTTTCTGAGTGAATGTGTTAAACAAAGACTCCAGGCCATGCAAATATGAGAAACCCATTTTTGCATTTTACAATCTGTCATTTGAACTGGCCCGATTCTTGTTGCCTTTTGTCATTTATCTGCAATATATTATTTTCATGCCTATTCTAAACCATTAGTGAGTCAAATTTGAAATTTATTTCTACATCTCTTATATAAATTACTATTGTAGTTGTCATGGGGCCAAGGCGGCGGGCTCCTAGGTAATGGCTAGGCGATTAAAACATGCATATACCAATGGGGTTTGGATGTAAAATCTAATTTTGAGGGAAGTTTATATGTAAAATGAAAGTATTATTTCTTACATGTAAATATGAGGAGAGTTATCTCTCTCTCTCTCTCTCTCTCTCTCTCTCTCTCTCTCTCTCTCTCTCTCTATATATATATATATATATATATATATATATATATATATATATATATATATATATACACACGCAACCGCAACAACTGAGGGGGTTTCAGTGCCCGTGATATCCCTGCCATTTTTTGGCCCAACATCCCTTCCTGTCCCAGCACCCTCCCAGAAGTGATTATCGCCAAAACAAAAAAAAGACATCTGGAATTGTTGCCATATATATATATATATATGAAATCTATTTGGTTTTCTTTTTCTTCTGTCGAGTTTAACTTCTGGTCTGAAACAGGTTTTGTGTGTGTGTGTGTGTGTGTGTCTGTGTGTGTGTGGGCGGGGGGATTGATGGTCTGAAACAGGGTTGATCAACAGATAACCATATCTTTATCTTACCTTCAGTGAACAGATTGTCTGAATTATAGTATTAAGTCGCACCCTTTTGTTACAAGAATACTTAAGAGATAACAACAAAGCTACCGGTACACATTACTAACTAGTGAATTTGCATCCTTAACATGTACCAAAACAAAAATCCAAATGACAATGGCTTCTGCGTTCTTGAGTGATTTATTTCATGAGCTGTAATGATGATTAAACATCTTATTTCTTAAGCTTTTCATTCAATGATTTTCCATCAAAATTAGGTTTTAAACAATTCATTTCTTGTCAGCTATTTCATGATCATGTATTGCATTTGGTAGGGAAGGAATCAAACATTTTTTCAAAATAAAAAACCCATTACTTTTTTTGAGAAAATTTTATCCTTCCGCCTCAAACCTCCCTTCACCCATGAGATATCTTCCCCATTTGACCTTAAGAAAGTGACGAAATATGTTAATTATGTGTTCTGCATTAATGTTAATTTCTTCTTTCTGAAAAATAAAATTCTTTCCAAAAGAAGAAGAAATAGAAGAAAGGTATTAATTACAAGGTTTAAAAACTGTATCGAGTATGGAATTGGTCTCAATTGATTCTCATCGAAATCATTCCGGACTTGGTGAGAATCAGCTTGACTAGGTTGGACTTGGTTCCCCAGAAAGAAAATAAGGCACACCAGTGTTTCCTCGGCCTATTTAATTAATAGATTACCACTTCTGATTCGAGTGTCTTTGTCATCCGTTCTGCTGATGAGGCTGCCACTTTATTGATATGATATTAAACGTCGCTTGGAAACAGGCGCAAGGTCTGTTTTGGTTGCTGCGCTTCCTATAAAAAAGGAATCCTGAGGCTGCCATATCTCTGCTGAGGTTTCGAAGAAGAAACGCTTACCAAGGTCTAAGCTGGCGTCTAATGTCTCCGTTCCTACTCTTTATCCGATGAATCTATCTCTACGCTGTCTTTTTTCTCCTGTGATGAATTTGATTGTTTTGAACCAAAAAACATTCGACCTTTATCACTGCTCTTAGGCCGAATCTATGCGAAGAACCGCTGCTCCCTAAGGAATCGTCTGGTGAGGATAGGCAAAGGATCTAGCTCTCCTCCTGGCTTCTTATTTCTATTTTGTCTTGTTCACACACTAGACAGGTTTGGAATAACTTTCCGTGTCTTCTTTCACCTGAGGCTAATAAAATCGAGCGCCAAGCAAAGTCATTGTTTGGTGTTGACTAGGATGTCCTACCCAGCAAGTGTCGTGACACTCCTTCAACAAGTCCCTACGTATGTTTTCCCTCCTTGGGACGAAAAGATTATTCCCCTTGGTGTAGAGCAAACCACCCTTTTCCCAAAAGAGACGTTTTTATTCCTTGACAGCTTGTAGTAGGCTCCTAGCTACTATGTCGTTTTGTAGACCCTCTTGATCCTATCAGAAAGGGTGCTCCTAAACTGGCTAATAGCAATTCTCTCTTGTAGCTTCAAGCTCACAAGCTACGCTTTCCGACTTAATGCATCAGCTACTAGATTTGTGCCTCCTCTCTTGACTTGTACTCGATACACATATCGAACTCAACGAAGAAGTCTTGCCACCTTGCTTGCTTAGGGCTAAGCTTCTTCTGTGTTTGGAAATAGCCAGTGGCTATGTCATTTGTTCAGACAATGAATTTTGACCTAAGCAGATAGTGTCTCCAAAGGCATAGATAGTGCACTATGGCAGTCATCTTCTTTCCTTGTACTGTGTATTTCAGCTCGGTGTCATTGAGCTTACGGCTCTCATAGGCGATTGGGTGCCCCTCTTGCATAAGAACTCCACCGATGGCATAGTCTGAAGCATCAGTATGTACTTGGAAAGGCTTAGCATGATCCGGCAAGGTTACCACCGAATCAGCCATGATGGCTCCCTTTAAGTCCTCAAAGGCTTCTTGACATTCTCTCGTCCAATGCCATGGTTGGTCCTCTTAAGAAGATTAGTCGAAGGTGCAGCACGACTGGAAAAGCCTTGGATGAACCTACGATAGTAATTTACTAGGCCAAGAAAAGATCTTTACTCATATACCTTTGGTGGGGGATCCTATTCCTAAGGGTGTCAAATCTGAGCCCGGTCCGGTAGTAGGGACCGAGCAGCCCTGATATAACCCGAACCCAGCCCAAACCGAAGCCTTAATGGACAAGTTTCGGTCTGGGCTTGTCAAACCCGACACCGTTTCATCCCAAACCGAAATCGGACCGGACCGGCCCATTAAGAAGCCTGAACTGGCCCAAACTGATAAACCCAACCCGAATACCGGTAAGGCCAGTTAAGAAGCTTGAGCTAGCCTAAATCGCTTCTTTTTGCTACTTAAATAATAATCAACTGACCAGGGATTCAACTATTCTAACTAAATAATTGCAAACATCTAATCCATTATCCATGCTCAGATGCCCCTAAGATCAATCAAAACTCAACCGCTTACAATTGTATTAAATATGAACAAAAGCGCTACAAAAAAATTATTGTCGTGCAAAAATAGCTACTTGTAAAGGTAACCTAATAAGCCCGATAAACCCAGCCCAGATCGAGCTGGCCAGAAATTAGCCCAATAAGCCTAGCCCGATAACAACCCGACACCAAACCGGCCGGTTAGTTATTGTGTCCAGCAACCCACCCCAGCCCGAACCCTTAATGGACATGTTTTGGCCTGGGCTTGTAAAGCCTGACACCGTTTTAGCCTGGAGTGGACCAGTCTGTTGACACCCTTACCTATTCCTCTATGGCCTTTACCTTCTCATTACCCTTGCAAATGATCGCTCCCTTGATCCAATGTCCAAGGAACAAGACTTCTTGTTGAGCAAAAAAGCACTCCTCCTTCTTGACCTCAAACTGGTTGTCGCGTAATATCTAGAAAACAGCTCGTAAGTGCTCCACGTACTCATCAAGTGTCCCACTATAGACCACAATGTCATCGAGATATACCATCACAAACCGAACCAGGTAGGGGTGGAACAATCATTCATCAAGGTGCAAAACGTTGCTGGGGCATTGGTCAAGCCAAAAGACATCACCAAAAAGTCAAAGCACCCATATCGGGTGACACAAGTAGTCTTTGCCTTGTCACTCTCAGTGATTCGGACCTGATAGTAGCCTGACCGAAGATCTAACTTCGAAAAGTACCATGCTCCTCATAGCTGATCTAAAAGATCCGCAATGAGAGAGATGAGGTGTTTGTTCTTGATCGTTACCTCTTTGAGGGCTATATCGTCGATGCAAAGTTGAAGACTCCCATCGTGCTTCTTTTGAAACAGCACCGGTGTATCATATGGGGCCTTTGATGGCTGAAAAAATCTGACATCCAACAACTCCCTCCATTATCGGTGGCTTAGCCCCTGATTCCAACTCAATGGGATGATCCACCTCTCTCCTAGTTTGAAGTCTCTTCGGCAGCTTTGGTGGCAGAACATCTTTAAACTCTTCAAGGACTTCTACTATTATAATATAATCGGTAGCTCCTTACTTGATCCATTTTCTTCATCCCCATCTAGCGCGGCCACAAAGGTTTCTTCGCCCTTCTTGACTCCCTTAACAAGCTGCAAGGCAGATAAAATAGGCACAATAGTCTTCACATTAATTGTTGGGATCATGCATAGTCTTCCTTCATCCAGCGTGATGCCTAAGGTCCCCAAGTATGGCATAGGGACGGCTTTGGTTGGTAGGGGACCTCGAAGTAAGGGATATCGTTAGTAGTCTATGCCAATGAGATGTATAGATCTAAGCGCATAACGCATTGATGTGATATAGATCACAACTTCCAGATCAGAGTTGGCCCTATCGAAGGAGGGGAATCCACCCACACAGGAACTCTTTAAGTCTAAGAAGAATTGGGGCAAAGATCTCTACTTGGCACGAGAAGCGCGTTGCTGCCTCACACCTAATGATACATTGTGGCCCAACTCCAGAACTCGAAACTATTTCATCCAATTTTACAACACAATGCCCATCTATAGGTTTTTGACATGCTAAGTATTGTCATTAAATGTTACTAATCTACAGAGGATACACTCAGAGAGAGACCTACTCTCTGGTGGCTAAGTGAAAAAGCCAGAAGAAAGCCAGCAAAGCCAGAAAGAGCCAAGCTAGCCCACAGCACTACTACTACCAAAGCCAGCCGTTAGTAACATCCCTTCCTATTGTTGTCAACCCAATGAACATGTAAGTATATTGAATCAATAAATAGGAAATACATTCGAGAGAATAAACAACAACTTAACTATCGTAACAAGTTACAAACAACAAGACTCCCTAACAGCATATCTGGAGTTTTATTCCTAATAAAGGTGGTCTAACTCAATTGGACTCAGTAGACGAAGAGTCAGGGGTTATCGGAACTGGCATCGGTCAATTCTGAATCAATTAATCGACTGATCCAACCATTACAATCCAATTTTGGAACCATGGTTACTATGTGCAAGGCCTTTACAAAAAAAAAAACTACTGTGGCAGGTCAATGTTCATAAATCTTTGGTTCAAAAAGAGCAAAAGACTTGAACAACTTGTATCCTTAAATTCCAAGAGGAGTTATGTGACATTATATCTTTGACTTGGCCTATGGAAATTGTGTACAAGTGTGGGTTGATCACTAATGTCTCGTGATATCATTTTCTTTGAAGGATAAAAAGTATGGCCACGTTCTATTATTTTTTCTTTGGGTAAACTGTACCAGAGGTACCCAACGTTTTGAGAAATCATACCATGGGTACCTTATGTTTCAAAAATCACATCTGAGGTACTTTTTTTTTCATATTTCCAATATTAGCCCCTAAATCCCCAAATCCAACACCTCTCTGATTTTCTCTGATAGCATCTTCGACCACTCCTTATCTTTTGGTCACATAATACTTTCCCTTCCCTTCTCTTCTTCTCCACTTAAGGAACCATAAATTCTTCAACCACCCAGTTTCCTGAGCAATCTTTGATTGACGAAATGCAGAGGAAGAGAGACAGCATGGGAAAGAAAAGCAGAGAGAATAGGGGAGAGAGAAAGTCGCTGGTGACAGAGATACATGGGAAGAGAGAAAGTCTTCGGTGACAAAGATCTAGGGGAGAGAGAGCAAGCACTTACTAAATGGAAGAAAAGTATGACGACTCTGAAGCCGTTGGTGCTAGTCGGAAGCAGAATATTTCTAAAGAAGATCCCAACCTTAGGGTTTGAGCCATCGATGCTAGTCAGTAGCAGCTTGGAGTATTTCTCAGCCAGATGATGTGGGAAGGTCGACAAGGGTACCAACGATAACCCTAAAAACATCGACAAAGATGACAAGAAGAGCCTTCGTGAGGCCTAAGTTCAAGGTTTCGGATCAAAAGGCAACGAGGGCATGCTGAATACCTCTAAGAGATCCACAAAGCTGCGATATCACGGGCGAGCACAGGGTCGTTGGACAACGTATGTGGTGGTCAAGGGGAGAATCCAGGTGCAATGGGATTCACTATTGGGGTGCAAAGATTGAAGGGACAAAGGGAAGGAAGAGGGTGATAGACAGTTCTGTGGATATGAAAGGGTAAACTTTTAAGATTAGTGTAATTTATTGATAGACGGTCTTGTGGACAAAGATTAGTGTAATTTCTTGAAACACAAATTGATGAGCACCCACCTTCTATGCAATCGAATCACAAAATCTAGACAATCTTAACTTTTGATGCTTTTCTCCCATTGCATTGCTCTATTGCATTGCTCTACCGAATCCCTAGCAGATGGCTCTGATTCGGCCTCTTTTGGTGATCCTGTTGATCTTGAATGCTCTGTACAGCTCTCTACTTGCAATTTTTTCAGAATCCCTATAGACAGTTCTTGTTGAAATCCGGATAAGGTAAGCGGAAGCAAATGGGAGAGGAGCAGCGTGCCTTTTTTTTTCTTTCTTTTTTTCCGGCGTAATCTTCTCACTATTCCAATGTAATTTTACTGTTTCAATCTGGCTATTCCGGCTATAGTGGCGAGGCATCTTCAATCGGTCCGACGGCAGCCATTGTGTACACGCTCAAGTTCAAGGAGAGTTATGTCAAATAGGGTTAAAATTGAAAATATGAAAATTGAAGGTACCTCAAGTGTAACATATACGAAACGTGAGGTACCTCATATATGATTTTTCAGAACTTTGGGTACCTCTACTATAATTTACCCTTTTTTATAAGGATATTTGGATGTCTAGGTCACATCTTTTATGGCTGAGGAAAGAATTTGAGCCACTTGACTTTTAATTTGGATCTAAAACTAGTGAAATCATGAAGGGGAGAAAGTTGAGAATTTATTAGATATTGCAGTGGATTTATTCAAGAGCCCACAATATTGGTCTAATTTTAAGGACGAATTTAAAGTCCATTATATTCAATGTTTAAGTATATCAGGATTGATATGAATTGGCTGTGACCGGTATTGATTCAATACCAATTTTTTAATATATATTTTATATTTTTCAATGATCCATTGACACTAGCTGGTGTAAGAATGAACCATTACTAAAACCTTGATCATATTTACATGCCCTACTCATCAGGATTTCATTGATGGACAATTTTTATTTTTTATTTTTAACTCTAGAAAATTAATAAGGTCGGAGATGATTTTTTTTTCTTCCATTTTTACCAAGAAACATAGTTAATCATATCTCTTGTTACATTTAGCCTTGTAACAATCCAAAGAACGTGTGTGGAATGTAAAATTTTTTTATTCATAATTTTCATTGAATACGCGTATAAATATACAAAGAAGAATAGAAAAGACTCTTAAGAATATGTAGGCAGATTTGTTTAAATCTTCTTGATGCCCTTGGTTTCCACAAATAAAACAATCAGTAGGATTTCCTTTAGCTCTTTTTCCATGATCTTGACTACCTGTAGTTTGTTCCAACTGATTGGTAGTGTGATTGGAGATCTCTCAATTTTTCGATGCCTATTGACATTTGTCCATTTTTTGAAATAGTCCTTCTAGTGTTAGGGCGACGTAGATTGTGTTCAACCTGATTTGTGATTAGCAAACCGCTTCACCACATCTAGAACTGATTTTTCCTTGGACCCATCTTGAAGACAAAGCTTACAAGCCAACTTAACTAACGAATTTGAAGGTATGGTTTTTCTGGTACCAGGTTGGTACCCACTCCATCTATTCGTTACGATATTGATTGAAGGAGGATTTACTCCTAAGATCAAGCCACATGATAGAATTTGAATTTTGAATTTTGAATTTCAATAAGACCACATGATTTGTAACTGATATATTCAAACGTGAGCTGGTAATTAAGCATGTGCATTAAAGGGAATCGTAAATGCTAATCTTAATATACAGGGGTAGTTATGAAAACATGCAAATATGAGGGTGAAATTCAGGAGATGGAGAAGAGCTAAGAGGTTATCACCGGAGAAGATGAGATGACGGCGGCGGAGTGCTCAGCTGGTACTGGTGGAGCTGAAATTCTGAGTCACATTGCTATTATGAATAAGGCCAGTAGGGGTGAATCGCTGAGGGCAGAGCAGGTTATCACTAATAAGGAAACTGGGAGTAGCAGGATGTTTGATAGAGGCAGAAAGCATGTCTCGTCCCCTTCTCGCTCCCTCTTTTTGTAGAATAGTGAAGTCCCTCTTTCCAATTTGTTCTAGGCCTTACACAGTGGTTGTGATATTGACCCGAAAGATGACGAAACTGAGTTAGCTAATGAGGAAGGCCTCGATGCATAGAATCCCTCTATGGTGCAGATGATGGAAAATACTGAAGTTAGAAAATCTCAACCTGGAGCGATTAGCCCCTCGATCCATCCCTCTTCTTTTGTCAAGACTGCCAGGGCAAGCCCTATAGCTCCAACTGATCTGCCATGACCTGATGAAACCTTGTCTGCTGATAAGTCACGATCTCCTCCAACGGCTACGACCTCTTCTTCTGATCCCTCAGGTATGATCCCCTTGCAAACAAATTCTCCCCCTGCTAATCATATTGTGGCAGCCATTGAGTCAGGCCGACTAGCAGTTGCCTGCAGTTCAAACCAACCTGGTGGCAAAACCCCTAGAGCCTCAAAACCACGGGTCATACCCAATCCATATCCCAAGACCCAATGCTGAAAATTTTGGACCCATTAGGCCTCCTTCTAGATGTCCTAAAAGTCAACATACTTATAACCTTAACCAGAGAGATACCCGTGAACCCCAAGACCAAACCTTCTTAGTCTATTGACTCCTGTTTTGCTAGAACCAACGATTTCCTGCATTCCAATAGCCATAGCCCTGACCTGTAAGTTGGGTGGCCCACATGCCACCTGACCCCACCTAAGTTGGATGATTAGTATTAAGATCTTGTGACATGCGGCACCCAGATCACCGTCCATCCTTGATGGAAGAAGATGGTTGGTCTATAAATACTAATGGGTAAGGTCCTGTGCACACTGATAGAAATTTGAGAACTCCATCATGTTCTCTGCCTGGGAATACAGTTAGTGCATAGAAATCATTCCCCTCTCTCTTTTCTTTTGTTTGTGGAGCAGGGCATATCAGAGTACATCAGAAGACAACATCGGTTGGACGGACATCGACTGGAACAGATCCCTACACTACGGGTATGTCGAATCTTATTCCGCATAGACATACATATGGATTGTAGTTTTCTTACATTATGGTATCAGAGCGGTGTTTCTGCCGCCCGTCCACCATGACCTAATGCTATGGAGCATCAAAAGAATAAAATAAATATTTTTTTTTTATTTTCTGTTTTGGCCGGCAACAACCACTGCCGAGAGCATACAGCCAGCCGGCAGGCATAAGGGGCCAGCCAAAGCAGTGTTCGCAGGCCTACAGAGTGCAGATGTGCACCCGCATGGCTGCCGGCCCATAGGCCAGCATGCCAGTAGGCACCCAACTGCAAGCCTACAGGCATACTGTTTGCTGCCCGCCTCGCTAGGCACAACAGGCCAGCCCACAAGGGCCAGCCAGCCGCGGCCATGCGCAGCCACCAGGCTGCCGAAGCTGAACCTCCATCAATTTTTGCCGCAGGGAGTTTCTTCTTTTTTATTCTCTTTTTCAGGTTCACCGGCCTTTTAGGTTGATATGGCGGTGACCAGCATCTTCGCCAGAAGTTTCTGGGGGGTGTCGGATGTCACGACATGTCCCTGGCGCCGCCGCATAGGCTTTTGTGATCTGTAACAGAGAACAGAATGAGAAATCATAAGGATGACATCTTTACTAAATTCGATGGAATTTTTTGGTTAATCTAAAAGAAATTAGGGTTTTATGTGGTCTTGGTTCAACCTGGTTCAAGTAATCGAATCGGATAAAGGCAAACCTGGCTTATAGGTTGAACCGATACCAACTCAAACCCTATCGGTCAGAATATTTCCTAGTCTGGGGTCTGATGTGACCCGAACCGGGCCACTTAACTGGAGCAACCGGAAATTGGGTTGGTCGGATTAACCCGAGACTGACCCAGTCATCCCATATGGATCGACCCAAAGACCCGCTTTGACTCGGGTATGGACTCTCTTGGACGGAATGGTTGAACCGGTAAGAACCATTTTGGACCCATTTGTTTCCGTTTTGATCCAGACCTTTTGAGCCAGATAATTCTGTTATACTTTTTGGTGAAATTTAATAAGTTTGAATGGTTTTTATTATGTGTCACCATTTTATAGTTATGAACCGAACGTCACTGTATATGTGACTGCATTTTTTTGACAGTTTGTTCTGAACGTCACTAAAAGATCAAGAACAGTGACTGTATTTGTTATGACAGTATGTTCTGATCGTCGCTAAAAGTCCAGTTTTATTTTAGTGACATTTACAGACAGAACTCACTTTATCTATATACATAACAGAGGGTATTAAGCATTGTTTTAGTGACATTTACAGACAGAACGCCACTGTATATAGATGTATATAACAGAATGATTTATCTTAATTTTGTGACATTATAGAATAAACGCCACTAAATATGGAATACAGTAAGGTTGTTATGTCACTGTTTTAGTGACAGTAACAAACGCCATTAAAAGTTAGTGTTAAATAAAGTAGAGAATAAACCATTAGGAACTCTTTAAGATTATTAGGCTTATGTTATCACTTATGAATGGTTGTTTAAAGGATGCCATAAATTACTAAAATGCCTTTATAATAAAGTTGTGTTAAAAATCAAGAAAACCATTAGGTTTATTTTTAACACATATAAGTGTGTTTTTCAAGATGTCATAGATGACAAATATGTCCTTATAATAAAGTTGGTGTTAAAATCTAGAAAATAATTAGATTTATTTTAACACTTATAAGTGCTTATTTAAGAATGTCATAAAAGACTGAAATACCTTTCTAGTGGTAGGCATCAGAAAATTGCATATTTTGCATTGAGACTGGATATTATCTCCACAGAAAAATATTTTTTTCTTATGTGAGAAGATGGAATAAGGTAGAATATGAAACTGCAAGATAGTGGGAGCCTTCTTCTGCCTATAGGTGTGGAACAACCTTCTGAATTGTAGTGTAGCATTCTAGTCTTATTAATATAGACCTAAACAGATGTAAACTATAATCTTAGCCCACAGGTAATTTTGTAGGATACATCAGTCTGTCACTTAAGTTTGATGTCAATCAACTTAGTGTAAAGTTTCACATACTAAAATTGATTATAAGTTTAGTCCACAGGTAAATTATAATTAATTTTATAGTGTTACTGATTATTGACGTGGGTTAATGTCAGTATAAAGTTGTACGCCAATAAATCTAAACTTCATTATTGTTGTTTGTTGTTTAGAACCAGATTAGTCTCCCAATGCTTACTAGGGAAAATTATTCAGATTGGAAATAGAAGATTTATTTGACCTTAGGGTGCATGGATTTGGATATGACGCTCCATATAGAAGAGTCTGTTGCTCTTACGGATTCCAGTACGCCAGTCCAAATTGCTCATTATGATAAGTGGGAGGGGTCTAACCACTTGAGCCTGATGCTTGTCATGAACAATATTGACAAGAGCATTAAAGGATCAATTCCTGAATGTAAGAAGGTCATTGACTACATGAAGGCAATTGATGCTCAGTTTGTGAGTTCAAACAAGATATTAGTAAGCACTCTAATGGAAAAATTAGACTCATTAAGTAACAATGGTAAGGATGATGTGTGTAACCACATCATGCACATAAGGGACATCTCAGCTCAGAGAATTTTGGTTTGTTATGAATTAAATTTAGTTGATTTTCATTCAAATAACTAGTAGATTGATTCTGGATCATCAATCCATGCGGCCAATACCATGCAAGGCTTTCTACAGACAATACTTTCGAAAGAAACTGAGAGACATATCCATTCAAAAAAATTGGATGAAATCTCAAGTGGAAGCTATAGGAGTCTATAGATTGATATTATAATCCAGATATGTGTTGGATTTAAGAGAAACCATTTATGTTCCATCTTTTACAAGAATCTGATATCTGTTTCCAGATTAACACTTTTGGGTTATGTGTTTAATTTTTCTGGTACAGAAATAAGGATCTTTAAAAAAAATGATGTATTCATCGGTTCAGGTTCTTTGGTTGATGGTTTATTTCTCTTAAATCTATATCCAACATGTGAAAGTAGTTTACTCTCTGTAAACAATATTTGCATAAAGAGAATGAATGTGAATGAAAAAATCCTCTCGGTTGTGGCATCTTAAATTAGGTCACATATCTAGTGACAGAATTAAAAGATTATTGAATGATAGAATTCTTGAAACTCCTGATTTCACTGATCTGCGGTTATATGTGAACTGCATTAAGGGAAAGCAGACTAACAAAACCAAGAAAGATGTCAGAAGGTCAACTGAACTTTTAAAAATCATACATATAGATATCTGTAGACTATTTCCCACCGCTTGTCTGAATGGTCAGAGATATTTTATCTCCTTCATTAATGATCACTCGAGATTCATGTATATCTATCATCTAATTCATAAAGATGAGGCATTAGAAGTCTTTAAGAACTTCAGGACAGAAGTAGAGAAACAGATTGGACAGGTGATTAAGATTACGAGATCAGATAGAAGTGGTAAATACTATGGCAGAACTACAGAATATGGTCAAGACCTGGCCCGTTTGCATGATATCTTCAAGAGCAAGGTATTGTACCGTAATATACCATGCCTGAATCTCTGGATCAAAATGGCATTGCTAAAAGAAGGAATCGTACACCTATGGACATGGTCAGGAGTATGATTAATGACTCTAGTTTACCTTTGAAATTGTGGAGTGAAGCTCTTAAGACAACGGTATATATCTTGAATAGAGTACCATCCAAGTCGATTTTTAAGACTCCTTTTGAGTTGTGGAATGGATGGAAACCTAGTTTGAAGCATACTCGCATATGGGGCTATCAAGCCGAAATAAGAGTCTATAATCTACATCTTCAGAAGTTGGACCCTATAACAGTCAGTGAATATTTCATTGATTATTCTGAAAGATCTAGGGGTTATAAGTTTTATTGTCCCTCACATAGTTTTACCATTATAGAGTCTAAAGTTGCCAAGTTTCTAGAGGATGGCGACAACAGTAGGAGTATACAGAGTCGAAATATTGAGTTCAATGAACAAGATGTATCGATAATTCCTTCTACATCTGGTGGTCAGGGATTTATCCCTTTACCAGTGGTACCTGTGGTTCATGAATAACACTACCTGTTCATGATGAATTACCATATCAAGATACACCACATCAGGAACCAGTTGTCCTTTGAACCTGTGATCTAGAATCAAGAAACCAATCCTGAGCCACAAGTTTTAAGGAGACCCTCGAGAGAGAGAAAATCAGCAATCCCTTCAGAATATGAAGTGTATCTCCAAAACTGTGAAACTAATATTAGAATAAGTGATGTTTCGATATTATTTTCATAGGCTATGGGTTGTATAGATAGCATTTTATGGCATGATGCCATGAAGGATGAAATGAAATCTATGTCAAAGAATCTAGCATGGGAACTTGTAGAATTGCCAAAAGACACCTCTACTGTGGGGTGTAAATGGGTTTTTCAAAACTAAAAGAGACCCACATGGCAATATTGAAAGATACAAGGTTCGACTTGTGACAGAAGGTTATAATCAAAAGGCTAACATTGATTATAAAGAAACTTTTTCGTCCATGTCTAGAAAAGATTTTTTATGGATCATTATGGCACTAGTGGCTCACTATGATCTTGAGCTGCACCAGATGGATGTCAAGACGACATTTTTGAATGGTGATCTGATTGAGGAGGTATACATAGATCAACTTGAAGGTTTTTACTTTGGATAAAGGTGATCATCTAGTATGCAAGCTTAAGAGATCCATATATGGATTGAAACAAGCTTTCCGATAGTGGTATTTGAAATTTGATAGCACGATTACTTCCTACGATTTTGTGGAGAATCGAGCTGATCAATGCATTTACATAAAGATCAAGGAAACTAGTTTCACCATACTAGTGTTATATGTGGATGACATTCTTATAGCTAGCAATGATCTAGGGATGCAACACGAGACTAAAAAATTTATTGACCCAAATCTTTGACATAAATGATATAGGTGAAGCCTCCTATGTCTTAGGCATAGAGATTCACATGGACAGGTCTCTTAAGACCTTAGGACTATCCTAAAAGGGGTATATTGACAAAGTTTTGGAATGGTTCAAGATGAAGCAATATTCATCAAGTGTAGCACCTCTTGTTAAAGGCGACAGACTTAGTCTGGAGCAATGTCCGAAGACCAATCTGAAACAACAGGCAATGCAAAATATCCCTTATGCATCAGCAGTAAGCAATTTGATGTATGTTTAGGTCTGTACTAGACCTAACATCTCATATTTAGTGGGAGTATTAGGTAGGTTTCGAAAGAACCCTGGTTTGTCACATTGGACAATAGCAAAGAAAGTTCTAAGGTACCTATAGGGCATCAAGGATCACATGCTCATATATAGACATGTTGATATTTTGAAGTTAATCAGTTACTCAGATTCAGATTTTGCTAAATATAGAGATACAAGGAAGTATACTTCTGGCTTCATTTTTGTTTGTTAGAGGAGTAGTGTCTTGGCGCAGCGTAAAGCAACCTAAGACAACTTCTTCTATTATTGAAGCAGAAGTGGTGGCATACTATAAAGCAATTTCTCAAGCATTATGGTTGAGGCAGTTATCACAGTTTTGAGGTCATAAGTTCTATTGAAAGACCTATAAGGATCTACTGTGACAATACTGCAGCAGTACGTCTCTCTAACAACACATGCTTAGTGAGTCACTGCCGACACATTAAGATAAAATATTTTGTTGTTAAAGAAGACATTCGAGTTCGTCGCATTCAGATAGAACATATTGACACTGATGATATGATAGTTGATCCTTTCACCAAAGGGCTTCCGCCCAAGGTGTATGTAGTTCACGTGGATCATAAGGGACTATGTAAATCATTAAATTTTTTGAATGTTTTATTTATGATATTGCAATATAAAGTTTTGACCACTCAAAATAAAGTTATTTCTTTTTCTGTCATTTATTTGGTTATATACATAAAGTTTTGGAATGACAGATGCCTATAAAGTTTTCTAGGCAATAAAATTTGACCCTTGAATCGATTATTAAATTGATTCTATAAAGTAGGGTAGTCACAATTGAGGTTCATCGTAAAATAAACAATCTATTGTAATACATGAAGGAAGTGTTTCCATTGTACTTTAATACTGTGACATGCACCGCCATGATTCATGGGTTGGGAGTTTTATGGTGAACATAAAGAACAAGTCCATAAAGAAGGATCCAAAAATTACTGTATGACCATACATCATGTTAATAACCATAAAGTGGCTTGCCATGTGGCAATATGGGCCAAGTGAGAGAATGTAAATTAGGTAGCCCACATGCCACCTGACCCCACCTAAGTTGGATGATTAGTATTAGGATCCTGTGACATGTGGCACCCAGATCACCATCCATCCTTGATGGAAGGAGATGGTTGGTCTATAAATATTAATGGGTAGGGTCCTGTGCACACTGATAGAAATTTCAGAACTCCATCACGTTCTCTGTCTGGGAATACAGTCAGTGCATAAAAATCCTTCCCCTCTCTATTCTCTTTTGTTTGTGGAGCAGGGCATATCAGAGTACATCAGAAGACAACATCGGTTGAACGGACACCGGCTGGAACAGATCCCTACACTATGGGTATGTCGAATCTTATTCCGCATAGACATACATATGGATTGTAGTTTTCTTACATGACCCTCTTTAAGTCCAAAAAACTCTCCAGGGATCAAGACCCCCTTACTTTGTTGCGTAGCCTACGGTTCAACCTCATAACTCATACTTGTTGACTGAAGGGGTGGATGGCCATAAGGAAGTTGGTAAGCAGACGAAGAAGAATAAGAAATCGAGAAAGACTCCGTGAGAGGGAGAAAGGGGTCTTGATTCTTGCTCCTACTGTCGTCATGATGTGCATATCCTGGAATATTAGAGGACTTAATGCCCCTTTGAAGAAGCAATCTGTAAAAAATCTCATCCAAAAGCATTATTCCATTGCCTGTGTTGTCATTGATCCAAAGGTGAGATTGGACAATATCAATATTGGGATGCAAATTAGTGGTCCATCGGGAACAAGGGGGAGCGTAGAGGATGCGCAAACCTACCTTTAGTTTAATTGAAATTTTATTTTATTAGAATGGATGTATAGGTTTTGATTGACTTGTTACTTATTGTTTCAAATTGAATTATTATATGGAAATTTAAGTTAAATTTTTTTTTTGTTATTTAGTCGGTCGTTAAATCAGTTGGAAGGGCTTCCGAAGTTTTTGCAAGTATAGCAACAAAGGTTTTTGTTTAGGTTTAAAGAGTTCTCTATTATCTGTAAAATCAATTTAGAGTTAGCAAAGTTTTGTAGATTTAGAAACAATCGCCAGAGCTTCAAAATTTTCTGCAAGTACAGATTGAAGAAGGTTTTGTTATATAAGGTTGGAAGAGTTCTCCATTGACTGTATAACCAATTTGGATATTGCTAAGGTTTCGTAGATCGAGGAAAGATGTGGAATAACGGACAGATGGCGCCTCTCAACGCTGGGGCAGTACCTCCTCTCCCGACAATGCAACTGACTTACATAGTTCCGCCATCTCCTACCGAGGTGGAGGGACACATTGAAGACAAGGCTCGAAAATGGATGCAACTGATCAATTCAAATCACTATGGTGATAAGAGGAAGTTTGGGTTTGTAGAGACACAAGAGGACATGCCCCTTGAGCGTGTCCGGACGATTATAAGGTGAGTTCATCTTTCTACCATTCTACAAGTTTACAACCAGTAATTTGTTGCAGTCAGTAGAGAACTCTTCAAACCTAAACGAAAACCTTTGTCACAGCTATACTAGCAGAAACTTTTGAAGCTCTTCCAACTGTTCTTGAGAAAAATAGAAGGCATGAAGTTTTGTTTTGTTAATCTATTGCAACATTTGCTCTGATAATATACTAATAATTTAAACTTACTAATCTTCAGTTTTTCTTCTACAACCATTGGATATGGACTAATACAAATGGTAGCAATCTAAGAGGGGCTACAGGGCCTATAACACTTTTGACGAGTCCAAAACGTGCTAAATGGGGTGGATGATTTTATAAAGGCTTGGCCGAGCTGCAGAAAGAGATTTGAGTCATTAAATAGGCATTTTTTTCCCCTTTCGTTGGACACCTTTGTTTCATTAACTTTTCTATACATTAAATACCCCTTATGTTATTTACCATTTTTTCTAAGGTTGTGTCATGTGTGATGATGCTTTACTCCTTTACCATTGTAATTACGTCGTTTGATGTTGTTTATATTTATGTCTATGAATTATTTATGATAAATCATTTATGAGAATAAATTATGAGTCATAATTTTTTTTAATAAGAATTATGATTTATGAGTCATAAATAATAACCGTTTAATATCTCTAGACATAAAGAAATAATAATAGATTATTATAATAATGATGAACACCTTCTAATCTATCTGTAGATTTCAAATTATATCAATTTATTTTAATTATATATAAATACCATAAATCATATCAAACAAATAAATATATATATATATACACACACTAAGGGGGATCCGCATCCTCTCCTCCCAGTGGTTCTGAGAGGACAGTGGCAACCTACCTTGGATGACCGCCACATGGTTCTCGGTGAATCTAGACCCACGTCCGAGCCGATACCCCACTGACAAGTCGAGCCGACAGAGGGTGTCGGCTCAGACGTGGGTCTCGGATTCAATCGAAAGTCATGTGACGACCATCCGAGATACATTACCGTGTTCTCCCAAAACCACTGGGAGGAGACTATGTGAATCCCATTAGGGGAGCCTTATGGGCCCTTACCTACCCAAGCTTTATCTGGTATACAGCTAGACTGGAGGGTGTTTTAGTAATTTTGACCTTCGGTATTTTCCGTTAGCATGCGCCCTCTCTCACCAGAAACTAGAAAGCCACCACGCAAATACAAATTCAAAATTTGAAAAGAGGAAAGAAGCAGGGAAGCAGCCATGGCATCTGGAGGCATCAAAGGCTATTACAGACAGAGGAAGAGCAGCGTTAGTAAATTTGCTTCAAAGTCCAAATCGAAACCTAAGTCTTCCACCAAGATATCATCAAAGGCCGCTGCAAGCTTGGGCTCTGATAGGGTTCAACCATCCGCCCTCATCTCTCACGGTTCCCTCGACCTCCAAGGTCCTTTTCTTTCTCTCTGCCTTTCACTTAATCTCTGAGGTGCTTTCTCTGATTGTTCAACTGTTCTGAATATCTATATATGGTTTAGATTTTGATCAAAATGAAAGAGATGGGAAGTGAAAGGGGAAGATTAGGGTTTTTACCATAATGTCTTTTTTACCTTACAAATAGACTTATTTTTTATTTTATGGGTTTAGAATGATTTCCTAGTTGAAATAGATAAATGCATTGTTGGTTGGTGAGTTATTTTTCTTTCCTGGGAATTCCTCTGTTGGGGGGTGGTTTGGATTAGGGGGTTTCTGGAATGACCCATGAAGAAGAATTGCTAATTCGTTGTTTCCGTTTTAATTTTTAGGTGATTATGATGAGAGTGAGGAGTTGTTGAGGCAGTTTGACATGGACATGGCGTATGGACCCTGCATTGGGATGAGACGATTGGATCGATGGGAGCGTGCCAATAGCCTTGGTATGGACCCGCCAAAAAAAGTAGGGGATCTTTTGAGGGGAGGTAAAGTTGGGCTGGAATGCTTATGGGATGGTCGTGTTTAGAAATTTAGAAGTTATGCTGATGAACTAGTGCTAAAGAATATGTAGGACGACTGTTTTCGGTGAAATGTACAGTTACTGGCTGTACTGTGTTTCTCTCTTCTTTTTTTTTTCCTCTTGAAGAACTAATGTTACTAAACTATTTTGAGCTAAGTATGGAGACATATTGATGAGGACATCACTCAAGATTTACATCACTCAAGATTTAGGACTTATCAGAGGAGACATAGACATTGAGCCACATGTCACTTCATTATGGTTAGATGACTATCATTATGTCTAGTTTCTTTTATTATGTTGTTGTACTTTTATTTGGGGCCAGACTATTTTATATTATGTTGTAATGTCGTTATTATTTAGTATTGTTGTTATTATGTTGTAGTGTTAAGTGGTTGAGTAGTTATATGGATAGTTATTTTAGGAAATGCATGTGCAGAGGTTTAACATGTAGTGTGTGGGAGAAGGCCCTTTGTACTGATTAAAAAAAAAAAAAAATCAATGAAGATATTTTGGAACTTAGAGATTTCTCTCTTTGCTGCAGCATGAGTGACTCTACGCAATTTTTGGAGTGAATCCAAGATGGCGTGAATCTAAGATACATATCAATCAATTCTCTTCTTCTCTATCTTCTTTTTTCTTCTTCTTCCCCACTTTTTTCCTTTCAAACTCTACTTACAGCAAATCAGTCCTTGTATCAGTCCCAAATTTCTCAGTTCGTCTCAACTTCAGCCCCCAAATACCTTGTACACTTTTCTATCAACAACAAGGAGGCCTTGAGGACACATTCTTTTGGAGTTAGGTAGTGATTTGGCACTTATTCCCAGCATCCTAACTTGCGGGACAGTGAAGGAAGATCCCGATCTATCATATTTCTTTTATTAAATTTTCCTTGGCCTACTAGCATGAAATTCTGCACGTATGATTTGTTTGTTTCATTATTTATGACTGTATGTGTCATGAGATATATGTGTTGGATACCTTCACAGTCTTCCTACCATCCATTTAGGATAGCTTTCTAGGATTCCCAAACCTGTCCTGCACAACATTTTTAGTTCAAAACCCTTCTTTGTACCTTATGTACTTAGTTATCTTGATTTACTTTCTATGAAGGCAATTTGATGAGTTTCTCCTCTTATTATCTTTTGGTTTGGTCGGTAATTGCAAATTCAAAAATCAGTAGTAGGGTCACTTGGTACACAGGTCACTTGGCATGCATTAATTAGGATTCTCTAATTATCAAGTTGTGATTTTGATGCAACTACTCCACGTGACTCTTTTACAATGCGTACCTTACATGTGCTCTGTTTAGTGCATTTTAACTGGCTGTATGCCAGTTGATAGCAGGCAATTTCATTTTGCCTCGGATATGTTGGGGGCATATCAGCTACATTGAGTAGACATAAAGCTTCTAATACCATGAATGTGGCATCTAAACAAAGACAACTGCATTTCCATGTCATACGATGTGGGATAGGTTGCATTTTCCATTTTATCTTGAATGCTATATCTCTTTGTTTTATCTGGGAATACATCATTGCTTTTGTCTATGAAGAACTAGGTGTTTATTAATTAGACTATTATGAGCTAAGTCTGGAGATGTTTTTTGTTCAAAACTCTTGTGTGTAACTTACATGGTTTTCTTGATTTATTTTCTATGGAGGCCAAGCTTTTGTGTCCGGTTTTAAACATAAGGGGGTTATTTAGGTTTTTCTTTTTTAATGCTTGGGTTATTTAGGTTAGTTTTATTAATATGTTCTTTTAGTGTGATTGCTAGCTAACTGGAAATTCGAGGATCAGTGGCAGGTTACTTGTACTAGCATAATAATTTGAAATATTTACAATGATTGTTGAAATTTGAGTCTTGCTTGTACTAATAGAATACATTAAGAACGGCACTTTAAATAACGAGTCATGATTTTAGAACATTAGCTCGATTTTCTTGGTGATGTCTGCCTTTCATTTACTTGGGTTATGCATTTTAACTGCTTTTGCGTCAGTTGAAACAAGCAATTCCAGTTTACCTTGGATGGTGGTGATTGATCTTGGTTGTGTAGAAAAAGGCTCTTAATACCATAAAAATGTCATTAACATGGAAGAGGACTGCATCTCCATGTCGTACGATGGTGGGTGGGTTGCATTTTCTATTTTATCTTGACTGGTAGGCCTGTTTTTCTACATAGGAGTACATCATCTGTTAGAGAGCTTGATCTAGAAAGTTTCTAGCAGATGAAGCTGTTAGAGGTGGGATTTTGATGCAGTAGCTTGTTTGTGGATGGACCAATGTGAGCCGTTTTGGCCACCCAAGCCGAACCAGACCTGATCCAAACCCAAGCCAACCTTTTGGTCTGGACAGGGTTGGTAGGGATTTAATTAAGTTTAGATTAGGAAGATTTCAATTTTAAGTTTCCTTATGATTTCTATTTTGATTAGAGATTTTATTCTAGTAGAGATGTTATTTAGTTACTAATTTTATTTCAATAGTTTAGAAAAGTGTTTCCTTTAAAAGTACATGTAATAGGAGTTTAATTTCCGGAGTTGAAGAATAAATTGATTGTCGGGTTTGAGTGCCTATGTGGCCTGTTAAGTTTTTTGTGAGCTGCGGCTCTTCCTCTACTTCCTCTCTCTCTCTCTCTCTCTCTCTCTCTCTGCGATCAGGGACAGCTCCCCCTCTTAGGTAGTTTTCCCCTCCTTCCCTTCCTCTTCTTATTCTTCTATCTTCTTCTTCCCTTCCCCTATCTTTTGGCTTGCACTTCTGGGTCACTGTTCACGTCCCTGTAGCAGTTCCATAAAGCTTGATTGATCCCCTTCGAGACTGTTCTATTTGGCTTGAGGTTTGGAGGTTTGCTTACCTACACAAGGGTGAACAAAACCCTAGAATCTTGGCCTGAAACCACCTTCCTGCTGTGTGAATTTAACCAGCAACCTTGCTGGTTTGATAACTACTGGCCAGCACTGCTAACAGAGCTCGAGTTGTCTTCCTTGCTTCATATTTGGCTATATATTGCATGCAATCAATAGATCTGTGAGTTAACAATCTTGCATCAAAATTCAGCTCAAACCGAACCGATTTGAGGAAGTTCTTCCTTCAAGCAGGTCTGGTTGCTGCCGCTTGTTCTGATCGAGGATGCCTTCTAACGAAGGTTGAAGAAGGCTTGACTGTCCTTTTATTCCATTTGTTTTTTTTCTCCCTCAATGAATACCCTTTCTTCCTTTAGTTATTACAATTTTACCATACCCTTATAATTCCAAGTTTATACCTTGGGATTTCTTGGGGGCTCCCGTATGTAGTGGCTTACCCTGTGATGGAATTAGGAGCTATATTGGTTTCATATTGTTACGAAGTTGGCCCATAGGCTTATAGACCCATGAGACCCACTGGGACCCACTAGATATAGCTAGCGTTAGCTAGCGCCAACGATATCTAGTGTTGGCTCCCCTTTCTCTTCCTTCTTTAATTAATTACATATTTATTTATTTTTATTTTATTATTATAATCTTATTGTAATCTTCTCTTATTATCTCTTCTTATAATAGAAACTTTCCTTGTAAATCTATTTATTTTCATTTTCTATAAATACAAGGTAGAGAGGAGAGTTATTTAACGATTTCGGCTACAACACATTGCTGTGTCGAAATCTCTCTCTCTCTCTCTCTCTCTCTCTCTCTCTCTCTCTCCTCATTCTTCTTCTCTTTTAATTTCTAGTTGTATACTTGCTGGTTGTTTCTTTGAGAAATTGTTACATGGTATCAGAGCACTAGATCCTTGGCCATCACTGATCAAAGAACTCTTGGTTTGATTGGCCTTTGATATTTTTGCTTTCTTCTATGTAACTACAATTTTCTGTTTTATTTCTACTAATTGGTGGTCGAGATTATATCTATGAATATTGTTGTCAAATACTACTATTTTGTGGACTTATGTTCTTAATCACCCCGTTGGTAAGGTTATTATCCTCTTCTTGACATCCATCACCCCCTTTGAGCTTCTCTTTTCCTTTGGCCTCTTAGTGGCGGAATCGAACTTTGGACCTTGTCATTTACCCTACTACCACCATCTACCTTCACCTACGCTGAGCCTTTGGCCAATCGGTTGGTTGAACCGATAAGACATTTTATTTTATTTTATTTTATATATACATTGGTTGTGGATTTGTTCTCTATCATTATGACTGACCCTAAGTCCACTGAGGCTCAGATCATCTCCATAAAGTTGAAAGAAGTTTCTAATTATCTATTATGAGCTTAGGCTATCAAAGCCTTTATTCTTTCTAAAGACAAAGCCACACCGTTAAATGATGAGCCCCCTGTATGTGATGTGAAAGACAGTGAAAATCTATCAAATTGTACAATACCTGGTTAAGAGATAATTCCCAAGTTCAAACATGGTTGTGGAACAGTATTGATACCTCCATCCTATCCACTGTAATGTTCCACAATACAGCCAAAGCCATTTGGGCTGATCTGCAAGAGACATATGGGCAAGATAAGAATGTCTCTCGCATCTATGACTTATATGAGCGGATGTTCATTTACTCTATTGGTGAAAAATCCCTGAGTGACTACTATGGAGGCTTCAAAGGGGTTATTGAAGAAATACAGGCTGTGCAGCCTCTTACCAATGATTTGAGCAAAATCAAAGCTCAACAGTCTAAGTTCTATGTTGCTAAATTTTTGGCTGGCATTTCCTTGGAATATCAGAGTGTCAAAAGTCAACTTTTTGCAGGAGCCTCTATCCCTACCCTTAGCGAGACCTTTTTTCACCTTCAACGATTGGTCCCATAAAGTGACTCTCCTGTCAATGACACTTCTGCTTTGTTTGTTGGCAGTGGCCGTGGCCGTGGATCCACTTGTGGTTGTGGCCGTGGTCCACTTGGAGGTGGCAATGGACGAACATCTTTTGAAAAAAGCTAATAGATATTGTACCCATTGTCACAAGACTAACCACATGGTGGAAAACTGTTGGGATATAAATGGTCGTCCTGATTGGGCCGATACCCTTGCCAACAATGTTACTACTGAGGATGCCCCATATCCCATCCAGGCTCCTCCTACGCAGACGCCATTCAATGCACAGTATGAGGCCTTGCTCCATCGGATTCAACATCTAGAGGCTACTGGACCACTTCCCGCGAGCATAAACATGCTGGTCTGTATTATTTGGAGTTACCTGAATCAGTTCCCACCATTGCTACCACATCTACTTCCACCCCTCTTCAATGGCACCATCGGCTTGGTCATTTATCTCTTTCTAAGTTAAAGGCTCTTGTCCCTAGTTGCAAGTCGCTCTCTACCTTACAGTGTGAGGCTTGTAAACTAGGGAAACATCATCGTTCCTCTTTTACAACTAGTTCTACACCTAGGCAATCTTCCCCGTTTTCTTTAATTCATTCTGATGTTTGGGGACCTTGTCGAATTCCCAATCGGCTTGGTTTCTCTTATTTTGTAACCTTTGTGGACGATTATTCTCGCATGACTTGGCTCTACTTAATAAAAGAACGGTCTGAATTGATTAATATTTTCAAGGGTTTTCATAAAGAAATTGCCACTCAATTTGGTATTCCTATCAAAGTTCTACGTACTGATAATGCCCTTGAGTATGTT
Organism: Protea cynaroides; assembly: GCA_028583415.1. Lineage (NCBI taxonomy): Eukaryota > Viridiplantae > Streptophyta > Magnoliopsida > Proteales > Proteaceae > Protea > Protea cynaroides. The sequence continues at coordinate 82,485,172 of CM053273.1, read as the reverse complement.
CAGTCTACCGTCTCTGATTTCTGTTTTGCCAATGGCATTATACACCATACCAGTTATGCTTACACTCCTCAACAAAATAGAGTTGCTGAGCGTAAAAATAGACATCTTCTGGATATTGCTAGATCTCTCATGCTCCATATGAATGTTCATAAGTATTATTGGAGTGATGCTGTTTTAACTGCCTGTTACCTGATTAACAGGATACCTTCTTCTGTCCTCCACAATAAAATTTCTTTTAAACTTCTCTATCCTAATACTCCCTTATTTTCAGTTTCTCCTTGTGTTTTTGGTAGTACGTATTTTGTCCACATCCTACATCCTAAAGTGGACAAATTATCTCCCCGGTTTATCAAATGTATTTTCCTTAGCTACTCTCGTACTCGGAAAGGTTACTGGTGTTTTGACTTTGTTACTCGGCGCCATTTTGTCAGTCATGATGTAACCTTTTTTGAAGACAAGCCATACTACCCTATTCCTGTTCCCACCAATTTACCTTTCACTGATATTCCTTTACCTCTCATTTTTTCTGATGATGAACCCACCTCCATCCCATCTGCTTCTAAACCCCCTATCCACCCCACCCCAAACTTCTCAACCCTTGCAGGTCTATACCCGTCGCACTCAGGTTGCTCCACCTACTACGACTACTGCTCCGGTTGCTGCTGATGCTGTCCCTGGTTTTGCGGTTGACTCTGACCTACCTATTGCTCTCCGAAAAGGTAAAAGAACTTGTACACATAAATCCTTGGTTACCTTTCCCATTTAGCACTTTGTTGTTACTGCCCATCTATCCACTTCTCAAAGGTGACTTGTTTACTCTTTGGCTACTACCTTTGTACCCACTACCCTATTCTAAGCTTTGTCCCATCTAGGGTGGCATGCTGGCATGCTGCTATGAATGATGAAATAGATGCTCTGACCTCCCGTCAGACTTGAACTCTTGTTGACCTCCCATCTGACCACTTAGTTGTAAAGTGCAGATGGGTCTATACTATGAAACATAACTCAGATGGCTCTGTCGAACGGCTAAAAGCACGGTTACTTGCCAAGGGGTACACTCAAACCTATGGGGTAGACGATTTTGAGACATTTTCTCCTGTGGCCCGTCTCAATTCGGTCCAGGTATTTGTTTCCACAGCTGTCAATTTTGATTGACCCTTGTATCAAATGGACGTCAAAAATATGTTCTTGTATGGGGATCTTCATGAGGAGGTATACATGGACCAACCTCCGGGGTATGTTGCTCAGGGAGGGAATTCCATTAAAGTATGCAAGTTATTAAAAGCAATATATGGACTAAAGCGTGCGTGGTTTGATAAATTTAGCACTGTCATTACTAGTCTTGGCTTCACCACTTGCTATTCAGATCATTCTGTTTTTGTACGTCATCATCAGGTTACTGTTACTATCATTGCTGTCTATGTGGACGACATAATTATTACAGTGAATGAAAAGTTGGGTATTACAGAACTTAAGTCTCACCTAAATACCCACTTTCAGATGACTCCTTCACTATTTTCTTGGTATTGAGGTAGTTCGAAGCCATACTAGTATCATTCTTTTCCAACGCAAGTATGTCCTCGATCTCCTTGCAGAAACAGGTCTTCTTGGCACCAAGCCGGTTGAAACTCCTATGGATCCACATCAGAAATTCGAAACATGTGATAGTCCTAAATATTCTGATGTTCATCAATATAGATAGTTGGTTGGGAAGCTAATTTATCATACTGTTACTAGACCTGACCTTTCTTATGCTGTTGGAGTGGTGAATCAATTTATGCAAGCTCATAAAGTTGTCCATTGGGAGGCGGCCTATCGTATCTTGCGCTATCTCAAGAAATCTCTAGGTACAGGTCTAGTTTATTCCCGACATCGCCATCTTGACATTGTTGGGTTTTCAGATGCTGATTGGGCCGAGGCAGATGGTGATAGACATTCCATTATAGGTTATTGTACTTTCGTTGGTGGCAATCTCGTCACTTGGCAAAGTAAGAAGCAAACCACTGTCTCCAAATCCAGTACTGAGTTTGAATACTGTGCTATGACACAGACTACTGCGGAATTAATGTGGCTGAAGAATCTTGTGCAAGAGTTGGGATTTCCTATTTCTCAGCCTATGACTTTAAAGTGTGATAATCATGCTGCAATCTATATTTGCCAGTAATCTAGTGTTCCATGAACGTACCAAGCATATAGAAGTGGATTGCCATTTTGTTTGTGATGCGGTTATGAAGAAGCTTGTTGTCACTCCATTTGTGTCATCTCCAAATCAACTTGCGGATATTCTCACTAAACCTTTATTTGGACCAACATACCGGTTGAACTGTTACAAGCTTGGATTGATTGATTTGTATACTCTAGCTTGAGGGAGGGTGTTACGAAGTTGGCCCTTAGGCTCATAGACCCATGGGACCCACTGGGACCCACTAGATATAGCTAGCGCCAGCGGTATCTAGTGCTAGCTCCCCTTTCTCTTCCTTCTTTAATTAATTACAGATTTATTTCCTTTTATTTTATTATTGTAATCTTATTGTAATCTTCTCTTATTGTTTCTTTTTAGAATAGAAACTTTCCTTGTAAATCTGTTTATTTTCTTTCTCTATAAATACAAGGTAGAGAGGAGAGCTATTTAACGATTTGGGCTACCGCACATTGCTGTGTCGAAATCTCTCTCTGTCTCTCTCTCTTTCTCTTTCTCTCGTCAATCTTCTTCTCTTTTAATTTCTAATTGTATACTTGCTGGTTGTTTCTTTGAGAAATTGTTACACATGTGATCTGTTGTACTTGCATCTTCCCAAAAGAATCCTACATCATTTTGATTCATCATATGCTTTTATTCCTAGAAAGAAAATAACAAGTTTTATGTGAGCTTAGTGAAAAAACTGAAAGAGTAATAGTCACTATACTAATTATTACATGAAATCCCTTACGGAAGCTTGATCGTTCTTACCAGAAAAGAGAAGAAAAACTGGGCAATTAGAAAAAGGGTCTGCCTTAAGTCAGACTTGGTATTGACCCTTCAAACACTATTATGTCTACTAGTCAGAAAATTTTCTTTTCCATGATGACATCTAAAATGAAGTATTTAAAAGTCAAAACTACTTGTGTGGTTGCGTGCCCAACTATCCACATCCTCTCCTCCTAGAGGTTCAGGAGGAGAGGGGGGACTTCGTTAGATAGTTGACACGTAAGATTCGGATGAATTCGAATCCTCCATCCGAGTCGACAAGCGGAGCCAACAAAGGGATGTCGGCTCGGATGGAGGGTTCGGATTCACCCAAGTCTCAGGTATCAATCATCTAACGGGGTCGCTGCCTCTGCTCCCGAACTTTTGGGAGGAGAGGATTTTGATACGCCCAACTTAAAAGCATCTTATGTTTTTTTTACTTTGGAGAATTGAGATCTCCATGTTTTACAATCTGCCTAGTTATAATAATTAATAAATCTATTAGATTAGCAAGATATTTGTTTGTGTTGCTATTCTTTTAAACAACCTTGTAGATTCATGCTTGGAAGGCTTTCTGGCACATACAACCATTTGTGCCCATGTTTCAAGATATTAGAATTGGGTCCCAAATTGGCAGAGTCCCATTTTGATCCAAATCGGCTTGGAATTGGCTGACTGCTTCAAATTGATCCATTTTATTGGGTTGGTATTTGAATTAGTCGAAAGAAATAATAAAAAGATATAAAGCAGTAAACAAAATGTACAAAAAAAAAATCTACTTCTGGAGTGTCTCTCTCTCTTGGACTCTCCTCCCTTCTTGTTCTTGCCATCACAGCCGATCAATCGTCCTCCCTTTCACTCCTTCCCCTCCCCTTCTCTTCTAGCCATAACCATTGACTGACACCCTTTTCTTCCTCCAAAAGGGGTAAGTAAACAAAACCTGCCTTACCACTACATAATTCCTCCCTTGCATCTCACTTGTACTCAAAGAAGGGATCAGTGTGCTCGACATGTCAAATCTCTCCAGAATATCTGTCTTGCCTTCGCCACCATTAATTGTCCCCAACTCTTGTTTATTGCAGCCACCAAATAACCCTTTGAACCAAGAAGAAGACAATTTCTTGATTGGAGTTTTGATATATCAAACCCCGTATTTGGCAACTGACAAATTGGAAATCTAGGGTGACAAGCCATATTGGGAATGGGCTTCTGCATGGGAGGGAATCTTAAGGAGTACGAAGAAGCATGTTGAGCATGATCTCGGCTCCTTCAATTAAAACAAGTGATGCTGCACCAAAAAAATTTGACTGTGATGCCGCACTAAACCCTTGATCCATCTGCAGGAAATCCTCATAACCTTGAAGGGAGGTGATTTCCATTAAACAATTGTTTCTTCTTTGATTTTTGAATTAAAGACCCAGAAATCAGGTGTTTGCTTTCCTGGCTTTCATTTCCCTTTGATCTTAGGTCATGATTTTTCTTAATTAAAATCATTAAGAATTAGGGCTTTGTGAGGAATTTTTTCAGACCATACAACCTTTTTTTGTTGGATAAATAAGTCCAAGGAGAGTTGTATTCATGACCTCTTTGACTTGTTCTTTACAAACTAAGCTACACCCATGGTGTTAGACCGCGTCACTTACGTGGCTCAGAGATGGAACATCAACCGGGTTATTATCGTCTCCAATTATTGGAGCCTCCAATCGCTGATCCAGTGGTTGGAGTTAACCAGGCGCACCTACTGATGTATTGGTAGGCGCGCCCAGTTAACTCCAACCGTTGGATCAGCGATTGGAGGCTCCAATAATTGGAGACGAATTGGACTCACATCAGCCCAGACAAGGAAGACATTTTCAGACTTGGTGTGGAGCCATACATGTTTCTTCTTCCTAGTGTCTCTAATCAATGCTGCAAATCTACCCCATGGCCTCCTCTACTACTACTCAACCCTACTTCTCTCAACATCTCCTCCTCCTCCTCCTCCTCCTCCTCCTCTCTCTCTCTCTCTCTCTCTCTCTCTCTCTCCTCCCCTACTTTGCTACTCACTCTCCCTCTCCCATAGTTCTTTTGGAAGATTTAGACCTTACATGTGGTCATCATGCAGATTGGCTGGATCATGCAATCTTGATCAAGTGGATCAAGTCGGTCGATCCAGATGAGGAGGATTTGAATCGGGACAGATCAGAATCGTATATGGCTGATTCCGCTGACTCGATACCGATTCCTTAAACCATGTTTGTGCCACATTCATTGATGATTTGGCGTTTTTAATGCTTGGATAGATGTGGAATCCCTAGTAAGACCAAATGTCAAATTTGGTGGCCTCTCAACTGTATAGCCAGCCATAAATAGGGTTTCCTCCCCATGTTTTCTCAGTGGTTCATGTTTATCAAACTGTTCTATACAGATTTTACTTCAAAGAATTTTCGTCAAATTATATTAAAATGTGAGGAAGTTAAGTTAGTTTAAAAATGGAACTCTGATTGGACGATGACAGTTGTGATAGATCATTCCAGCGTAATGAAACTATATCTCTAGTGTATGCTTCATTTTGCCATTGGGAAGAGTGATATGGCAATTTTAACTATTCGATATCTAAAGAAGGGTGTGGATTAATCATATGTCAAGTTTCAAAATCTTTTTCAATCAATTGCCTTCATGGTTATTGGCATGCAACCTTGTGTATGTCCATGCATGCCTAATGTTACTCCAACCACTATTGTGCACTCTCCATAGTCATGGAGTTTCAAACTCCCAATTTTGCCGGTTGGAAAATTGCAATTGGGTTAAACTTTACATGTAAAGCACTAAACAGAGGACTTGGGATTTACTCATTCACAAAATTTGAGTTCCACCTGAATTGCCATGTGGTAGAGATATTAAGGAGTTGCTAAACAAAAATTATGATCTCTCTTTTTAGATTTTTCTCCTTTCCCTTTCATGACTCCCCCCACCTGAAAAAAAAAAAAAAATTACACTGAGGTTTAAGTTTTGTATCTATTTTGGAGATGGAAAATTTGAAATATCCATTGAAGTAGTTGTCGCCCCTTTGACAAGCCATTATTGTTTCCTTCTTTGGCTGCCTTTGTTGTTTGTTCAACAAACCCTAAAATAATTAGGGTTTGGGATCTAACAACAAGAGGTGACACACAGCACAACAAACATTACCTAAATCTGGAATGATTCCTGTACAAAGTGAAAGAAACATAGTCCATTAAAAGGAGAAAGTTTAATGACGTTGGATGATTGGTGAAAGAGGATCTATATAACTGATTGGATTTATTTGGGATGGGATTGAATTGAGTTAGCAGCCTGTCACAAGGAGAATCCCAATAGCAGGAAGGTCTGTTGAGTTGATGTCCATGTCTGGTGTTGGTATCGTTGCTATAGGAATCGACGAATAGATCCTTCACCAACAATGCACTCTTCACATTACTTGTGTGTCTTCCTTCACACTTGAACTGCTTAACTAGTTAACTACATCTCTTAAAGACAATGTGTAGATGTTGGATTCCATATCTTTTACGTCCACCAGCATAACCAAGGATATCTCCGCCTGTTTGGTAACACTCTGACTCCGGTTCCCTGACTTTTGCTCTGGAATCATTTTTGAGCTTTCACTTTTTCCCAGAGTTTATTGAGAGCAAGAGCCTGTTTGGTAACGCTCTTCTGAAATCAATTCCAAAGTTCATTGAGAGCAGGAGATAATTTGGTAAAAATGAATCTAGAATGGATTCCAGATTTGGTGGTAGTGGCGGTGGCTGTGGCAGTGGCGGTGGGGTGGTAGTGGTGGTGGTGGTGGTGGCAGTGGTGGTGGGTGGTGGGCGGTGGTGGTGGTGGCTGTAGTGGTGGTGGTGGCTGTAGTGGTGGTGGTGGTGGGTGGTGGCGGTGGTGGTGGGTCGTGGGTGGTGGTGTTGGTGGTAGCAATGGCGGTGGTGGTGGCGGCGGTGGTGGCGCCGGTGGCAATGGTTGCGCCGGTGGCAATGGTGGTGGTGGTGGTGGTGGGTAGTGGGTGGTGGCGATAGTGGACTATGACTTCTAATTTTGGACTCTCTCTTTTGGTTCCGGTTCCGTAAAAACAAGTATTTTTTACTCTCAAATTTTGGCTCTGAGAATCATTTTTTGAACCGGTTGACTCCATGGGAACTGGAATCAACATAGTGTTACCAAACACTTTCTAGCTCCCAAATGGCTCCCAAATGGCTCCCTGGGAGTTCGAATAAAAAACAGAGTCAGAGCAGAGTGTTGCCAAACAGGCACCAAAATCACTGCAATTGCAAATGTTAATTGTTTGCATCACTTGCATCAATCTGTCTTAAAAAAACCATAGGCTACAAGACCCTCTCATATTTGTGGCAGTAAGTATTGCCTTAGTAACACTCTTGTGGCAGTGACTCATTATTAAAATCTTCATTGTCTCTGGACATGATATAGTATACATGGAGTGTAAATTTTATGTTAGACTAATGCTCTTTTTGGTATAATTTATATTTATGTTTATGAGTTATTTATAATATTTTTATGAGAATAAATTATGAAACATAAATAGAAAAATTTCATGTAAACCCCAAGAAGTATTGGAAACATTATTTACCAGCCATAGGTTTGGAAAATCATTAACCGCACCCACTTAACTGACGAAAATCACTTAAAATATTGATAGACATTTTTACCCTTCATATTATAAATTGAAAATTTTAAAAATTAGGTAAAAATACTTTCTAATGAAAATTACATTTATCTTTTCCCTTTCGTTTTGACTCTCAACCAAACCCTAAAAATGCAGATAAGTTAGTTTTCACTCGTAATGAAACCTCTTTTGCCATGGGCATAGACTGGTTTTCTTTTAAAAATGCAGCTCATATCACATCCATCCATCCCAAAAATAAAACAGTTGTGCATTCCAATGGAACCATCGCAAGAAACGCTCTAACTTGGAGAAATGTAATTGTAGTTTTGGGATGACATCAAATCAAAACATCTCAAAAGTATACAATAAAAATGAGAAAGAGAACCAGATAGAGACACACACAGAAACAATTTTGCAGTGAATGATGCCTTGGTATGGAAACAAGCTCAACCATCAAGAGAGAGAGAGAGAGAGAGAGAGAGAGAGAGAATCGAAGAATGAATTACAGTTAATGGTTAAAATATATTGAGAAACCTAAACCTAAAGTTAAAACCTAAGATTAGTAGCGTAAAGGAGGAGGATACCGGATAGAGGGATGGAGCAAGGCGTAAGGGAGATAAGAGTATCGTCACCAACCCCGTTCGATGAGAATGGTTTGAAGAAGAGAGAGGAGAGGATATAATAGTTTAACAACCAGACGAAACACATCTATAAAATCCAAATTGCTTTTCATCTTTTTTTTACCTATCTTTTCTCTTCTGCAACTTCTCCCGATCGTTGCTATTGATCCATCTCTTAAAATTAGGGCTTCTGGATTGTTGGAGGAGAAGATAATCAACTTGGTATAGATCCATTTCTTATAAATTGGGGCTTCTGTAAGTTAAGGATCAATTAATTTAAGCCAAAACAGTTTGTGAATTGCCTTTTGTGATATCCACTCGGTACCAACTGAAATCATAGAGAAGGACCCAACCTGATTTCAGTTTTCCACAAAAGGATATCGGAAATTTTTTTTCTAAACTCTTCTATAATATTTCTGAATTCAACGAGCGCTCCCAACTATCTCCTTCGGTTCCTTTATTGGATTTACCCGACCCCTTGCTTTCTGTTCGTTCTGCTTATATGAGATCAGCGACTGGTTTGGCTTCAATTAATTGATCCTTAACTCGATCGTTACCTCTCTCCTCTTCTTTTCTCCAACTTCTCTCGATCGTTGTTACAGATCCATCTCTTTTGCGATAGCAATGGCCAACTGTAGGCAAGGTTTAAAGATTACACAATTTGGGGGTAGGGTAAAAATTGAGTAGATGTTAAAATGGTCTTTTACCTTTACACTAAGGATAGTATTCTTCAAAAAAAATTTCATTTCAGTTGATTTCATATCTAATGGAACTCTGTTAATATGCAAAGATTATGAATGGTAGTTGATGATTTTCCAAACCTATGGGTGGTAGATGATGTTACTAATACTTCTTGGGATTTGCGTGAAATTTTTCCTAAATAATAACCGTTTAATACCACTAGACATAAAAAAATAATAATTGATTTTCAGAATAATGATAAACACTTAATCTATTTGTAAATTTTAGATTATATCAGTTTATTTTAAATATAAATAAATACCATAAATCATACCAAATAACTACATATGTCATAATATATTATAGGAAAATTTACTCAGACACCCCCCCTTGACAATTGGTTTACTACATAGAACTATCCTGTGTCATTTGGACTTACACTCCACTACCTTATTGTTAATGGTGTTAACTTAAAATTTGGATAGACAAAAATACATTTTTCCTTCTTCTTCATTGGGTTAGCTCTTATCTTCTTCATCCTCCAACTGCCTAGGCCATGTCTGCTTTGGTTCTGTCTGTCGTAGCACCCTTCCCTTTAGCCAAGAAATCGTTGTGTTCTGATGCATCCCCAAATGTCTTCAATGATCAAATTGAAGTAGAATCTAAATTATATCCAAGGGTTTTGGTATCAAGAGCCCCAGCCATAAATGGTCCACCCAAACCAATGCAAAGGTATCTCTATTGTAATGGGCTTCAAATTTCAATCAACTGAGTATATGAGCCTATGAGCTTGCCCAGTCGTTGTTCTGATTCATTATTGAAATGCGGAACACCTGGTTGGTCTCTCTTCTTGTAAATCAGCTTCAAGGAGTGAAGAATCATAAGTTGAAACTTGGGCTTCTATTAAGGCTGAAGAAAGGAAACTTGAAGAGATTGCTGGTACAGCACAAGAAGCATTGCAATTTTTCCAATGCAAGGGTGTTGTAGAAGCCGAAATTAAGTAGGCAGAGATTCTGCAAAGAACTTTGCAATTCTTTCTCTCCATCAACATGAAGATTAAGGTCATTAATGGTGGTTCTATGGAAGAATACGAGGATCAAAATCAGCAATCTGTATCAAGGGCTGCTAGAGTTGGGGTTAAGATTTTCATTGGAATCCCAGCATTTGGGTTTTGCTGTTTGTCCTATCATTTGTAAAGCAAGGTGAGGGAGATTTTGTCGCGTCGAGCTGAAATAGGACTAATTTAGGGTTTCTCCTTGGGCCATTCATGGAGTCTCAGTCAGGACCTCCTCCTATTCTGCAGAACCAATGGAATGGGTCTCATGGATTCCGTTGGCAAATGGCGACTCTCCCGATGGCAAAGCAATGGAATGGATTTCATTGGAAAATTGCCGAAGTCTTTCGACAGCGACAAGCTTGACTGCTTGGACTTAATCGGACAACCACTTTTCCGGTAAGAAAATAGGAAGGATGTGGATGATAAGGGTATTATTGTTTTAAAAATACTCGGAATTTCTCCCGTCAGTTTTAAACTCTCACAACCTAACGCTGTGGACTATACTGTTATAAAACATTGTTTCAGGAATAGTCCGTGTAACTTTTGTCAAGAGGGTAAATCTGTGTAGTAAACCAAATTATCAAGGGGGGTGTCTGAGTAAATTTTCCTATATTATATAATTAAGGAAAATTTTCATATACACCCCATTAAGGATTGGAAACCTCATCTAACTCCACAAGATTGCAAAAACCTCATCTACCCCCAAAAACTTTGCTCCGTTAATCAACAAAGTTCACTTAGTTAAAAGATTCCCGTTAGTTGCTGACGTCAGATGTCTTGAAAATTTTAATGGACGATAGTACCCTTTTAGGGTTGTTAAAAGACCAAAATACCCTTTATTCGTTTGTTATCCCCAAATTTCTCTTTCTTTTCATAACAGTGAAATTGGAAAAAAAAAATCGAAACCACTTTCGAGTCCTCTGTTCACGATGGCGATGGTCTTCATCTTCTTCAAATCCTCTGTTCGACGACGATGGCGAGAGACTTCATCTTTCTCAATCTTCTGTAGCTTCTTCTTCTTTGCCGGCATTAACTACTCCATCCTCTTAGACCAATCCTTTGTCTAGAGATACAATCTCCCTAATATATAATGCAGTTGGTTTAGTAAGTGCAAGTATTTTGTGTCTGCTCCTTCGCCACTCTCATTAGCGCTCTAGAAGCGGAAGTTGAAAAGAAGAGGAAGGGGAGGGGACAATGAGGGTTTTGCACCATTAAGGCGATGCCTCTATCTTCTGGCACTTCTTCTGATTGATATTGGTATTCTTATTGGGTATAGAGTACAGACTTAATTGGACCTTAGTTCATCAGATTATAAGAGGAGAGAGAGGATGTTGAAGGAAATGGTGATCGAATATGTGAAGAGGGAGAAATCTACGTCGAAGCTGTTCTTCCATCATCGAGATCTGTAACTGCGAAAACCTTGATCTCTGACAGAACCAATTCGTATATGCTCTAGAATCAATTTCAAGTCGGACTAACGCCACTCGTACCTCGCATCTACACAGGCCAAAGCTAACTGAGCCCATCTTCGAAAACTTCAACGACTTTGATCGCCGCCTGAACATCTTCTTCGATAACCTCCTTCGCAACCTCTGGAATTGGAACTCTCCATTCCATGAATTCCCCCTCACCTTGTCTTCTTTCCCTCTCTCTAATTAGAGCTAAATCTCAGAAGCTCACATCTTTTTTTTTTTGGGTAAGTGAAGCTCACATCTTCATAGCTAATCTTTCTGGGCTTAGAAGTGAAAAAGGGAATGTTGAAGTTAAAGACGACAGATTTGACCTAGATTAGGGCATTAATGGAAGATGGGTTCCTGCTGTTACCATCCTTGAGGGGGAAGCTAGGTCCAAAGGGAGAACAGCTAAGGCACACAATGAATCGCCTTGAAAATTGAGGTTCATTCGGTGGATTTGATATAGATTTTGGTGAACAATAGATTTTGGAGAATCTGATAGATGAAGAATGCTTAGGAATGATCTAGTTATGGTGGAAGGTCAGTCCATTTTTATTGTTTTGTTCCGTAAGGAAATCCTTGGCCCGATTCCCAGATCTGGAGTGTTTCCACTTATGGGATGCCGAAGATAAGAGGCCAAAGATGGGATGCCGGAGATGGGATGCTGTTGTGGACCACAACGCAGAGGGGACCAACGCCGCAGAGGGGACCAACGCAGAGGGGACTCGGGTTAGGGCTTGGGTGAGACTCGTGAGAGTGAAAAGGAGAGAGACACACTTAATATCAATTCCATTACAAAGGTCAAATTAAACATTCAACATACTTTTTAAAATTTTCAATTTTTAATATGAAGGGTAAAACTGTATTTCAAGTTATGTTAGTTAGTTGGATGTGGTTGAGGTTTTTGCAATCTTGTAGAGTTAGATGAGGTTTTCAATCCTTAATGGTGTGTATGTGAAAATTTTCCTATAATTAATTCTATTATACATACCAAAGAGAGCCTAAGTAAAAACTTATGCTCGCTTTACTTCTAGAATAGCACTAGAGAGAGAGAGAGAGAGAGAGAGAGAGAGAGAGAGAGAGAGAACAATGGATGGCAAAGAGAATATTTAACTTTCAAATAAAGTTGTCTGTGTAAGGGTGCAAGGTGCAAGATTTTGTTGCATTCTGAGTCTAAAGGGCGTTTCAGTGCACGAGGCTCTTGTTACTTTAGGGTCTGGGGAGGGACAGAATGTATGCAGTCTTACCCCCACAAAATGGAGAAGCTATTTCATGAGTCTGTCCAGTCTAAAATGTCAGCCATCACAAGTGGTGAATGAAGGAACCAATTCCACCTAGGATCTTAGGGATCAGATCCAATCGACCAGAATCGGCCTTGGCTAATCCTGTGCAAGTATGGTGGCATCCGAGTTGACCCGGGCATATACAGTGTGGTTTAGCCTAAACCTGACTGATTTAGGACCTATCATATCCTTGCAAGGCCAATCTGACTTGATCCCCAGTCCAGGCACTCAATCCATGATTCTACCAATGCCTTGGAAGGCTTACAGCCTCCCATTCAGGTTCCCTCCAACAGTCAACTGACTCAACCTCATAACAAAATTTGGGTTATGGAAAGAAAATGGTCTCTCTCCTCAATTGCACAATGAAGATGAGAGATGAGTTCTGTAACCTCCAGCGTATAGTTTAATTAGTAAAGACCATCACTTCAAAGAGATCATGAAGCCAACTCTCCTTGGGGCTTATTTATACCAAAATTTAAAAAAGTACAAAAAAGAAAAAGAAAAGAAAAAAAAAAGGGTTATGATCAAAGATCCAAAGAATAAATGCATCTTGCCTAAGTAATTCAATACTTTCTATATTATAGTAAAACTGATACCACCTCGCAGAGATCTGGATTGTAATCGATCTAGAATCGGTCTTGTCTTACCACTTTAGTATTGGCCTTGCAACCTTTGCTGACTCGGTTGTTGCACAAGAATGACCTGGCCAATCTCGATCCAAATCGATCAATCCGATTCCTCAATTACAGAGTGGAGGTCTCTTGTTCGAGCCTCCTTTCCGGCATCCAACCTTACTCCCCATTTAGGGCCAAGTGCAGGTCTCATTTTCAACTTTCCTCTCCGGCAATCGGCATCCAACCTTACTCCCATTTAAGGCCTAGTGCAGGTCATGTTTGAGGCAGTTAAGGTACAATGGTATAACGCCTTACCTTACCTTACCCATACCTTTCTACGGTTGTGAAAATTGTTGTAACCAATATATATATATATATATATATATATATATGGAGAAATGTTGTTGTAACAAAGGTTTGTTATTTTTCCAAATATCACAAGAATTTATTCTACCACATGGGTAGATGATGTGTCCATTCCAACCGTTGGATAGAAAGAACATGGTCTAAATTATCTACATGTCAAATTTCAAACTCTACTTCAATCAAATACCCCCTATGTATTGGCATGCATCCCATGTATGTCCATGCATGTGTACAAGTACTCTAAACATTACTATAACATTCCCCAAGTTTGAATGTGTTAGATTAAAAAAAAAGAGTAAAAATGAATGGTCCAAATTTATTTTGTTACATTTCCAAACGTAACAAACCCTTATTACAAGAAATGTAGGCTGGTAAATGAATAAGGCAGATAAAACAATATTCAAGTTAGGTTTCATCTAATTTTTTATCTCAAATAATCGAATAGACCCATGGTTTTAATTTACGGTATTGAAAGGGATATCAATCACTCTGAAAATCGATACGATATCATTATCAGTATTGGATCGTGTAAGAACCAATGATAGAGTGACACATAATCGATACAAAATTAAAAGTACTTAAAAAATGAAGGTATTAAAGTAATAAGTACCATATCGCTATGGGCAGATCGAATACCTAAAACCAAGAATACACCACCCAAAAATAAAAAGTCAAGTACACCCTCCAAAAATATTCATCAGTGTAGAAATAAATGTTCAACTAGCCTAACAAATAAATTGCAATATTTAATTTTAAACTATAGGACTATTGATTCTTTCCCTAATTCCCTTGTTTGTTGTCTATGAAAATTTGACTAGACCTTCATGTATGGGCCTTGGGACTGGGTCTTTTGTTGGGTAAAACGATTGCTAGAGTATAGGGTTTGGATTGGCTGTTGTATATATAATATGGGGATACATTATTGTTAGGGCTTTTTTTTTGGGGCATATAGAAAAGGGATATAGAAATAAACCTCATACCCTAAACCCATCTACTTGAGATAAAAAATTGATATGCCAAGACCGATACGCATCCACTGATGATCCGATACCGATTACTAAAACTATGACTATTACACTGAGGATTCACTGTCTAATCATGAGTTGTCAACTTTGAATATTCTTAAGAAAATAATAAAGGAATCACATTTTAGCACCAAGTTTGGGTCTCATGGTGGAAAAGAAACACCAACTTTGGCATCGCATTGTTCATTGAGTTGGAGTAAATCGATCACTTCTTGTGGGTTGATCATTTCCAATCTAGCTGCAACCATTCTTGTTGAATGGTCTCAATTCTTCAGCAGTTTTTTGTTTTGATGTTTCTCGTGTCACCTCCAATATTTAGAAGAAACTAAGTGCCCCCTCCGATAACTAAAGAGGTCCCTAAGAATATCAGATGTATCCATGCCCCTTGTTGCTACATGGAGAAAGCAGAAACCGTATTGAAGGTTATAAAATGCTGGAATGTGGATTGTTCACCTACTACCAAGTTGCAGACAGCAACAATTTGGATTATCTGCAAGCATATGATTTGGCCCAAGAGCTTTGGATAGAGTTGGAGCAGCAGATGTAGTAATTGAAGCTGTGTGCATGGGAAGAAACTGTATAATATGATATTAAGAATAAGCAGATGCCAAAATTTCAAGCAGGGAGAAAACTTTTACACCTAAAATGCACATAAAAATGTCAAAACATTTCAATATTATGAGGCAGTCTGTAATGTAATAGAAAATCAGGTTATGTTGCAATTTGTATCAAGAGAAATATAAGATTATGAACTCTGAATCAGAAAGTACAATGTGTGTTGGTAAAAAATAGATATTAAATCAGAACAAACAATGTTAAGAGGATGTATAACTTTTTCTTCCCTCATGAACTTAAGTAAACAAGTTCATTTAAATTTCAACTGCTGTTCAGTATACAAACTGCTCAACGCAGATCATGTTAGCAAGAACTGTTGCTGGATGGAAGTTGAAGCAATCTTCAGTAAACTCAGGCTAAAGATCATTTCAACCTACTACCATAGCCAAAATTAGCTAGAGACAGAAAGCGGGATAGGCCTTACAGCACTCTGGATCCGATGGAAAGCTGTGCGGACTCGTTCCTTTAAACTCTCATTCTCACAATCAACTTCACCAGTCTTCACATCTAAGCATGCCACATTGCCATCAACAGTCACCAGAATATTCCCCTCCTCTCCAGTCTTGACATCTCCAAACAAAGACACCAACAAAGCATGGATTACTTTTTCTGCTGTTTTTGCATCTTCAGTTTTAGCAGTCTCTGCCACTGCTGTTACTTTGGGAATATCACGTGTGATGTTCAGTATCACAGCAACAACTGAATCAGAGACCATGTCGCCAATTGGGTCTGATGACCATTGCAATGATACATGACTTTCTGATTCTTGTTTAACTGTGACCTGGTCATGAACTAGCAGTGCTGGGCCCTCAGACTCTTCAATGGGGAGAGACTCTACACTCTCATATATCTGCTTGAGTCTGTGCTTTATTACACCAAATGCACCAGAGTAAGGCACAGAAATCCTCTGAGTGATGTTGGCAGTAGACAGCTGTGAGAAGACATGGAGATCTTTGGATGCCATTATCTGATAAGTGAAGCCTTTCTTGACTAGTAAACCACTGACTGTTTCACCGGCTTCCGGAGTTTTTTCAGCCAGTCGTCCAATTGCTTTGGCCATTTTCTCTGAGTTGAAATACATTTCAACAGATTGGCAATTCTTCGGGGACATAATTTTGATGTTCCGATCAGCAAACTGTGTGATGAGCTTCTGTTTGAGCCTCCCCATTTCAGTAGCCTCTCCATGAACAAGGATTATATTAGGAGGCATGAGCTCTCTCAAGAACGTACTTGTCTGGGCAAAATCAGCATGGGCTGAGAAGGAAATATAGTGTACTTGCATATTGAGAGGAGCAGTAAGGCCATTCATGAGAGTGACTTCTTTCGGTTCGTTGATGATAGTCTTTGCCAGTGTACCCTCCACAACATACCCAGGAATCACACATGCATTCTTCTTATCAGAGCACCACCTATCAAAAAGTTGTCGTGATAAGCCACTCTGCAGACCACCTGGGCTTGCCATCACAACTGATGGCCCAACGTCCTCAAAATTCTCAATACTTTTCAGTGGTGAGATGTGCTTGAAGTCAAATGGATTTGAATTGGCAAACTGATTCCGGATCCTCTCATTCATGGCATTGATGTATGTCTGGTAGACAGCCATGCACCTCTTGGCTAGAGGAGAAGCATAGTAGATCGGAATGTTGTGAAGTTCGGGGTGATTTGACCAGTATTCATCAAGGATGAGCAAGAGCTCCTGGGCCCGGCCAAGGGCAAATGCTGGGATTAGGACACGACCTCCCTGAGAAATGGTAGAGTGGATAACATCCGTGAAGCGTTTCTCCCTCACAAGTCGGGGCTGGTGAAGTTGTACACCGTAGGTGGATTCAATTATACAGATATCAGGAGAAAATTGAGGGCTCTCAGCTGCACGGAGATGACGGTCTTCTTCCCTTGAGTAGTCTCCGGTGTAGAGCACTCGAACTGCTGCAATGTCAACCATGAACATGGCAGCACCAAGGACATGGCCAGCAGTGTAGCACCAGAAGCGGATTCCATTCACTTCTAGTGTCTGGTGGAAGTCAATAACCTGCAAAAGGGGGAGATTCCAAATTTCAAATTTCAACTTAAAGTGATAAAGATATGCAAAACTGAAAAATTGCAGAATTAGTGACCCAAGTAAAGAAATACAGTTCAGCATTTGTTGCTATTCCAATCCTACAAAAAAGATTTTTCGAAATATTAAAAAGAGCAAATATCTGGCAAGTCCAGATGTCCAAAGAAAAGAGAAGAATACAGATTCTCTCTGATGCAAGAACACATATGCCACAGAGAAAATCTTAACAGATGGCTCACAATCAGTAATAATAGAAACAGTATTGCTGCCTAAACTAAAAGGAGAGACAAAACAGGCAGTTACATAACCTAAATAGTCTGCAGACAAATTAGGCTACTTGTTACTTGTTAGACACCATTCATCATCCGACATTACAAACCAAGGGTGGAGCTTTAGCAACTTTTAAAAATCCACATAGAGGCTTGTCCCTAGATGCCTCATGTTCAATTTGTGGTATGAAATAGAATCTTTAGATTATATCCTCTTGCATCGCACTTTTGAACTCGCTCCAAACATCATGTACAATGGCTCACAAATTGTACCCTCAGTATGAAATAGAAAACTTTTAGTGACAATGAAAAGTTAAAACGACCATGTGTTAGAGGAATATGGTGAATTCAACTTATAAGATTGTTTTAAAAACCAATGACCACCTTTTGAACTATTTGGAGGTTAATGGCAAAATGAACACCTTAACCCCTGAGTAAATGGGGACACAAGGAGGTTGTTAGAATGGTCTCCTGCATCCCCCTGACATACCAACTAATTAAAATTAATTTTAATGTTTCCACGTACTCCAGGAAAAAGCAGCAATACGGCTGATTGTGTTCAATTGCATCGGATAACCAACAAATTACAAAAGCTAAATTAATAGACTTGGAAGCCAAAGCTAGAACACCAAGAGAAGAAGTGGAGACAGCTCTCGCCAAGGGAATTGTTTGGGTAGATCATAAAAACATCATCAATTGTGTAGACAATAAAGCATCCAGTCCAAGGAAGATATCCATCAAATGGTGGCTGAGGAAGTAGATGAAGTCCAGGCTTCTCATACCTTGCGGGAAGAGACCAAAGAGCTGATCATCTGACTGAGGACCCATTCAAAAATACCTTAAGCTGGCACAACAGAATCACTCATTTGTTAACATTTTAACAGAAAATATTTGGGGGTGATGCACCTCTAGACAGTAATTCCCTTTTCCTTGTTATTTGTCCTACTTTCCATGGAAAATAATAAGAAAGAAAAATGACCAGAGCTACATAGATTTTGGATGTCCAACTTAGAAGATTCTGAAAAATGGGGTTTCCTTGCTATACAGTACCAAAGCTACTAATCTTCCTTGCTATTCTAAAATCCAAATCACCTAAAAACTTGATATGACCAATACAACTGAGTAGTAAAGAAGGCTAAAAAATAAAAAAGAGGGATCAAGATACTAGAGTGCAAGTTGACTAGATATGTACCCTTTCTTTTTAGGTTGGGGGAAGATGGCTTAAGAACATAAATCATACCTCAATCTTGTCCATGGAGCGGAGAATATCTTGTTCATCATACAACATATCTTCAACCGAAACTTTGCTGACTTTAACATAATCAGATAAAAGAAGCTTGTATATGGCTTTAGTTGCATGAGTCATAAAAACACGGCCTTTGAAAGTGGTCTGAAAAGCAAATACACACATTGTAGCTTACTGGAAAGTAGGTGTACTAGGTGATATGAAATATTCAGTAATATATGTAACATACCTTCTCCAGAAAATATGGAAGAGAGGCTGCATGATCCAAGTGGAAGCTACACATGGACAACAACTTTTTACAACGAGATCACCATTTATGAAGAACAGTTTCAAAGTAGATTTTAGACACTTGTATTAATTTAATAAACAAGAAATCCATTTACAAGCCAAAATGACCTTTGGTTAGCAATGAAGTAAACAGAAACAAGTATGTCCATATTATACATATATAATAAAGTGAATTTTGGAAAATATAACAAGCTAAAACACAATTCATCAATAAACAGAGTAGATACTTCATGTATCCATAGAAAAAAAAGGAAAAAAAGAAAGAAGAAAAAGATAAGATCTTCTGAGCTAAATTCAATAAACATATGTTCAAGCTAAGGAGGTCCGTATCATAATGATTCATGAATACATTAAAGTGGTGTTTGGACTGTTCGAATTGAAACAGCCAATAATTCTCCATTTTACATTTTGATTCGATAAACCTTATTAGAAAAATTGGAAGTTTCAACCATGAGAACTAAAATTACCACCAAAGACATGGCAGCTAACACTCTAAAGAACGCTGGAAATTTCCTCATTCGCAGAAAAGTATATCCAGTCTACAACTAATTTATCCTGATGTGTGAACTCCACCCCCCCCCCCAAAAAAAAAAAAAGAAGGCAATATCAATCTAATCAGGTTCCCCCTCTTTTTTTTTTTTTTTTTTTTTTGGGGTGTGGGGGAGGGGGGCTCGTGCTCTTTTTGGGTTCTTTATAGGTGCAACACTCCTACCATGGTGTGAATAATAACTAGGCTCCCATGTTCACCTAAGCACCATTAACTAACTAAGAAAAATAAAACCCGGCTTTTCTTTCTTATTTTTGGACAGAATTGGTATACGGACAAGAGTCAAATTACCCAACTCAAAAGTTTCAAGTGAATCACAACGTTCTAGAACGCAGACAAAGTTACACGCATCAAGTTACTAAGACATGAACCTGCTAGAGTTCTGATCCACATAACTGTAACAAACTTTTATTCCTCCATATCCATCAAATTCTTTAAACTTTTTTACTATTGGCCCCTTTAAAAAGAATTTTAAAAGCATAAAAGATGACTCCCAGCTTCCAGTATACTATAAATTATATTCACTATATAACAGGCAGTCATTTATGACAAATTCCAAACATGATGGATTAAACAGCATTAGTTTCTCCATATAGAGGGCTGGCAAATGAAAATTGCAGGGAAAAAGCCACATACTGGGTAACAAGAAGCACGTCAATGGTTGAGGGATCGATCTCATCGAAGTATGGAAGAGCAGCCATGCCCGAGTAAGCAGGATGAATTCCACAGTCAAACTATCAACCAACAAGTGAAGCCAGCATTAATTACCAAAATTACACAATAACAAAGAAAAAAATGGAAAATTATTAAAGCATGGCCAATCACAAACAATAAACAGTCGATATTTTGCATACCAAAACAGTTTTTCCTTTGTATGACATGTACACGCAGGATCTGCCCACTTCATTCCCGGCTCCCAAAGGGGTAATAATAAGCTGGTCTCCTTCTCGTGTTACAGAAGATTCTCGTCTCTTCAGAGATGGTGCTGGTGCTGGTCCTGTTGATGTCATATCTTTTTCCCTGTGCAGTTTCTATTAAGTGCTCCAGTGAATTCTGCAAAAACCCAAGTTATCTCTGTGATGGTCTGTAGCATCCAGAAACAAATTCCGAGATAGGAAAACAGATTACAGATATGGATTCCCAGTTAAGACTGATTTCTTCAGCAATCCCCAAAGCCAAGCAACAAAAACTGCCCCAATATACCATGAATTCAATATTTGTTGCCGATGTCAGAGCAACAAATTGAAAAATGTGAACCAACGTAGCCCACCAAAGCTGAAGATTCAAAAGCCCAATAAAACCAATCTCACACTCTAATTTGCCCGTTCACATATATTTTGGAAGATGAAAGAAACTGTAATGAACAAGGGTTTATGAAATGAAAGCCAGTTTACCCACCACTGTTAACAGTGAAGGGGGATACGAACCGGTAGAAATAGAGAAATATAAGAACAACGAAACAAGTAGATTCAGAACAAAGAATATCAGAGAGTACTTACAAAGACAATGACACAGTAAATTCACCAAAGAGAGCTTTCCCTCAACAAGTAACTTCTAAAACCCTAAAGGCTTCACCTTTCAAGAGGTTTTCCAGGCGAGAGCGCGAGAAACAGAGAAGACCGACTGAGTAAGAGACAGATCGAGAGGAAGAGAAAGAGAAAGATACTTCTACACACAGATAAATCAATACAGCATCAAAAATCTCACCGTTGATTCTCTCCAACAGATTGGATATCCAATGGTTAGTAATACTTTTGTTTTTTCTTTGCTGAATTGGGTTAATCTTAACCCTTGAATTCAGATAATCTTGATTCTTAGATCCTATTTCCCGAACCATTATGAGGATTGCATGGTAGAAAAAAGATCGTCCGTATCACTGCTGTGTAGCAATGCTGATCTGACCGTTGGGAGTGCATCGGGACATGTCACTGATGTCCCCGCATGGTATTGCTCTTCCAACTGATTGGTAAAAAATCCCTGAATGGAAGAATAGTTAAGAGGTATATCTGTGCCAACAATTTTGTATCGGTTTTGACCCAATCAATCTTCGATCCGGTCTCTTTTTTAATGTTATTATATATTGTATCGATCACGTGTCAGCTTCTCACGTGTAAGCTTCTCATTAGATCTATACACCAATCTAGATCGATTTTTGGATATGGTCAATACCATGTCTGATCCATGAATTTAAATTCTTGTCTCTGCAAACTTGCAAAAAGAGGGAGAGAGGACATCGCAGGAATTCGTCTTTTAAAGCACAATGTGAGACAGGATAATCGTGTTGTGATTTGTGTGATGTGGGGGAGGCATTGGGATCCTTTGTAGTACTGTTGCTTGGCAATGAAGATCCTAATTAATGGGAGTGCATCGGAATACGTCAGGATCCTCATTACCATCCTGACTAGGCACAATGTGAGATAGAGTACTCGAACCGATGACCTGTCACTCCACTCAATCGGTTGGACACCATACAACTGTGCTCACATGATATTTCTCTTTGTAGCTCAAATTTTGTGGATTTTTCCATGTCATCACCTGTCCACTTGGTGACTTTCAATTCAACCCTTTCATTAGGGGAAAAACCGCCTTTTTGGATCAGGTGACAAGTTTACCATGTTTGCCCAGGTACCCAAATAAAGGATTTTAAATCAAGGATTTCCCAGAGGGTGCATGGACATACATGGAGATGGAGGCATGGTATGTTGGTATATGGGAGGGTGATTTATTGAATTTGACCATGAAATTTAACAACGTGGTCAATCGAGAACATTTTCAAGAGATCCAATGGTCGGAATGCCATATCCCAACCTTGAACCTTTTTCCAACATGCCTAGATATAAAACTTCAAAATTTGGTTCCACTTTGATAACTCCATTAGTACAAGCAGTAAGGAAAGGAAAATTTTCATCTCTTAAACAACCATTTAGTTTTAAATGATGTATTAATTAATCGTTTTCGATGCTAAGAAAACTGGTAAGAATTGACTGAAAATCGATCAAATATAGAAACCAATCTAAATCGACCTAGACCAATAGATTAAAGGTCGATTAAAGGGCCAGTTAAGTATTCCTATGCTTCTCCTAATTGTCGACATCTCAATTTATAACTTGTATCTATCTAACATTTTTTTAATCCGCTCAAACATAAAACTATTGACTGTAGAGGTCTTATTAGAGGAGATGCCTCATTTGATGTGAGCCTCTAACATGTTCCTTCTCCAGTCAATGTAGGATTAAGTTTTTTTCACAATCCATATATATATACTCTTTCTTTTGCTATCTTCATTGCCTTAGTCTCGCAATGACTAGCGACTAATGGTTAGAAGGAGTTTTTACAACCCCCCCCCCCCACAAAAAAAAGAAAAAAAGAAAAAGATTAGAAGAAATGAAAATCTATAAATGAGGATCCTTGATCATGTTAGTTGCTTATCTGTGGTTTAATCATTCAAATTTAAATGTATTGATGTGTACCCAATTATAAACCAATTGATATTAGTTCGATATATGTAGGTGAATGTCCAACCTATTAAAATCGATTAGTTAAACCAAATATTTACAAACCTAGGTCGTCATTGGTGGAAACTAGAAACCAATTAAGCCCAATGGAAATCAATCTTCAACACACCTAAGTGGAAGCATCATACCTTCTTTTTTTCTTTTTCTTTTTTTTTTAACTGCAACAAGATAGAATGTAAAATAAGTAGGTTTTTTTTTCTTTTTTTTTTCTTTTTTTTTCAAAAATTAAAACTAATATAATTAAATAAATTAGATTCTTAATAAATTGAAGGTTGACCTTTTTCCGTTTCATCTCCATCCATCTCCCGTCAATACCACCCACAGTGAAAACGAAATTCATCTTTCGCCCCACTACAATTTTGCTGGAGTTATCATCCTTTTTTTTCCTCACTATTAAAGATATTTCAATTCCTTCCACTATGTTGGTTTTAAAATTGTAAACATTAATTCCAATTGCAACAAAAACACCAATATTGTGATCGATCACGTTTCCATTAATATAAGTTGAAAATATATTTTCACAATTGGAGCACATTCAGTATAGTTAGATTAGACCCAAATCTGACATATGACCAACCTAAAGTAAGAAGCTCTCCATGCAAAAAAAAAATTTCATGAAAGAAATTTCATAGAATTACTAAAAGTAAAGGAGTAACAATCTAAGAAATTATATAATGTTTTGGTTTGCATTTTAGCTTTTATAGATATAGATAGTTATGTGCTAGACGGACACATTTCCTGCTAACATATTAAATCTATGTTTGGTATTTATTTTTGGAAATGCATTCTTAAGATGAAAAATACAATCTTAGTACAGAATGAAAATGGATCTTTAGATTTCTGTTATGGGCGAAGACCATTGAATTGGCTAAAGAACGTATTTCAGAATGGATCGTGTTCTCAAATGTATTCTATGATCTCAAAATGAAAATGAATACCAGACACAGTCTAAGATCACAATTTCGTGATTTCAACAAATGGAATATGTCATACAAAAGAGTAAAACATAACCATAGCAGTCATCTGTTGTTTCTCGTTCATTGTAATTCTATCTAAAATGCTTTGTTATATATGAAGCTTGATATTATCTTCAGTTAGGAAGTACTTTCACTTTGCCATTGTTATTCAACAGCAGTTCCGTTTGCTGCTGAGTGGGCCAGGAAGGTTGAGCCCCTTATCCAAAAGAAGGGGTTCAGGGTTGCAGTCCTCAACCCAAATTTTTTAGAGGTGGTTTTACTGGTGGCAATCTTGTACTTTTGGGGTTTAAGGATTCCCTATATTTAGGGTGTAATCTCGTAAAAAAGGGTATTGAGGAGAATAGTTCACCTGCATGTACTTGTATCCTCCGTAAGATCCCATCACCGTTCATATCCAGTGGGTCTCACACTCTAAAGGTGGGTCACCACATCAATGATGATGGAATCCCAAGGAGAGTACATGTACATGCAGTTTATCCGAACTCAGTATTGAGCATTGTAACTTCTTCATTGCAACAGTGGAATCGGACTGACCGCTCTACTACGGATGTAGCCCATACACATGGTGTGAGTGAACCATGTAAAATCATTGTGTTGTGTTATCTTTCGTTTTCCCGTTTGCTATTGTTTTTTCTATTGCATTGTTAATTCCTAACATGCTTGAGATGCACATCCTACATCCATACTCATATGGTCTTTTCCACAAAAAGAGGAAACATCAAAGCTACCCATCCTACTTTCTATGTTACTTGATCGAAAACTGCCATCAGTAATAAATATTGGTTGGATATACATGTTACGGTTGATTGTTTGTTCGATCAGGGCTATTTAAGATTGAAAGAGTGGATAATTCTATATATTCCCTTGTTGAATACAAGCGGGGTTTGTTGGTGTTGAGCACAAATATAAGAGAGCCAATAAACGTGACATTTGGACAGCTCCAAAAGTAACCATAATTTCTAATGGCATAATCGTCTATCTACCATAAAATCACTCTCATTGGCACATCCGCCATTACCAGCTTAAGTCAGGGGAAGAATAATCTGTCTAAATATCGCATTGTACTTTAAAGGCTCACAGATCCCACTACTAACATCATATCAGTAATCCCTATTAAAGCTCAAATTATAAAGGTCATCTCACTTCATTATTAATATTTTTAGTGTTTCGCCTACTGCTCTGACACCTCAGCCTCAAAATCCCTCTCTTTCCCTGCATTTTAGTTTATTTACAAGGTCGGCCTCCCGACCTCATTTTGTCTACTAGATTCTTGATTTAAGCATTGAAGCGACCCTAGGGTTCTAAGACTCCTTTGTTCGATTTTATCGTTTGCAGGTCTAGTCAGCATCCAAGGACCTTAGCGTGGAACCTAGCTACAACAATTAGGTTGCGAATGGTTACAGTATTTGAATTTGAATTTACAAGATAAGCTAATATGAGATGAGAGTTTTAAGGGATCTCCTCATTTTTAATTTCCAGCACTGAAGGTATGTCGTTAGCAGAATGACTCAACCTCCTCATTTGTAGGTGTTGTGATATCCCTCCTCAAGCACATGGGACTCTCTTGTGCCGTCAGCTTGGTCCTGAGCTTTTCAAAAAGTTAAAGTGATTAGGCCTTCTGTGGTAACATCTTGCTCATGACTGGACACATGTTACACCATTAGCCATTTCTTGGCCCCCTATTCTCGCACCAAATGGAAATTGTGGAGTACGAGTTTTTCCTACTTCCTTCTCCGATGATCATGATTATGGGTGCGAAGCTATTCGCATTCTCATGTTACGTAGGACAAGGTTATAGGGTTAGACAACAATGCTAAAAAGACCCAAAAAAATAAAAGTAACAAACAAAAGACCAAAATACCCTTGCCCCAAAGGTTGCAATACAAGTAACACATCCTACGACACCACAATTAACAAAAAGAGTTCATTGCAGTATGCTGTAAAGAAATAATTGTTCATTGAAAAGACGAGGGATCTTTCATAGTGGACTATGCCTGATTATATGTCTCCATGTTTTTTGGGTGGTCTGTACCTAGCCTACTAGGTTAGATCATGCAGCACCGCACTCCCCGCGGTATGCTATGGCTAGACCCAGATTTGCTTATAAATAGGACCCTTGGTTCCCTCATTTGACACAACAATTACGACTTGATCTTCGAAACCCATGGGGACACATAAGTTCTGAGAAAGTATTGTCGTGTTACTGAGTTGATCGTTGGACCCCTCGCACTGACACTCCCTCTCTCCTCACCCTTCACTTAAATGGTCTTCTTTTTAGTCCAAGTCCGGGCTACTTTTTCCGACTGTGGAGCCGAAATCCTATCCAAATTCTCTAAGCACAATAGTTCAAATAGTTGATGCCCCTTGAGTTGGGAGGACCCCAAAAATTAAAACTCGTTGTTACGTAAGTCCTCGTTTAACAGTGAGGATGTCACACCCCAATTCTGGTCAAACCAAAAGTGTGATTGAACCGTTAACGAACCAACAATTCAAGCCAGGATCATGACGAATCGTGCCAACGTTACAAACCACACATAACCAATAATCAGAATATATTAAATAATAGCTGAAGTCTTTATTACATGAACTGAGAGTCTAAAGTGATAAATAATAATTAATCCAATTATATTAAATGACCAAAACATAACTATTAATATCTTAATACATCTATCTATAAATAAACATAAAAGTGACACTCGCATGAGGAATCATGCACACTCTCCATAGATTATGTGTTGAGAGTAGCCAGTCTTCCATATGAGGGTGTGTTAATATAATCTTCTACAGTGTAACCTACATCATCAACTAAAAAGAAAATGATATCATGGGGTAAGATCACAACTTAGCTCAGTGAAAAAACAGAACAACGCAACAAACAATATGCATGAGATAACATTAAATCATTTGGTCTAGTAAAGTTTGCAATGTGCTATGGTAAGGATAGGCTACAACCATACCTCCATATATGAGAGTGTGAGCACACCCAATGATCAGGATTCAACCAAAACCGTTGTCACCCCACATCACTCACTATGAGAGAGAGATAGAGCTAGAGCCTTGACAGATCACACACTGCCAGAACCCCCCTGATACTCTGCCTCATACTAGTACATACACCCCTACTAGCAAGAGCTTGCAAACTAGGGATCTTACTACCAATCCTAATTTGTCATCACAAGTACATCCATGGCTATAACCCACGCTAAGGTAAGTGGTGATACAAAGCAGTGTTAGTGTAAAGAATGGTCCAAGGCTCCAACTTCTTTCCAGAGAGTTCCAAAAGGTATTCGAAGGCATCTTCAGAGTCATCCTGTGTGCCTCCAGAGATCACACTGGACATTCCTCTAAACTTCCTACTCAGTAAATCCTTGATCCTTTCTCTCTAGAGTCAAACTCTCAACTCTTTCTAGGGTTCATCCCACACCATTCTACTGCCAAAGGTACATTAGAATTTGTTGCACTTGATACCTAGTTTACTATGGTGTTTTCAACATGAGGTCTTTGTAAACCATTAGAACGACAAGGTTCAATTACGGTATTGGGATCAATTAATAGCCATTCTTGGCGTTGATCCAATTTCCCATGTCCATCCTAACCTTTCTACAATGATTAGGAACTTATTATTGGTTTCGTGATGACATTGATGGAACCAACAATGAGTTCTTGCTTGGGAGACCATCCTTCCTTTGCACAACCTCCTTCTTTTTCACAGCTTCTCTCTCAGACCTCTCTCAAAGCTCTAGGGTTCCAAATGATCAAGGAATGAGAGAGAATGGAAAGGAAAGGCTCTTATATGGGGAGAGTATCCTTATGTGTATCCATCTCCCGCATGGGAAAGGATTCTACACAAGATTTGGAAAATGGGTCCCACTAAATCTTGTTTATTGATTGAAATTGGGGTTGTCTGGTCGCATGTTTAGAGGCAAAGCCCGATGAAACGACATGCTCAACTAGTTAGACCGGACCAGGTATAAGTTAAACAGTATTCGTACCTTAACACGTGGCTTCGTCATTCGACCATCTCGTCCGGCCCTGTTATGATAGGAAGACCTGTCACGACACGATAACCCATGTTAGACCAGGTTCGTGGAGTGCGGATCTTATAGAGAAGCAGGTGAGTTTTCTTCCTTTCTTTACAATTTCAAAGCATGTTTAGTTAAAAGGGAGGAGGAAGTAATATAGATATTCGTATTTTACCAGTTTTGTAAATAGAACGCATGTTCATGCATACATTTCTATCAAAGTAGAAATATATCGAGGATTGTAAGGATCGAGGTGAATCTAGGTTTGTATTTTCTATCAGAGTAGAATAAAAATCCACAAGATGGATCAGAGATACACATTCTGGTAGAAGCATGCCTAAGTTTACTTTTCGCTTGAAAATGTATACTCGCTTTCATATCGTAACAATAACATGTGGTTAGTTTTGGTAAGAATGGGAAAATGCTCTATGTTTGTGTCCAACAAAAAGACCAGTATGCGCCGGGCAGAGTAGGTGCCAAACCGCTTCCCACTTCTATAACCTAACCACATATCATAAGACCCGTATCAAACTAACCAGTCTTACCACCTTGTACCAGGTCTACCTATCATGGTCGAGTCAAATGGACCAAGTGCGTGAAGGAAATAGCGAGACCAGGTATTAAACTGACCCAAAAACAGTAAAATAGGGGGCAAGGTCGCATACCCAGATAGGCAGGGTCGGACCCCCCTCATTAGGGAGTCAGACCCCTGAAATTTTGACCGAGGGTCGAACATTTTAGACCCAAGGGTCGACGGGATCTCCGACCCCCTCATCGACCCCCTCTTTGCCGATAGAAACCGTAAATAGAAAACTTTCCAAATTTCAAGGGGATTCTTTCCTAATCTCAATGGGACTTATTTTGGAAGGTTCTCCTCTATAAATAAGACGTCCCTTAGCCTCTTTTACTCCTTTTGAAATCCTAATTGAAAGTGAGAGAAAGAGAAGAGAAGGAAAAGAGAAGAAAAGTTGGAGAAGAAGAATAAAGAGAAGAATTTAGAGAAACCTCTGAATCTCAGCAAACCTAAGGTATGGGTATGTTTCCATTAATGATTTAAGACCTTAGAATAGTTCATGAAGAGGGTATGGTCTAGGAGAAACCCAAATCATCCATCCATGGGAGGATTTCAATGAAATCCATGGAGGAAATCATGGTAGGCAAAGTAAGGAAGAAACCTAGAGTTTTAAGCCATAGAACAAGCATAGAATGGTTGTGGAAGTAAGCCATAGGACCCAAACATGAAAGAATGGACTGTAGGATGAAATTTTTGACTCAAACCATGGGGGGTCGCATGTGGGGTCGATTGGGAATCGACCCTACCAGACCACAGGATCGATCCCCAGCATTCGAAAAGTCCAAGGATGCGGTGGTCGCACCCAGGGTCGATGGAACATCTGACCCTGGCATCGACCCTACCCCTGGGGGTTGCAATAAACAGCTACCCTACCTGCGACCCGTCCTGCGACCCTCGCTTAACAGCAAACTTAAAATTGTCGGAATGAATTTTAATTAAAATCTATCAACTTAGTTAGGTTTTTCTATTGATATAAAAGTGATTCTTAAAGCTTGAAAGATGATCTACACTCAAGCAAAGGTGAGGGAACAATACCTAAACTAATTGGATAATAATAAACTATTTTTATTTTCTTAAGTCCAATGCCATGGCTGATTCTATGCGTGTATGCTTGTAATGAGCATTCAACATGTCATCCAATATTCCTGATATTAATGTTCATGCATATTTAATTCTATTTTATTTATAACATGATGATGATGATGATGATGCTAGGAATAGACATGTGAATGTATGTGTGTGGTTAGTGTGCTTGATGCGAGTGGAGCATCAGGGGGGGACGTAACATTGTGGTTCAGCCTGGTCACTAGACTCTAGCTCTATCTCTACTCAAGTCTTGTCCACTGACATCGTCGTATCGCCATTACCTTAGCAGAACTATTACGTCGTAGGGTATCAGGTGAGGTGGTCTCGGACCGTGTAGTCTTCGACTCTGCCAGGGGGCCTTAGCTCTATCTCTATGGACGTATTGAGGGATGCTGGGGTGAGGCCTTAGGTACACTGTTTGACATTAGGATTGGTTAGTTGCGAGCCCAGTTTGTAAGCCCTCGCCAGTAGGGGCTTACGTGTTGGTATGGGTAGAGTATCAGGGGAAGTGTGATGCGGTGTGATCCTAAGCACTTTAGTTCTATCTCTATTCCATAGTGGGTGCATGTGGGATGACAATAAACGTTAATCTTTGGACGGCTTCACACACTCGTGTATAGAGGTGAGGCGGCCATCGAACCTTTCTATAGCACATTGCAAACTTATATACCAGACCACAGATATGAATTGAATACATACATATGTTTGTTGCATTGTTTTGTTTGTTCACTGAGCCATGATGTGTGCTCACCCTTTCGACGTCGAATATTTTTAGTTGATGATGCAGGTACTACTGTGGAAGATTATATAGATGCTTCTGTGTACGGGCACATTGCTGCGATGGAGGCTGAAGACATAGTGGAGACGCATGACTCCTCATGCGAGTGCAACTCATGCGTTTTCGATTAGATTCTTATTTGAACTATTAAGGAAATGTAATTTGATATTTTATTTACTTATGTCTCGGTTGATACAACATAATTTGATATTTTATTTATGATTATCACAGTTAGATTCCTCAGTTCATTTAATATTAAGACTTCCGCTATTGTGTATTTATTCTGATTATGGTTGTGGATGTGTATGGTTTAATTTAAAAGGACACAGCCTATTAGAGATCCTAGTTGAACCGTTGGTTTATTAGCGGTTCATCACACCATTCTGAATAGTACAGAATTGGGGTGTGACAACTTGGTATCAGAGCTCTCAGGCCCTGTCTTGTAAACCAGTATACTACCACAAAAGTTGTGAACTGAGATATGATAAAAATTTAAAAGCTGTAATAATAACACACTATAAGCATCTGTGTTGTTTGAGACAAAAATTGAAAGAGAATAATACATCTATTAAATGAGAAACAAATTTATATACACTCGAAGGAAGAACAAACGTATATATACAAGTCTAAAGCAGAGTACACTCCACAACCTGGACAGTTACTCTGAAGTAAAAAAAGAAAAATAAAAAGAAAATACATCAGGAAGCTGGAGGTGATGGGGGAGGCGGTGCCTCGCGGTCTCTGTCATAATCCTCAGCATAGACTCTAGTCAACCAAGCTATCTGAGTTTGGATCGTCTGAAGACTAGCTACAAGATCGGCCACCCGCTGATCAGTCACGCGCTGAGCATCTAGAAGCTCTCCCACCCTCAGATCCGACATGCGCTGAGCATCTAGAAGTTCTCCCATCCTCAGATTAGACATGCACTGAGCCTCTCTAATCTCATGCAATATCCCCATCATGTCATCAGAAGGTGGGTGTGAAGGACCAGCTGCATGTGAATGACCAGTTGCATAAGAAGGACCAGCTCCCGTAGCATGAGTAGGTGATGGAGGAGGTATGGAATCCACATCCATGTACAAACGATCATCATCACCCCCATGAACCCCTGCTCTAGCGGCTGCTGCTGCTGCCTCAGCATCAGCCATCTCCACTCGAGTACGTGGACGCACTAGAGCATTCCTCTCATCGTCGTTGACCTGAGCATCCCGCATGCCCATCTTACAAATGGCCTCCCAATCCAGAGGTAACGAGAAGGATTTCTCCTGAATCCTCTCATCCACCAAGTCAACACCCAAGCGGGTAAGCAGTGCAGTGATCTTGCATCCATAAGGCAGGTTGCCAACATGACCGGGCAATGTGGCACTGATCATCGTCCGCATAATGATATAAGGGAGGCAGACAAGCTGCCTAGTGTAGATACAGTACAGTAGGAACTGGGTCAACTGGGAGATCCTCTCGTAGTGCCCACTCTGAGGTATCAGGTTGTGCTGAATAATCTTATGGTACACCCGAGGCTCTGGACGTAAGTAGATCGCTTTCATCTCCCAGTGATCCTCTCTGATGATCTGTCGGTCAATCTCAGCCCTCATCTCCAATGAAAAGAACTGAGGCTCTCCGGGAGCACAGAACACCAAGGGGCCGTCGTATGAAATGCCCAACAAGTCCGCTAGCTACCGATAATCAAAGAAAATCTCGACTCCCTTGATGTAGCTAGTGATCCTGAGCTCTCTACCCCTCTCAGTATCATTGTAATCCCCCACCACTTGGAGATTACAATAAAACTGTCTCACCAAATTTGGACGAGTACAGACGTCGTAAGTGACCACAGGAAGCCAGCCCATGTCACCAAAGGCCCTCTCCACATCGAACAAGGCCAGGCTAGCCAAGTCTACCCGACGACCTCCCTCTACCTTCTTACGAGCGTAGCGGGCATATTGTGCCTCAGCCTCGTTAGAACGGAAGCGGACTGGGTCATGAACCCTGGGTACTTTGGTACGAGCTATACTATCTGCAAAAATAAAGAAAAACAGATATTGGCTTAGTAAAGATAAAAAATCCAAAAATTTCGATATTATAACGACATAAATTGGTCAAAAGCCTCACTTTTCACCCATACACGTGGGCAGGAGGACTTATATAGATTCTAAACGATCCTGTAAGACTCATACAGTTGGAAATTTCATCTAAAGATATTGAATTTGAAGAAATTTCAAGAAATTCAAAAATCTCGACAAATTAGGGCAAAAATGGGAAATTTCAAGTTTCTCGATAACCAACCGATGGAACTAAAATATTTTTGAGGGCTTTCGTCCATTGAGTCACCAACAACAAAAGTCCCCAATAAAAATCGAATTTTTACGGTTGAAAAAAGTTTAATTTGAAGAAAATGATATAAACGAGCAAAAACCTAGTTAAGAAACCCTAAAAATATGAAACCGTAGAGAACATACCTGTAGAAGAGGAGTAGACGTCGAAAAGAGAAGCAAAAATCACCAATGGGTCGGAGTTGTCACTGTAGCAACTCAGAGGGACGAGCCGAGTCGAAAAGGAGGAGAAAGAATGAGAAATGGATTCAAAATCGAGATTTAAAAACCTGATTTTTAGTCCTAGGGTCGGAGAATTCGACCAAAACATCCGACCCTCCCTCCGACCCCCTCATCGACCCTCGGCTCTCGGTAAGTATCAGTGATTCTTAGAGTCGCATACCATAGGGTCGGACATCCATCGACCCCCACCATCAACCCTGCAATGGAAAATACAGTATTTTTGATAGAATGATCTGAAAAATTTGAAAATATCATTTATTAATGGATTTAAATATGAGAATGAAGTATATAATGATTTCCTCACGTATTCTATGATTTTCAGGCATTCCCACTACTAGAACAGATAATGGCTAGACGCAGAGTGACCAGACAAAGCCGTAACTCTATTCCATCACCACCACCTGTGGGGGAAGACAACCATATACACCCTGAAACACAGGAGAATCCGAACACGGCACCGTCCGTATTTAATGGGCAAACAAATCCTACAAATCTGTCAGCTCCACCTATAGACCTGGCTACAGCTGTAATGAATTTGGCCCAACAGCTGCAACAGATACAACAGGTACAAGCTACTATGCAAGCTGCCATAGGCATGACTTTTCCAGCTGCACAAACGACACCGATGTCGGCAGGACAGGCAAGCACAGTACCAGGGGGAAGTAACACAGTACCCCACGCACCTCAGACTCCCATCATGCAGGCTCAAGTACAAAACCCTGAAGTAGCTCCAGGTGGATCAATACCAACCACCTATGTATGGGGCTTATGTTCCGCATCAACTAGACCACTCCAGACTGGTGGAGCATTTTCTGAAGATGAAGCCCAAGGAGTATAGTGGTAAGCCAGCTGATCTGTTGTGGCTAGCACACTGGATCGATGAGATGGAGAGAAACTTTAAATGATGATAGTAAATGAGGAAGAGAAAGTATTGTGTGCAACATTTATGCTGAAAGGAGATGCACACCACTGGTGGAAGTCCACACGGACGTATCTGATGACAAAGCACACCCAATTGACTTGGGATATATATAAGGAGGCATTCTTTGAGAAGTATTTTCCTAAGAGTTTCAGAGATTCCTTGGAGAAGGAGTTCCTAAGTTTAAATCAGGGACAGATGACTGTCGATGCATATCAACAGCGTTATGATGAGCTATTCTTCTTTGCACCAGTCAGTATGTAAGTGGAAGATACAAAGACCCGAAGGTTCGTCATGGGACTTAGAGGAAGCATACGTGAACATGTTTTGGGACTTGAAAAGAAAATCTACAATGAAGCTGTACAAATTGCTCGAGTGATAGAGTCGAGCCAGAAAGAGTGCTACTTTGCTCAAAATAGAGGAATCAAAAGGCCAAATGGAAATTCTTACAACGGAGGGAACACCAAGGTATTCAAACCCTTCCGTACTCAAGGTTTCATTGCTGCAGCTAAGACTACTTCAGCAGCTCAACAGCAACAAAATCCAAATAATGAAGGGTTAAAATGCTATAACTGCAATCAATTGGGACATATGGCAAGGGTGTGTCCTAAGCCCAAGAAGCAACTACAACAAGGCAGAGTTTACGTGGTTACATCTGAGGATGCTGTCGCATCGCCTGATGTGGTCACAGGTATGACCTGAATCTTATCATTTTGTGTTACATTATGTGAGCATGTAGACTAAATCAAAACAAATCACATGTATCGTACCTATTAATGACATTCCCGCCAGAGTACTCTTTGATTCAGGAGCTACTCATTCTTTTATATCTGTGTCATTTGGAAAGAAGCTAAATCTACCCCTCAAATCCTTAGACTACAAACTGCTTGTATGATCGCCTATGGGATTAGAAGTGGAATTAAAAAAAGGTTATGGACCATGTCCAGTTCTTATTGACGAAAAGACTTTGGATGCAACCTTGATTCAACTTGAGATGGCAGACTTTGACGTCATCTTGGGAATGGACTGGTTAGCTCGGCATTCTGCAAACCTATTATGTGTAGAAAAGAAGCTGACATTTAAAGACAAGGAAGGAGCAGAGTTCAGTTTTGCGGGAACCAAACTTCCCCGTAAACGAAAGCTCATACTCTCTGCATTAAAGGCTAGGAAGTGCCTTGAGAAAGGAGCAGTTGGGTATCTAGTAACTGTGGTCGATCTTACCAAAGAAGCACCATGAATGGAGGATATTGATGTCGTGCGTGACTATCCAGATGTAATTCCTGAAGAACTACCAGGACTACCACCCAACCGTGCTACAGAGTTTGTTATAGATCTGATACCCGGAGCCGCACCAATATCTAAAGCACCTTATCGAATGGCTCCTACTGAACTGAAGGAATTAAAAGTACAACTACAAGAACTGCTGGACAAGGGTTATATCCGACCTAGCATATCACCATGGGGAGCGCCAGTATTATTCGTGAAGAAGAAGGACAGTAGTGTTCGATTGTGTATAGACTACCGAGAACTGAATAAACTGACAATCAAGAATCGGTACCCATTGCCTCGGATCGATGACCTGTTCGATCAGTTGCAAGGTGCCAAAGTGTTCTCCAAGATCGATCTTCGGTCAGGCTACCATCAGTTGAAGATTAAGGATGGTGATATTCCCAAGACAGCATTCAGGATCAGATATGGACATTATGAATTTTTGGTCATGTCTTTTGGATTGACGAATGCACCAGCAACCTTTATGGAACTTATGAATCGTATATTCCACCATATGTTGGATACGTCGGTTATTGTATTCATCGATGATATATTGGTCTACTCCAAGGACAAGGAAACTCATATTAAGAAGCTAAACGCCACTCTGCAGCGATTACGGAAGGAGAAGCTCTACGCCAAATTTACAAAGTGTGAGTTTTGGCTAAAGGAAGTCGCTTTTCTAGGCCATGTTGTATCCGCTAAAGGAATTAAAGTGGATCCTAGCAAGATCGAAGCTATTGTAAAGTGGGAAGCACCGAAGAACGTTGTAGAAATTAGAAGTTTCTTAGGTCTAGCTGGGTATTATTGACGATTTGTAGAAGACTATTCTCGAATTGCCGTACCTCTCACCAGTTAGACTAAGAAGGGCGAAAAGTTTGTTTGGACTGATAAATGCGAGAAGAGTTTCCAAACATTGAAGGCTAGATTGATATCTGCTCCAATCTTGACCATTCCGATTCCAGGACAGCCATTTGTTTTGTACACTGATGCGTCAAGATTGGGATTAGGATGTGTACTTATGCAAGGAGAACAGGTAATTGCTTATGCCTCAAGACAATTGAAGACACATGAGAAGAACTATCCCACTCATGATTTGGAATTAGTGACAGTAGTACATGCTGTCAAAATATGGAGACATTACTTGTACGGGGAGAAATTTCAGATTAAATCAGATCGTAAGAGTCTTACTTACCTCTTTAATCAGAAGGAGTTGAATATGAGACAAAGAAGATGGCTGGAACTATTGAAAAACTATGATTGTGATATCCAGTATCATCCGGGGAAAGCTAATGTGGTTGCTGACGCGCTGAGTAGAAAGGCAATGATAAAATCTCAAGGGGAGGTTAGCACCACTGCTGCATTGCTATCGAAAAAGTATTCAATTATGGTAATGAGCAGTTTGTGATAGATGCACCGGGTGAATCAACCAACCAATGGTTTATCCATCGGTTTGCAAATATGTTCGCCACATTGAAGATTGTACCCGATATACTTGATGAAGTGAAAACAGCGATTAAATCGGACCCTTATCTAAGAACGGTATAAGAAGACATCGAAAAAGGTAGAACTATTCCTGAGTTCACCTTAGATGATGAAAGGGTACTGAAGTACAAAGGAAGAATATGTGTACCTGAAACAGAAATTTTGGACATTAGACACCGACTAATGAAGGAAGCCCATACCACCGACTATTCGATACACCCTGGAAGTACAAAAATGTATCATGACCTAAAGAAATTATATTGGTGGAGAGGAATGAAAGCAGATATAGCCAAGTTTGTGTCTCAATGCCTAAATTGTCAGAAGGTGAAATCTAAACGACAAAGACCAGCAGGACTATTACAGCCGTTACCAGAGCCAGCATGGAAATGGGACTGCATCACTATGGACTTCGTCATAGGGTTACCATTGACTCCCCGAGTAGTTGACGCAGTTTGGGTGATTGTAGACCGACTGACTAAAACGGCTCAATTTATAGCTATACGACCTCAGTATACATTGGAGAGGTTAACTAAGTTGTATGTGGATAATATTGTCAGATTACATGGTGTACCTGAAAGTATTGTGTCTGACAGAGATCCACGATTTACTTCAAAGTTTTGGGAAGGATTGCAGAAGGCTATGGGTACAACATTGAAGTTCAATACTACATTCCATCCTCAGACGGACGGACAATCGGAGCGCACCATTCAGATTGTAGAAGACATGCTCCGAGCTTATGTAATTGATTTTAAAGGATCATGGGATGAAAAGTTACCACTGATTGAGTTCGCTTATAACAATAGCTATCAGACTACTATACAGATGTCACCCTATGAAGCACTGTATGGCAGGAAGTGTCGAACTCCTTTGTTTTGGAATGAAGTTGGAGAACGTAGTATTGTTGGACCGGAATTTATTAAAGAGACATGTCGAGTAGTCGACATTATCAAAGAAAGAGTAAGAACGACTCAGAATCGTCAGAAGCAATATGCAGATACTAGACGCCGAGACCTTGAATTCGCCATAGGTGATAAGGTATTCCTCAAAGTGTCACCTATGCACGGTTTGAAACGGTTTGGACAGAAAGGGAAACTAAGTCCAAGATATGTCGGACCATATGAGATTCTAGCTAAACGTGGGAAAGTGACTTACCAGTTAGCACTACCACCATCTATGTTAAGTGTGCATGATGTATTTCATATCTCCTTATTGAAGAAATATGTCAGAGATCCACCGTACGTTTTGACAGTAGATCTACCTGATTTGATTGATGATTTGACATTTGAAGTAGCACCAACTGAAATCACCAGCCGAAAGGTGCAACGACTACACAACCGTGACATTTATTATGTTAAGGTCACCTGGAGAAGCAGAGATATAGAAGAAATCACATGGGAAGAAGAGAATGCTATGCGAAAGCAATAGCCTCATCTATTCGACTCGGAAGGTATGTACAATTTTGAGGACGAAATTATTATAAGCAAGGAAAGTTGTAAGACCCGTATTGAACTAACCGGTCATACCACCTTGTACCAGGTCTACCTATCATGGTCGAGTCAAATGGACCAAGTGCGTGAAGGAAATAGCGAGACCAGGTATTAAACTAATCCAAAAATAGTAAAATAGGGGGCAGGGTCGCATACCCAGATAGGCAGGGTCGGACCCCCCTCATTAGGGAGTCAGACCCCTAAAATTTTGATCCAGGGTCGGACATTTTAGACCTGAGGGTCGACGGGATCTCCGACCCCCTCATCGACCTCCTCTTTGTCGACAGAAATCGTAAATAGGAAACTTTCAAAATTTCAAGGGGATTCTTTTCTAATCTCAATGAGACTTATTTTGGGAGGTTCTCCTCTATAAATAGGATGTCCCTTAGCCTCTTTCACTCCTTTTGAAACCCTAATTGAAAGTGAGAGAAAGAGAAGAGAAGGAGAAGAGAAGGAAAGTTGGAAAAGAAGAATAAAGAGAAGAATTCAGAGAAACCTCTGAATCTCAGCAAACCTAAGGTATGGGTATGTTTCCATTAATGATTTAAGACCTTAGAATAGTTCATGAAGAGGATATGGTCTAGGAGAAACCAAAATCATCCATCCATGGGAGGATTTCAATGAAATCCATGGAGGAAATCATAGTAAGCAAAGTAAGGAAGAAACCTAGAGTTTTAAGCCATAGAACAAGCATAGAATGATTGTGGAAGTAAGCCATAGGACCCAAACATGAAAGAATGGACTGTATGATGAAATTCTCGACTCAAACCACAGGGGGTCGCACGTGGGGTCGATTGGGAATCGACCCTACCAGATCACAGGATCGACCCCCAGCATTCAGGAAGTCTAGGGATGCGGTGGTCACACCCAGGGTCGATGGAACATCCGACCCTGGCATCGACCCTACCCCTGGGGGTCGCAGTAAACTGCTACCTTACCTGGGACCCGTCCTGCGACCCTCGCTTAACAGCAAGCCTAAAATTGTCAGATTGAATTCTAATTAAAATCTATCGACTTGTTAGATTTTCCTATTGATATAAAAGTGATTCTTAAAGCTTGAAAGATGATCTACACTGAAGCAAAGGTGAGGGAACAAGACCTAAACTAATTGGCTAATAATAAACTGTTTTTATTTTCTTGAGTCCAATGCCATGGCTGATTCTATGCGTGTATGCTTGTAATGTGCATTCAACATATCATCCAATATTCCTGATATTAATGTTCATGCATATTTAATTCTATTTTATTTATAACATGATGATGATGATGATGATGCTAGGAATAGACATGTGAATGTATGTGTGTGGTTAGTGTGCTTGATGCGAGTGGAGCATCAGGGGGGGACGTGACATTGTGGTTCAGCCTGGTCACTAGACTCTAGCTCTATCTCTACTCAAGTCTTATCCACTGACATCGTCGTATCGCCATTACCTTAGCAGAACTATGACGTCGTAGGGTATCAGGGGAGGTGGTCTCGGACCGTGTAGTCTTCGACTCTGCTGGGGGCCTTAGCTCTATCTCTATGGATGTATTGAGGGATGCTGGGGTGAGGCCTTAGGTACACTATTTGACCTTAAGGTTGGTTAGTTGCGAGCCCAGTTTGCAAGTCCTCGCCAGCAGGGGCTTACGTGTTGGTATGGGTAGAGTATCAGGGGAAGTGTGATGCGGTGTGGTCCTATGCACTTTAGCTCTATCTCTATTCCATAGTGGGTGCATGTGGGATGACAATAAACGTTAACCTTTGGGCGGCTTCACACACTCGTGTATAGAGGTGAGGCGGCCACCGAACCTTTCTATAGCACATTGTAAACTTATATACCAGACCACAGATATGAATTGAATGCATGCATATGTTTGTTGCAAGTTTTGTTTGCTCACTGAGCCGTGATGTGTGCTCACCCTTCGACATCGAATATTTTTAGTTGATGATGCAGGTACTACTGTGGAAGATTATATGAATGCTTCTGTGTACGGACACGTTGCTGCGATGGAGGCTGAAGACATAGTGGAGACGCATGACTCCTCATGCGAGTGCAACTCATGCGTTTTCGATTAGATTCTTATTTGAACTATTAAGGAAATGTAATTTGATATTTTATTTACTTATGTCTCGGTCGATACAACATAATTTGATATTTTATTTATGATTATCACAGTTAGATTCCTCAGTTCATTTAATATTAAGACTTCCGCTATTGTGTATTTATTCTGATTATGGTTGTGGATGTGTATGGTTTAATTTAAAAGGACACAGCCTATTAGAGATCCTAGTTGAATCGTTGGTTTATTAGCGGTTCATCACACGTTCTGAATAGTACGGAATTGGGGTGTGACACATGTCCTGACCTCTACCCGTAGACCAAAATTTGGAGCTATTCCTACTTCTCTCAATGGTGAGATGGGCAAGTTGGGTCCTGGATCCTTATTCCAGGTGGCAACTCCTTGTCATCCGTTCTCTTTTGCAGATGGAAAAAGAACAACCGAGCCCCAATAGCCCTCCTTAGTAGATTGACATCTAAGTCCTCCAAATGAAAAACAAACAGATCTAAAGATTAAATGTACTAAACATGTTCAATGGGGATTAAAAAAATTACTATGCATTTAGATGGACAAATCACACGCTTTGCTAAATTGATAATGGAATTGGAAATAAGTTGAATGGTGTTATTTTGAAATTAACCGAGGGGAATCAATAGTTTAATCCTTAAAATTATAATTTTTGTTGAAATTAAACTATCAAGCATAATCCTTTTCAACAGGTCCATTTGGTATGTCAATCAAAGTCCAAAAATAACTTTTATGGGGAACCCTTTTTCAAGCGATATACAAGTGTTTCAAACCTCTACAAGATTATCTTCGCTTTGTCAATTTTGCAAAAGAAAGTATCTTATGGTACTTTGATGATTATAGTATTTACCTGAACATATTTTTATGAATTTTTTAGAATTGCAAATTATTGCTGTTGAAACTGGATCTGCTAGTGAGTCGTGTCCTGCAAGCAAGTACAAGAAGTTAACGAAGTCGAGATAAAGTTCCCGGAGTCCCCTCCAATGGTAAAGTCAATAACAGAGCAAATAATCCAAAGCTTCACCAAGATGGCAAGCTTGGAGGGTGTGGGGAGAAACATAATTCAAGAAAGATGTAAGAGC
Organism: Protea cynaroides; assembly: GCA_028583415.1. Lineage (NCBI taxonomy): Eukaryota > Viridiplantae > Streptophyta > Magnoliopsida > Proteales > Proteaceae > Protea > Protea cynaroides. Next base: position 82,443,667 of record CM053273.1, on the reverse strand, counting down.
GGAGTGATTGTCAATTGAGAACTCAGAAAATGATAGCATAGCATCGCATGCCCTACCTCTTGGTTGTCTATGAGTTTATATAGATGAGAGAGAGTTTCAGATGAGCTTCCATCGTAACTGCCAAACTGCCAGGAGTGTATGCGATATTCTCGCATTGCCATAGGATGGGAATCCAACTGCCAATCTTAATGCTATGTCGCTTGTGATCAACAGTCTCTATATCAGCCGATGTGGGCATTCCAAGAATGATTAAAGAATTACTCACGCGTGCCTTACCATGCCCGCAGCCAGGAAAGTTGCAACAAATACCTACGATGAGGGACCCACTGGATAACGACAAGATCCTACCATTTCGGCCAGATGATCTAGCAAGATGCAACTCGCCAATGACAATAAACGCTATATTGCATAGAAGGGTAAATTGAACTAACCAAGACACGCGTCTCCCTCCCGTATGTCGACGTCTGAGGACACGTGTCCTCTAGTTATTGGAGGACAAAATATGGTATTAATAGTTGCTCGTTGTTACAATACACTAGGCTAGTGTGATGGAACAATCCTGTCGAGACTCATATTTTGTCCAGCCAAAAATAGTAGATCTGGTAGACCAATCGAATTCTTAAATCATCCCAGCACTTGTTAGCCCGTCTCGCATCATATTAATCCTTGGTATTGATGCTAAATACGAATAATGAACGCCACGCAAATGTTGTGCCACGCAATCTCCATTGTAACAATAATCCTGAAGAATATCCCTGTAGCCTTGTTCACACATGATCTACGTTCGCATGAAATTTTAAAGCGCCAAACTCAAATTCAAAAGAGCAAAAGGCGCACCACACATCAACATTCTGGTGGATTCTAACAGATCTGCAAATCGTAACATCGTGGAGCAATTATGTCTCCATCTTTTCATGCCAGACATTTAATGCGGAGATGTATTTCGAGAAGCACGTCTTTTCAATTGGGATCGTGATCCGCGCAATGATGATTCACGGTAGCCTTAAAACCCATCTTATAAGTAAGTCCATTCAACAAAATATCTTCCTTGCTGTTTCAACCTTCTAATTCCGCAAAGCAAAACTCAAAGAGTTCCTACTCTTGTTTTCTGTTATCTTCATCATCTTCATTAGTTCAGAGAAATTCTTTCCCAAATCGACTTTGACCAGTAAGTTTTGCCCCCTTTCCTTTGTGATTTGCTTTTTCCAAGAAGTTTTTCTTTTTTGAAAGTTCGAGCATCTGATCTCCTTGAAGAACTAGTTCCCCTTTACCATTCTACCCGTAGGAACAACATGCACTCCCGAAAGAAAACCACAGATCCAGGCCTACGAACCCCATCATCTTCTAGAGAAGCCACACCTATCCCTCAGACCTTGAATATCATAGCCGTGAGGTTCAAGAACAAACTCAGCCTTTCGATCCTGATTTCGAACGAATCTTCGATGCCCTTCCAGAACTTTATGATTGCTGAATACCCGAGGATGACGAGAGAGTCTACTCTACTAACACCATTGAAACATGCGTGTACTTGGAGTATTTCGATTCTGGGTTCAAAATTCCCATACCCAGAGAGGAGAGAGATATCCTGACTTATTACAACTTAGCTCCCGCACAACTCCATGCCAACTCCTGGACGTCAGTTATAGGTTTCATAGCCATGCTTCGGGATCTCAAGATGCCTACGACGGTGTCATTGTTTCGGAGCCTATTTGTTTTAAATAAAGATGACCCAAAAAACCAGCCTCCCACAGGCTGGTATTTCTTCAAAGCAAGGCCAGGGGCGCCCAAAGTAGCAGTTACGCAAAACAAAGTTCACAACTGGCTTTTTTGTCAATAGACAAGATGGAAAACCCATGTCGCCAACCAATGTGTGGTGACTTTCAGAGGTTGGCGAGAAGAACCTGTCGCTGATTTTAACCATAAAATAAAAGAGAGTCATGTCATGATGGGGATGTGTGACCCCATCCCCTATTCGAACCTCGTGCAAATGGACCTAGATGATCCTGATGATAGCGACGAAGAATAAGTTGCGCATGAATCCCCAGGTACCCGCGATGACCCCTTGATGACTCCCGATAGATCAGTGAATGACGCTAGGGATGGAGGCTTTGGTAGGTTTTTCCTCCGCCGTCGGGTTGCACTTTTTAGTTCGATCAACTAATTTAATGTATTCCTTGTTTTGCAGTGGTAAGAGAAGAGCTGGATGTGAACAAGATCGCGAGCATGCTCGTGGCCCAAAGCCAGGCCCAAGACAGAGGAAACGACCCGTTATCGGCACCAGCAAGGGTATAAAAAAGGCACGGGTGGCGAAGGTGACCTTGAGCAAGTCTTTATCGGTGGGACGGACCTCTGAGACACCGCCCAAGGGGAATTTGCAGTCGCAGCCCCCTTGTGAGATTCTTGATGAGGCTGCCCCTACAGATGAGAGGGCTTAGGAAGGGTAAGAAGACTTGGTGGACGTCCCGCTTCCCACATTGTGCCAGCCTTCTGGAGCCTTGGGAGAGAAAGGGGATGAAGGAAGACGATCCCAAGGTGGGACGCTGCAGAATCTGCCTCCACACAGCGGGGACTTAACAAGGAGGGAAAAGATTCCCATGCCAAGGAGTACACGGATCAGAGAATCACCAGCGCGGTCGCCCTCAACAAAGCCATCAAAGACTCACCGTCGGGGAGGGAAGGCCCAACGAGTTTCCCCCAACCCAGGCGGGGAGTATTGGTCACACTGGTCAATAGGGAAAGAGTCAAACCCGCTTGATCCAGAGGTAGCGAGGCAATTGGTGGCCGGGATCTGTCTCCCATCGGTTGAAGAATTTTACCTGCTATCTAAGCGAGTTGAACTCTATTGCATTCTGGAAACCGACCTCGTTCGGGTAAGTCACAATTCCTCTCACCCTTAATGCCCTTCGATTTCGCTCATTGTATTAATAGCTCTAATTTCTGGTGTGTCATAGCTTTACAGAGTACCCATGCCCTCAATGCGCTGAGGCAAGGCGATGATAACGTCAGCAGTGAAGTCTGTTGCCTGGCGCTAGAAAGGGACAGTGCCCTGAAGCGTGCTCGCTCCACCGAGAAGACCCGAGAAAGTGCCATCGAGGCGAGATGCATCTTCTCCTAGGTGAATGAAAGTCTAATGGCGGAGCGTGATAATTTGAAGTAGGAAATGGACACCCTGTGAGTTTCCACCATGCAGAGAAGGAGCGCTTGAAAGAAAGTCTTCAGGTGGAGAAGGACAAGGCTACTGGTGAGAAGGGGCATCTAGAAGAGGCCCTCAAGGTGGAGAAGGCGAGGTCTAAGGGGCTGGCCTCCCAAGTAGAGGACCTGACTAGCAAATGCGGCAACCTAGTTGCACAAGTTCATAGTCTTCTGAGCGACAAGGATGAAATGGAGGTAGGGATTTTCGACAGCATCGAGAAGGCACTGAGTGACTTCAAGAAGTCACGAGACCTTGAGGTATATGTTGCTGAAGATCCCACGATGAAGGGGTTCCATCTTTGATGGGGAGCCAAGCATTTCATTGACGGGCATGGAGCCTGGCTAGGTTTGTTAGCGAGAAACTTCACCCAGAGGTCGATTTCTCTACCTATCTCCTCCCCATTGATGGGTTGATCCCCCAAAAGCAGATAGCAGGAGACACCGAAGATGAAGGTGATGGTAGGAAGAGGGTGATAATGAAAAAGAAGGAGACGTCCTAGAGGAAGTGGCAAAGGGTAAGCAGGGTGAAGTCATTGAAGACCAGTAAGCAGGGTGAAGTCACCGAAGACCAACAGGGTGGTCCATAACTTGGTTCTCCAGCCAGAGTTGTGTCTCTTATTCTTGCGATTCTTCCTGAAGCACCATCTTCTTCCTCCAATCCACCGAATCTAGATGCCCCAGCAGCAGATCAGTCAACTAAGATGGAAATCCAGGTTGAGAAGCAAAATCCTTGAAGGCATTTTCCCTTTTTTTTTTTTTTTCTCTTTTTTTATTGTAAGGTTGTAATATACGTATCAGCATTTATTTTTCTTCTGTAATAGATTTCAAAGATCATGAATGTACATGCGTTTTTAACCTTGGGTGCCCTCTGTCATCTAATATTTTTCTTTTGTTCTCCCTGCGGCTTAATGGAAATCTTCGGCTTGTTTGAATTAGGTGTACAGCAGAAAGGGGCTTTCTTCTCTTGAGTTGTTGCAGGCGCAAGCTCTTTCGATGCCTGCATGCTTGCTTGATACTCAGATTTAGAATCTTTCAGCCGAGCAAGATACCCTTGTCTCCCGAGTATCAAAAATGGAAGAGGATCTCAACTCGCGTTGTCTTGACAGTCTCAACTTTGCTTCTGCTTCTGACCAAGTAACCGATGCTTTAAACGAGCATTGGAGATGGCAAGAGAGGAGTTGGAGGAGATCATTGCGCAAGTGGCAAGAGAGGACTGCTAAGGCGGAAGGCCAAAGCCTTATAGCTCGTAGGCTGCATTCGATGGATTATCGCGTACTTGTCCAATTAAGGAAGGAAGTGGCTTGGTGGCGGAGGAGAAGCGATGAAGATTGTCATTAGTGAGTTACTGCTAAGGCGAGAGTGGATCTTCTAGCCGAAAAGCTCACCAAGGCTGAGGATACAATCGCCGAGTTGTTGGGCCTCACGAGGGATAAGGGTTTGTATTACCGAAATCCCTACCCGTCTTTTGATGCGATTTATGAAACTGTGTCTCAACAGAGTGAGAGTGCCAGATACGAGACAGTGGTGGCTGCGAGGAATTTACTCAACAGTGTTGAGAAGGTGAGAGCGCCTCTTCCTAAGTCGACATGGAGCCATTTTAGGTAGATATTTTTTGTTTTTTTATATAGTATAGTACCCCTCTTGTTCTTGGTGGTGCGGGTTGTACACCGTTAAGAACTTTACTGCTATAGATAAAATTTGTTTGTCTGGTGGTGATAAGAAGTTTGTTGATATGTTTCCGGTGCTCCCGGCTCTGGAACAGGCTCTGGCTGACGCAATGGGTAGGGATGCCTTGGCGAGTGCAGTTACGGGGAGTTTCGAGGGAAGTAAAAGAACTTTTTGGATTTCATTTCTGCCTAATGTATGAATTTGAGGGGTGAGCCTCTTCTACGAGTCCATAAATAGTTGCAACAAAGTGTGCAATGAGATCTATGTAATAGTGCCCCTGGATGGTGACATGCGTCTTAATCACCGAGAGCATATTGGCGACTTGAGGACTTACATGGTCTCGTAAATTATGAGAAGGTCCAAAGACACGTCAGGTCACAGTGTATGTGCTGTGGGATTTGTTAACTTGGTTTTGTTTTAGTCCGAGGATTCCCATAAGGCAACATAAGTTCGAAGTATATCGAAGCGTTATAATAGATCATGTTAGGCGAAAGGACGCGTAATATAAAGACAATTCATTAGAATGAGTAAAGTCTGTTACATTATTGATAAAACTTTCGTAAGTTCTTAAAATGCTAGGGCTTCTTGATGTCATTGTCTTTCATTGTTTCGAGATAGTACGTGCCTGGCCTTGTTACGTGGATTATTCTGTACGGTCCTTCCCAGGTCGGCATCAGTTTGCCTTGCTGTTTGGGCTTTGATACTATCGTGCAGCATAGTACTAGGTCGCCGACTTTGAAGTTCTGGACTCGTACCCGCGATTTGTAATATCTGGCCACCCTTTGCTGATAAGCCAATATCTTTAAGTGCGTTTTGTCACGAGTTTCTTCAATTAGGTCCAAATTGGTCCTGAGGCCTTCTGCATTGAGCATTTCATCGTAATTGGTAATCCTGATGCTAGGGTGAGTTGCCTCAACAAGTATGACTACCTCTGCCCCATAGACTAGCATGAATGGGGTTTCCCCAGTGGGAGTTCTGCTTGTAGTTCTGTAGGACTAGAGCACACTTAGCAACTCGTCGGCCCATCTTCCCTTGGCTGGTCCAAGTAGCCGCGCTATGCCACGAGAGATTGTCTTATTGGTGGCTTTGGCTTAACTTGCAGCTTCGGGGTGGTACACCGAAGCAAAACACTGTTGGATATTAAATCCCTTGAGGAAATTTTGATACTGCTGGCTGTCAAATTGTGGTCTACTGTCAGTGACGATGACTTGTGGGATGCCGTAGCAATAGATTATGTTTTATCTTGTGAAGGTCTCGATTTTTGCTACATCGGTAGTTGTTACTGCTTCTGCTTCTGCCCATTTTGAAAAATAGTCGACTGCTATGATGAGAAATTTCTTTGTCCCCTTTTTTCCAGGCATGGGGCCGACTATGTCGATTCCCCACATGGTGAAAGGTAGTGGACTCGTGACTGGTTGTAACTCATTCGTATGCAGGTGGCTTACTGTAGCATGTTTCTGGCATGTCTCGCATTTAGTGGTAAAGTTCATGTAATCCACGAACATGGTTGGCCAATAATACCCTTTTCGTAGAAGTCGCTGCAGAGAGGGCGGCCTGTGAGATGACTACCGCATATCCCGGCGTGTACCTCCCACATGACTTCTTCAGCTTTGGCTGGGGCAAGGCATAACAAGAAAGGGCGTGTGAAAGACTTTTTGTATAGCTTTCCATCAAGGACAGTGTGTCCTCAAAAATTTGCATGAACCCATCGGCGTTCCAGTTGATATTCTGGTGGCTCGCCGGTCTCGATGTAGGTTTTGATAGGGTTGATCCAAGTCGCCTCGCAACTAACTTGTTGGATCTCCATTGTGTCAGCGACACTTGGTGTTTTCAACACATCGATATATACTGACAAGCTCACACCAGACAGATCTTCGGCCATTAGTCGCAAGAGGGCATCGGCATCTATGTTGTTTTCTCAATCCACGTTGCTGATTTGGTATGCTTTGAATCAAACAAGCTCTGATTTTTCTTTAGTTAAGTATTCCAACATGCGTGGTTGTTTTGCCACATATTCACCATTAATTTTCCTTACTACAACTTGTGAGTCGCTGTAGACGGACCATAAGGAATCTCGCTAACTTAAGTCAGGCCAATAATGCTTCATATTCGGCAGAGTTGTTAGTCGCATGCAATCTTGATCCTTTAAACCTAAGTTCATTAGATAAAGCAAGTGTTTGTCATTATCCTAAATTCGAAAGAAGAAAATGAATTTCTTTTATAAACATTCTAATTCTTACATTTCTCGACATCCATTGATAAGATGTTCAGTGAATAAAGAATTATTGGAAGGAAGATGATTGAATTCAGAATAATATATATAGCTAAGAAACCTCAGACGACGTAGTAGAAAATCTATTTCAAGATTGCTAGATAGATGGATATGGTCATGTCTATAAAAGAGTGCATGAGCAAGAAAGTAAGTAACAATCACAAGATATTTTTCGAGATATATGAAAGAGAGATCAGGGTAGAACAACAATGATAAAGAAGGTGTAAGCTAATGAGCTTTTTGGGATATATGAGATTTTAAGCAATAGTCTTTGAAAAACTAAGAGATTAAGGAGCTAGATGTGCTCTTAAGACCTTTATACCAGATTTTTCTAGTTCAAGCCCTTTTGGACTAGATGTTGTATTGGATGAGTGTTATTAACAATGTTTGAATCATATGGATGGACAAAATTTGGATGCAACTAAATTGACTTGAGATGACAGACTTTGACGTCATCTTGGGAATAGATTGGTTGTCTCAACACTCTACAAAGTTATTTTTGTACATAGAAGAGGTTATCATTCAAGAATAAAGATGGCATATAATTTAGTTTTATTGGAAGTTTGTTGCCTAAGAAGTGAAAGCTGATCCTCTCTATGCTAAAGGCGAAGAGATGCTTTGAAGGGAAATAAACTGGATATATGGTATATGTGGTATATGTTACCAAAGAAGCACCACAGATGGAAGATATTGATGTGATGCATAAATTTTCTGATGTGTTTCCAAGAGACTTACCTGGGTTACCATCTGATCGTGCGACCGAGTTCGTCATTGACTTGTTACCAAGGACGATACCTGTGTCAAAGGCACCTATAGAGTAGCTCCTATGGAGTTGAAGGGATTGAGACTCAACTACGGGAGTTATTAGACAAGGGTTCTAATCGACTAAGTATTTCATCATGGGGAGCGCAATGCAATTAGTGAAGAAAAAGGGATGGTAGTGTCAGATTATGTATTGACTACCAGAAACTAAACAAGCTCACGATAGAGAATCGATATCTACTACCTCAAATCGATGACTTGTTTAAATAGTTGCAAGGAGCAAAGGTATTTTCTAAGATTGACCTTGGATGGAGTATCATCAAATGAAGAATTTGGACAGCAATATCTTGAAGATAGCTTTTAGAACCAGGATTGGTCATTATAAGTTCCTGATTATAACGTTTGGATTAACCAATGCCCTTACATCTTTTATGGAGCTGATGAACTGGGTGTTTCATGACATGTTGGATACGTCGATCATAATTTTCATGGATGATATTTTGGTTTATTCCAAGAATGAAGCAATTCATACAACAAATTTTGGATCAGCTTCACAACAGTTGAGAAGGGAGAAGCTTTATGCCAAGTCCAAGAAATATGAGACCTGATTAAACAAAGTGATCTTCTTAGATCATGTAGCATCATAGAAAGGGATTAAAGTGGATCCTATTACGATAGAAGTAATCATATGGTGAGAAACACCTCAAGAATATTACGAAGATCAGAAGTTTCTTGGGTTTAGCTGGTTATTACAGACGATTCATAGAGGACCACTCTAGGATCGCAATACCTCTTACTAAGCTAACCAGGAAGGGAGTGAAGTTTAATTGGACAGACAAGTGTAAAGAGTGTTTCCAGACTCTAAAGCTAGATTGACTCATCTTGACTATTCCTATCCCAGGACAACCATTTACCTTATACACTGATGCGTCTGGATTGGGTTTAGAATGTGTGCTTATGCAAGGAGAACAAACGATTGCATATGTTTCAAGATAACTGAAAGAGCATGAAAAGAATCACCCAACTCATGATTTGGAGTTAGCAACTATGATTCATGCAATCAAGACATGGAGACATTACCTATATAGAAAAGAATTTCAGATTAAATTGGATTACAAGAGTCTTACTTATCTCTTCATCTAGAAAGAGTTGAACAGGAAGCTAAGGAGATGGTTGGAACTCCTGAAGGATTAAGACCGTGTTATTCAATGTCACTGGTGCAAGGCTAATGTAGTAGCTAAGGCCTTAAGTAAAAAGGAAATTATGAAGTCTGAGGAAGGACCCAGTATAAATGTTGCCTTATGTTTCGTAGCAACAGATTCAGATTTGAATGAAGAGTAACATATAATGGAAACTCGTGATGATCTAATTGAGTGAGAACTTATGGATGAACTTATGGAGCAATAGTTCTTCGGCTGCGCTTGTGGCATTAAAGATCATCTCTGAATTGATGGATGAAGTAAAAGTAGCAATTTTGTTAGGTTCGTATATAAGAATGGTGCAAGGAGATTTAGAGAAAGAAAAACCTAACCCTGACTTACTTTGGATGCGAAAAAGGTCCTGAGATACAGAGGATGATTATGCATACCTGAAGTGAAAAACGCTGATCATAAGATACAAGATAATGCTAAAAGCTCATTCTATTTTGTATTGGGTACATCTCAGAAGTACAAAATATACCAAAACATGAAGAGATTATTTTGGTGGAAGTAAATGGAAGTAGTTGTGGCTAGATGCATGTTTCAGTAATTGAATTATCAACAAGTAATGGCTGAAAGACAAAGACCAACATGGCTTACTACAACTACTATCGGAGCCAGTCTGAAAGTGAAACTGGATTACAATGAACTATGTCACCGATTTGCCACTGACTCCCAGATCATTGACGCAGTTTGGGTGATTGTTGATCGCCTTATAAAGATAGCTCACTCCATTACTATACGACCTCGGTATGCTTTGGAGCGGCTAACTAAGCTATATGTGGATTGAATATGCTACCAAGCTACTATGTAGATGTCACCTATGAAGCATGGTACGGTAGAAATGTCAAACTCCTCTATTTTGGAACAAAGTTGGTGAATGAAGAATTTTAAGACCTGAATTTATTGAAGAAACTTGTCAAGTGGCAGACAAGATCAAAGAAAAAGGGCCAAGGCAGCTCAAGATTGTTAGAAGAGATGCCAAGACCTTGAGTTCGCCATAAGTGACAAAGTGTTCTTGAAAATATCACTTATGCGTAGTTTGAAGCAGTTCAGCAAGAAGGGAAAGTGGGGTCCTATATATGTGTTGGACCTTATAAATTTTGGAGAGATGTAGAAAAGTTGCATATCAACTAGCATTATCGCTGTCCATGTCTAGTGTGCATAATGTATTTTGTGTGTCTCTATTGAAGAGTACGTTGGAGATCCATATCAAAGATATTGACCACTGATCCACTGGATTAGATAGAAGATTTAACTATTGAAGTGGTACCAGCCTAGTTCACAGGTTGGAAGATACAACATCTCCAAAGCAGGGATAATTATTATATGAAGGTAACCTGGCAAAGACAAGACGTGGAGAAGATTGCATGGGAGGAAGAAGATGCAAAGCGAAAATAGAATTCCCACCTACTGACTCCGAAGTAAATTTGAATTTTTAGGACAAAATTTATTTTAAAGATGGGGGAGTTGAAAGATCCATACGTTCAAATTTCAAGGACAAAATTTCTTTTAAGGGTGGTGGAGTTGTAAGACTTGTATCAAATTAACCGATCTTACCACCTTGTATCAGGTCTACCTTTCATGGTCGAGCCAAGTAGACCAAGTGTGTGAAGAAACCACAAGACCAAGTATGAAATTTAACTCAAAAACAGTCAAATATGAATGTGTGGTCGCATGCCTAAACAAGTGTGACCGACCCCACCTCAAAAGAGTCCAACCCCATGAATTTTGGTCGTGGGGTCAGACATTTCAAAAGGTAGGGTCACGGATTCTGCGATCCCACCTCCGACCCCACGGAAACAATAAAAAACCAAATTTAGGAAACCTTCCTAATCTGAAGGGGGTTCTTTCCTAAACTCATTAGGACATATTATGGAGGGGTTTTTCTTTATAAATAGGACATCCCTTAGCCTCTTTCACTCCTTTAGAACTACAATTGAAAGTGAGAGAAAGAGAAGAGAAGGAAGAGAAGAAGAATTGAAGAAAAAGACTCAGGAGGAGGAAAATTCAGAGAAAACTCTGAATCTTCAGCAAGCATAAGGTATGAACCTAGTTCCCATGTTAAATTTGAGAGCCTAGGATAGTTCATGAAGAAGATAGGATTTAGGAGAAACCTAAATCATCCATCCATGGACAAATTCCAAGAGAATCCATGGAGAAAATTATGTGGACAATGGATGGTGTATAAAATAATGGTTTTGAGCCATAGAATAATCATAGGAAGGATCATGATGATAAGACAAAGGATTCAAACATGTAGGAATGGAATTAAGAGTGAAAGGTCGACCATAACACGTGTGGTCGCATGATGTCCGACCCCACAAGACACACATGTCCGACCACATGCCCTCAGGAAGTTTCCAGGGAGGGTGTGGTCGCACGTGTGGTCGGAGTATGTTCGACCCTACCCTGCGATCCCACACCCTGTGGTCGCAGAAACTGAGACCCTAGGTGCTGCCCCACCTGCGACCCCTCAGTTTCTGTTAGTCTAAACATATGAGAATTAATTCTAATTAAAATCTATCAACTTGTTAGGTTTTTCAAGTGATCTAAGAGTGAATTATAAAGCTTGAACGAGGATCTACTATCAATCAAAGGTGAGGGAACAAGACCTAAATTAATTGGCTAATAATAAACTGTTTTTATTTATTAAGTCCAATGCCATGAATGATTCCATGCTTGTATGCTTGTAATGTGCATTTAACATGTCATCCAATATTCCTGCTATTACTGTTCATGCATATTTAATTTCTGTTTAATTATAATATGATGATGATGATGATGCTAGGAATAGGCATGTGAATGTTTGTGTGTGGTTAGTGTACTTGATGCGAGTGGGGCATCAGAGAAAGTGTGATGCGGTGCGGTCCTAGCACTTTAGCTCTATCTCTACTCAAGTCATGTCCACTGACATCGTCGTATCGTCATTACCTTAGCAGAACTATTACGTCGTAGGGTATCAGGGGAGGTGGTCTCGGATCGTGTAGTCTTTGACTCTGTCAGGAGGCCTTAGCTCTATCTCTATGGACGTATTGAAGGATGCTGGGTTGAGACCTTGGATACACTATTTGACATTAGCATTGGTTAGTTGCGAGCCCAGTTTGCAAGCCCTCGCCAATAGGGACTTATGTGTTGGTATGGGTAGGGCATCAGGGGAAGTGTGATGCGGTGTGGTCCTAGCACTTTAGCTCTATCCCTATTCAATGATGGGTACATGTGGGATGGCAATGGTGTTTGATCCATTGGGCGGCTTCACACACTCATGTATAGAGGTGCGGCGGCCACTTATCCTTTCTATTGCACATTGCAAACTTATAAATCAGACCAAAGATATGAATTGAATGCATGTATATGTTTTTTGCATTGTTTTGTTTTCTCACTGAGCTCAAGTTGGAGAGCTGACCCTCGCGCGCGTAATTCTTTTTAGTTTTTGATGTTGCAGGTTTTACGATTGAAGATTTTGTCGACACGCCAACATATGAACAGGTGGCGGCTTTGATGAGCAAGCTGTGGAGGACTATTGTGATTCATTAAGTGAGCGTTTCAACTGTGGATACGCTTAGTGTTTAATTTTTGTATTTGGATATTTTTAATATGTATTAAACTATGTTTTGATTACTTGGAGATAAATGGAATATTAATTATTTATCATGACTAGACCTCAGTTCATTATTTGTAAAACTTTCACTATTTATTTTATTATCTCTGATTAATGTGGAATGTGTTTTGGTTTAACATGGTTGGGCATAGCCTATGCTAGATCCTGGTTGAACCGTTGGTTTATTGATCATCACACCATTCTGGTTTATTCAGAATTGGGGTGTGACAACACAGGTCGTTGGACTTTGTCGATTTCTTTAATGAGGACTAAACTAACAGTCTCAGGAGAGGTAGCGAGATATAGTTGTAGTTGATCCCCGACTTCTGGGTAGGCGAGCAGAGGAGGTAATGTTAGAAAAGCTTTTAAATCATCAAAAGACTTCTAGCGTTTGGAGGTCCACTCGAACTGTTTGGCTCCCTTTAGGGTTTTAAAGAATGGTAAACAGCTATCTGCCGACTTGGATACAAATCTGCCCAAGGCGGCTATCCTTCCTGTCATTTCTTGGACCTGTTTTGGTTTTGTCAGAGTCGACATCCCCATGATAGCTTCTATCTTTTGGGGTTCCCTTCGATGCCTCTGTTTGATACCATGAACCCTAGAAACTTCCCCGAAGCAACCCTAAAGGCACATTTGGTTGGGTTAAACTTCATTTGATGTTTCCTTAGTACTGCGAATGCTTCTTCTAAGTCGCAGATATGATGAGAGACTTTCTTACTTTTTACCAGGAAATCGTCAATATACACTTACATATTCCTGTCGATTTATTGTGCGAATACCTTGTTGACTTATAGTTGATATGTGGCACCAGTATTTTTGAGGCCAAAAGGCATTGCATTGTAACAGTTTAGATCATTGCTTGTTATAAAGGCGGTATTGACTTCGTTAGGTTGGTGCATTTTGATTTGACTATAACCCGAGTATGCATCCAAGAATGATAGCATGTTATGACCGGTAGTAGCGTCAATTAACCTATCAATTCTAGGGAGAGGATAGTAGTTTTAGAGCATGCTTTATTGAGGTCTGAGTAATCTATACAAATACATCATTTACCATTGACTTTCTTCACCATTACAACATTGGATACTCATTGTGGCTACTTGACTTCTTTTATAAACCCTGCCACAAGGAGCTTGTCGACTTCAACCTTGATTGCAACTTCCCTTTCTGGTGTGAAGTTGTGTTTCTTTTGCTAAACAATCTTGAATTGCTGATCAATGGCCAAGCGATGCTCCATGATATCTCGTTGGATGCCCGGTGAAAACATCAAGATTGTTTTTAAGAAATGTAACAATCTCGTCTAGCTAGTCCTTAGATTGCGACGAGCTGACATGGAAGTACCTTTCCAGATCCTCTTTGGAAACAGGGATGTGTATCAAATCTTCCATAGGAGATCCTCGCTCCTGCTCCAAGTCGTCTTGCAGGTCTTCAATTTGGATGGAGCCTGCGAGTTTGTCATCATATACTTCTAGATCCATGGCGTAACAGCGGCGAGATAGTTTCTGATCTGCCTTGCAGTATCCTTCCCCATGTTTAGTGGGAAATTTCATTACCAGGTAGTAGGTGGAGATGCATGCTCGAAGAAGATTAAGACCTGGTTTACCGAGGATTGCATTGAGACTGGAGGGGACATCCACGACCAGGTAGGAGAGTGATAATGTAGTTCTTCTGGGTTTTGTTCCGACCCTCGTCTCTAAGATTATGGCGCCTTTCACTTTGACGATGTTGTCGGAGAAGCTGATAAGGAAAAAATTTATCGAATGAAGTCACCTCTCATCCAGACTCGTTGCTTTGAAGGCATGGTAGAATAGTATGTCTGTTGAGCTGCCTGTGTCTACTAGTACCCTCTTTACCTCGTTCACCTTATCAATAACCATCGAGTTCACATGTGAGGACAGTGATGTCCACCCACACTAAATGGACGGTAAAATGATTTGGAGTCGCCACCTAGATTAAGGTCTAGGACCTAAAATGTAGCCTCATCCTGAGATAAAACTTCTATTGACTCATGACCCAATGTATCGGCTTTGGTCCATCAGAGAACGAGTAAGCGTTCAAAGTACAGTTTGGGAAGGTGTTAGGGACCCAAAACTGCCCGATCCAAAAATCGGCCTCCTATGTGACTCTACTTTCCTTAGACTCTATGGTTCTGACTGTTCATGATCGATGGATGATGACTAGGGCTCATGGGGGATCCTATGCCAAGTTACTGAGTTCTTCTAGCCTAAGTTCAGCCAAACATGTTCTCGAAGTAAGAAAACAAACAAAATATATACAATGAACCGAACCAAAGATGGTTCGGTGATGGACTGAATCTGAGATGTCCAAAATGTCTCAAATTGCCTACGTATTCCAATCCTGGAAATCAAGTCCAAAAACGTAGTTCAAAACAGAAAGTGAATAAGGTTTATGGATGTGGATTATGATTAAGCTTTCTTAGATTCAATTTATTCAAGTTGAAGTTTATGCTTGATGATGATTGAGATTGAATCTAGAGATAGCCTAAATGGATCGAAGCGGATGAGGATATGAATACGGATATGGATATGGGGACCTAAGGATACTAAGATGGGGTACCGTACTTGGAGAGTCCTCCAAATTGCCTACGTATTCCAGAGGTCCTGGAAATCAGGTACAACGTAGTTCGTTTTTTTTTGGGTGGATTGGGTAACTTCAAGGGCTAGGGTATGTCTCTCAGGGAGTAGAGTGTGGCTCTCAGGGAGTAGAGTGTAAGATAGTCTCGCAAGACTAAGGTGCGTACTCGCAAGCACGACTTCAAGATAGAGCCTTGCAAGGCTAAGGGGGGGGTGCGTGCTCGCAAGCATGACTTCAAGATAGAGCCTCGCAAGGCTAAGGGTGCGTACTCTCAAGTACGGCTTCAAGATAGAGCCTCGCAAGGCTAAGGGTGCGTACTCGCAAGCACGACTTCAGGATTGAGCCTCGCAAGGCTAAGGGTGTGTACTCGCAAGTACGACTTTGGGATTGAGCCTCGCAAGGCTAAGGGTGCGTACCCGCAAGTACGGCTTCAAGATTGAGCCTCGCAAGGCTAAGGATGCGTACTCGCAAGTACGACTTCATGATAGAGTCTCGCAAGGCTAAGGGTGCGTACTCGCAAGCACGACTTCGGGATTGAGCCTCGCAAGGCTAAGGATGCGTACTCGCAAGTATGACTTTGGGATTGAGCCTCGCAAGGCTAAGGGTGCGTACTCGCAAGTACGGCTTCAAGATTGAGCCTCGCAAGGCTAAGGATGCGTACTCGCAAGTACGACTTCATGATAGAGCCTCGCAAGGCTAAGGATGCGTACTCGCAAGTATGGCTTCAAGATAGAGCCTCGCAAGGCTAAGGGTGCGTACTCTCAGGGAGTGATGTATGTGTGTACTCTCAGGGAGTAGGGTTGTACTCTCAGGGAGTAAGGTTTGTACTCTCAGGAAGTAGGGTTGTACTCTCAGGGAGTAGGGTTGTACTCTCAGGGAGTAGGATTGTACTCTCAGGGAGTTGGATTTGTACTCTCAGGGAGTAAGGTTTGTACTCTCAGGGAGTAGGGTTGTACTCTCAGGGAGTTGGATTTGTACTCTCAGGGAGTAAGGTTTGTACTCTCAGGGAGTAGGGTTGTACTCTCAGGGAGTAAGGTATGGCTCTCAGGGAATTGGATTTGTACTCTCAGGGAGTAGGGTTGTACTCTCAGGGAGTAATGCTTGTACTCTCAGGGAGTAAGGTTTGTACTCTCAGGGAGTAAGGTTTGTACTCTCAGGGAGTGGGGTTGTACTCTCAGGGAGTTGGATTGTACTCTCAGGGAGTGATGTTTGTACTCTCAGGGAGTAAGGTTTGTACTCTCAGGGAGAAAGGTTGTGCACTCAGGGAGTTGGGTTGTTGGGCTCAAGGAGAGGAGGAGGTGGCGGTGAGGGGTAGGATGAGGTGGTGGGCTCAAGAGATATGGTGGCATGGGAAAGATGGAGGTGGCAGCACCTCCCTCTTTCCCTCCACCGAAATCTCTTCCTTCGGTTTTCATCCTCTCTCTCTCTCTCTCTCTCTCTCTCTCTTCCTCTCTCTTCTTCTCTCTCTCTCTCTTCCTCTCTCTCTCTCTCTTCCTCTCTCTCTCTTCTTCCTTTTTCAGATTCTCCTTTCTTGACCGAATATGTACATATATATAATATAATATAATATAATATAATATAATAATACAATATATATATATATATATATATATATATATATATCTATATATATATATAATATAACATATATAAAACATATATTATATAATATATAAATGTATATATATAACAAATACATAAAGTGCATACACATGGGCCAACCCGGCTCGATCTGGGCCGGTTTGGGTTGGGTCAGGCTGGACTGATTGAGTTTGACGGGGTTGGACTAAATTGGGCTTGAACTGGGTTGGACTGAGTAAGTATGGACTGGATTGATTCCTCTCTCTATTATGGATCTCAGCTTGCAATTCCGCATGAAAAATTTCGACGGCCTCTGTCTCCGATTTTCCACGTCCACTTTGAAGAGGACGGACAAAGGAGCGCACTGGTGCTCGAATCGCCTGATTCAGACGTCAGATGAACAAAATATGAAGAATTGAAGCTTTGACGATAATTCAGCTAGCAACCTTGCATGGGACCCGCAGACGACTTCTGCCCAAAATTCTTTACGTCCACTTTGAAGAGGACAGACAATGGAGCACAGTGGCGCTTGAATCGCCTGATTCGGACTTCGGATGATCAAGATATGAAGAATTAGAGTTTTGATGATAATCCAATCGGCAACTTTGCATGGGACTCGCTGGTGGCTTCTGCCCAAAATTCTTTACGTCCATTTTGAAGAGGACAGACAATGGAGCACAGTGACGCTTGAATCGTCGGATTTGGATGTCGGACGATCAAGATATGGTCGAATGAATTCCGATCGATTTAAATCACAATAATTTGCCCAATAAATCCTTAATTTATGATAATTTATAGAAAAGTCCTTGGATTTAATAAGCCAATTTCAATCTGACTAAAATCGTGACATCTTCTTCATTTGATATCGGAATTGAGTGATTCTGGTATCATTTCGAAGGTATTTTCATGACCTTGTTGTAGGGCCCGCCAACATCAGCTTTGAAATCAACGCTTAGTGTCCAAACCTTGAATTGACCTGCAACCTTTCCGAGTATGCCCACCAAGACTCTTGTACATTGGGGACACTCTGGCCCAGTCCACAACACCATAGAGAGCACAGAGGAATTGATCGACTATTGGTTTGAGAGAGTTTCACTCGCCTCCCCTGTACTTTCCAAATTTTCATCCCCCTTCGCTCTCTTATTGTTTATACACCAATAAAGTTCTGTTTGGCTGGGGATGGCAAAAATGGGGTGCTTACATCACAATGGCATCTTCGTGAGGTAGTTCAACTCCGATGAGGTCTTTGTCAGAAAAAGTAATAGTGTCGCCATGCTTGTATGGGGTAAAAGAACTCGTTGATTGACATTCTAGTTTTGCATATGACCTCCTGTTATTTTTAGATGTGTTTCTAGCCGTAGGGCCACTAATTATTCCCCCAGAGTTGTCACACCCCAATTCTGAACCAACCAGAATGGTGTGATGAACCGTCAATAAACCAACGGTTCAATCAGGATCTCGCATAGGCTATGTCCAACCATGTTAAACCAAAACACATTCCACATTAATCAGAGATAATAAAGTAAATAGCGAAAGTCTTACAGATAATGAACTGAGGTCTAGTCATGATAAATAATTAATATTCCATTTATCTCCAAGTAACCAAAATATAATTTAATACATATTACAAATATCCAAATACGAAAATTAAACACTAAGCGTCTCCATAGTTGAAACGCTCACTTAACGAATCACAATAGTCCTCCACAGCTTGCTCATCATAGCCGCCACCTGTTCATATGTTGGCGTGTCGACAAAATCTTCAACCGTAATACCTGCAACATCAGAAACTAAAAATAATTGCACGCGCGAGGGTCAGCTCTCCAACTTGAGCTCAGTGAGAAAACAAAACAATGCAACAAACATATGCATGCATTCAATTCATATCTTTGGTCTGATTTATAAGTTTGCAATGTGCAATAGAAAGGATAGGTGGCCGTCACACCTCTATACACGAGTGTGTGAAGCCGCCCCATGGATCAAACACCATTGCCGTCCTACATGCACCCATCATGGAATAGGGATAGAGCTAAAGGGCTAGGACCGCACCGCATCACACTTCCCCTAATGCCCTATCCATACCAACACGTAAGCCCCTATTGGCGAGGGCTTACAAACTGGGCTCACAATAACCAATCCTAATGTCAAACAGTGTATCCAAGGCCTCACCCCAGCATCCCTCAATACGTCCATAGAGATAGAGCTAAGGCCCCCCGGTAGAGTCAGAGACTACATGGTTCGAGACCACCTCCCCTGATGCCCTACGACGTAATAGTTCTGCTAAGGTAATGACGATACGACGATGTCAGTGGACAAGACTTGAGTAGAGATAGAGCTAAAGTGCTAGGACCGCACCACATCACACTTCCCCTGATGCCCCACTCGCATCAAGTACACTAACCACACACAAACATTCACATGCCTATTCCTAGCATCATCATCATCATTATATTATAATTAAACGAAAATTAAATATGCATGAACAGTAATAGCATGAATATTAGATGACATGTTAAATACACATTACAAGCATACAAGCATGGAATCATTCATGGCATTGGACTCAATAAATAAAAATAATTTATTATTAGCCAATTAATTTAGGTCTTGTTCTCTCACTTTTGATTGATAGTAGATCATCGTTCAAGCTTTATAATTCACTCTTAGATCACTTGAAAAACCTAACAAATTGACAGATTTTAATTAGAATTCATTCACATATGTTTAGACTAACAGAAACTGAGGGGTTGCAGGTGGGGCAGCACCTGGGGTCTCAGTTTCTGCGACCACAGGGTGTGGGGTCGCAGGGTAGGGTCGGACATACTCCGACCACACATGCGACCACACCCTCCCTGGAAATTTCCCGAGGGCATGTGGTCGGACATGTGTGTCTTATGGGGTTGGACATCATGCGACCCCACGTGCGACCACTCATGTTATGGTTGACCTTTCACTCTTAATTCCATTCCTTCATATTTGAATCCTTTGATTTATCATCATGGTCCTTCCTATGATTGTTCTACGGCTCAAAACCATTATTTTATACACCATCCATTATCCACATAATTTCCTCCATGGATTCTCTTGGAATTTATCCATGGATGTATGATTTGGGTTTCTCCTAAATCCTATCTTCTTCATGAACTATCCCAGGCTCTCAAATTTAACATGGGTACTAGGTTCATACCTTATGCTTACTGAAGATTCAGAGTTTTCTCTAAATTTTCCTCTTCTTGAGTCTTCTTCTTCAATTCTCCTTCTCTTCCTTCTCTTCTCTTTCTCTCACTTTCAATTGGAGTTCTAAAGGAGTGAAAGAGACTAAGGGACGTCCTATTTATAGAGAAAAACCCTCCATAATATGCCCTAATGAGTTTAGGAAAGAACCCCCTTCGGATTAGGAAGGTTTCCTAAATTTGGTTTCTGACTGTTTCCGTGGGGTCAGAGGTGGGGTCGCAGAATCCGTGACCCTACCTTTTGAAATGTCCGACCCCTCGACCAAAATTCATGGGGTTGGACTATTTTGAGGTGGGGTCGGTCACACCTGTTTAGGCATGCGACCACACACTCATATTTGACTATTTTTGAGTTAAATTTCATACATGTATTGTGGTTTCTTCACGCACTTGGTCCATTTGGCTCGACCATGATAGGTAGACCTGATACAAGGTGGTAAGATCGGTTAATTCGATACAGGTCTTACAATTCCACCACCCTTAAAAGAAATTTCGTCCTCAAAATTTGAACATACGAATCTTACAAGAGTAGCACATTAGGTGCGATCCATAGTATCTTCAACCTGTAAACTCGCGTTCCTGTGGAGAGTGATAGGTGTTCTTCTGTGGGGTCCTAATTATATTCCTTGATGGACTCAAGGTTTCCATTAAGATGTCCTGAACTTCAGAGTTTGCTTCTTGCGTTTCGAGCCTATGCTGTAGGGTAAGGTGGTCAAGTCGCTTTATCAGGTTTGTCACAGATTTCACAAACCGATAGTCTGATTGCGACTTGTGCCTACGACATGGATGACATACACAGCCGGTTCTCTGTCGTGGACTCTTGGAATGTCGCATAATCTGGCGAGCAAGCTATATGCTCTTTATGATGACGTCGATACGGCCACGTGGGTCGTTGATCTTATTTGGAGGCGGGGAAGCCGAATTGTCTTTATCAAAGTTTTTCCTATTTCAGCGAGGACACCATGGCTAAGTATCACCTTCTTACTCGACAGGTTGCTTCCTTTTCTGCTTATTTTTTACTATTGTAAGCTTTTCTACATACTCATGAATGTGACCGCGCATGATTAGATCTTTAATTGCTTACCTTAGGGCATGACACTTATCGGTATCATGGCCATTTTCACGGTGATAGCGACAATATTTCCTAGACTTTTCCCTCCGTGGATCCCGCTTCATTGGTGGTGGACGAGACAATTCATATTGTGTCCCCTTGAGATTGTGCAGGAGCTCTGACATGGATACAGTCAATCTGGTGAATTGGTCCCAATTAAAGTCAACTCTGGTGACCTGTTTGCCAGGAAATCCATTCTTGCCAATTTTCTGTTTCTTGGATATCTTGCTGGGCGATTTGTTGACGACTTCTGTCTCGCTTTTCCTTTTTTCTCCTGACTTGGGGTGTGTAAGGAGAAGGCCTCATTCATTGCTGCATTCTTCTCGGCCCTAGTCATTAGTTCAGAATAACTCTGTGGTGGTCTTTTATAAATGGATTTTAGAAGATCTTTGTCTTTGATGCCACCCTATAATGCCATCATTTTGACTTCTGGCCTAATATTCTTGATTTCTAGGGCCTCAAGGTTAAATCTGGAAAGTTAAGCCCGTAAAGTTTCCTCTGGCTTTTGCATGATGTTGATGAGGTTCGTCGAGGTCTTCTTTGATGCTGTTTGGGTCTAAAAGTATTCGAAGAAGCGATCACTCAATTGGTCAAAGGATTTGATGGAATCAGCTGGCAAGCTGTTAAACCAAAGTCACCCTGCTCCCGTAACATTGACGGGAAAGCTAGACAAAGAATTGCGTCGTCATAATGGTGCAATACCATTAAAGCTGAAAAATTATCGAAATGCAGCTGAGGATCCGTTGTTCCATCTTACGGGTCAACCTTCGGCATAAAGAAGTATTCTAGCCTTGGGACGTCCATTATCTCCTTTGTGAAAGCCATATCGGTGCAATATTCTTTCTTTCTTGAAGCTGCTACAGACGCTGACTATTTCTTTTCCATTTCTGTCATACGAGTCTGCATGGCGAGGAACTATTGCTCCATAGAACTTTGTGGGATGCCCGCTTGTGTTTCTTTCTTGGCGGCATGTCTCTGTTCTGCCATGAGACTTATAATAGCAATTCTTTCTATTTGGCCAGCATTCACTCTATCTTGTGCTTCATTTCTCGATCGCCGATCATCTTTTTGGCCATTGTCGCTTTCTTTATCTTGAGGGGTTGGGAGTTCTTCCACATCTGAATCTTGTCCCGACAAATAGTCTTCTTCAT
Source organism: Protea cynaroides (assembly GCA_028583415.1). Classification (NCBI taxonomy): domain Eukaryota; kingdom Viridiplantae; phylum Streptophyta; class Magnoliopsida; order Proteales; family Proteaceae; genus Protea; species Protea cynaroides. The sequence continues at coordinate 82,421,302 of CM053273.1, read as the reverse complement.
GTTCACCATCTTTCCCCTTTGCATTACGGAGATCTTTCTCAACAGGCTGATCTTGATCTGGGGCTAGAGTTCTGGATCTTACCGGGTCCCTGGTAGATCTTTGATGGGTTGGTGGTAGAGGCGGTTTAAGTAGCCGTCTTAATTTTGTGAGTTTTTCGTTCAGGGCGTTGAACTGATCAAAGTAACATACTGTGATGCCGTTCCGTGGCTCTTAGGGATAGGAGGTGGTGACTCATGGACAGTGGAGGAATTTGTACCATTATTCCATAGAGGAGGATTGTTCTGTGGCTTTCCGTCCTCTTTTACCTCGTTGCTCCCGTCATTATTGTTCCCAGGGGGTTGGTTTCGAGTTCTCACCATTGTTCAAGAAGTATAGACACAGGATTCTTGAATTCACGTTCAAAGAAAATAGGCCCCACGGTGGGCGCCAAACTGTTGCTACTGAAACTAGATCTGCTAGTATGCCCGTGTCCTGCAAGACAAGTACAGGAAGGTAACGGAGCCGGGATAAAGTTTCCGGAGTCTGCTCTGATGGAAAAGTCAGTAACAGAGCAAACAGTCCAAAGCTTCACCAAGATGGCAAGCTTGGAAGGTGTAGGGAGAAACAGAATTCAAGAAAGATGTAACAGTAGAGTGAGATACAATAGAAAACTCAGAAAACGATAGCATAGCATCACATGCCCTACCTCTTAGTTGTCTGTGAGTTTATATAAAATGAGAAAGAGTTCCAGATGAGCTTCCATCTTAACTACCTACCGCCAGGAGCGTATGCGATATTCTCGCATCGCCATAGGATGGAAATCCAACGGCCAATCTTAATGCCGTGTCGCTTGTGATCAACAGTCTCTGTATCTGCCAATGTGGGCTTTCCAAGAATGATTAAAGAATTACACACATGCGCCTTACCATGCTTGCAGCCAGGCAAGTCGCAACGAACACGCGCGATGAGGGACCCACTGGGTAACGACAATATCCTACCATTTCGATGAGATGATCTAGCGAGATGCAACTCACCAACCACAATCAACGCTATATCACATAGAAGGGTAAATCGAACTAACCAAGACACGCGTCACCCTCCCATATATCGACATCTGAGGACACATGTCCTCTAGTTACTAGAAGACAAAATATGGTATTAACACAAATGACATTTGTTTTTTTTTGGGGGTAAGAAAATGCAAATGACATTGGTGCTGATTCTAATGTTGGCTATTCTTTCCACTGCCTGAACATTCGAGAGGGGGAGAGAGGAATTGTAAAATTTTAATATAATAATGACAGTGCCATTGTAATGGCGCAAGACACCAAGGGTGAATCAGTAATAAAATCCATAAAACAAATCTAGGCTACTCATCTAGTTCATCACCAATGGCCTGGATTGATAGATACGAGGAGAATATGTGAATGGGGTGGCCCACATGCCACCTCACCACTTATCATGTATATCTCTTTTTTTAATTTTTAAGTTGTTAGCCTATGATTTTAAAGGACACGTGGCACTTTTAGGCTAATCACGTCTCCTTAATGAGAGGAGAAAGGATTGCTCGTATTTAATCTAACAAGATTAGGGTGATGTGCACACCTAACAAATTATGAGAACTTCCATTGAGTTCTTTGTCTGCGAAAATAAAGAAATGCATCAAAACCCTTCTCTTTCTTCTGTTTGAGTTTTTATCAAAGTTCGTCAGAAACCAACTTAACTACATAGACGTTCAAAGGTTGGAAGGCAATGGCAGGTTTTGGTTTAAATACTGCTAGTATTTTATAGTTTATTTTCCACAATTTAATTTACCTCTGTAGTATAGGGTGGACAAAAATTTGGTATCAAAGGCTCAGAGCGGTTCTCCTGCCAATTGTCCACCTTGTCCACCTTGAGGTGCTACCAATTTTTTAAATATATTTTCCGACTATGTTTTGGACAATACTCTCAGTTGTGTTAGGGTATCAAGCAGTATAGAAATCCTCTCCAGCCTGAGTTTGGGCGGGAGAGTTGACGGCCCAGATGGATGGTCGCCACTTGACTCTCGGATGGATCCAAACCCTCCATCCAAGTCGACACCCAAACTGACAAACTGAGCCGACAGGGTGTCGACTCAGATGAAAGGTTCGGATCCACCCAAGAGCCAGGTGGCGGCCATCCATCCAAGCCGCCAACTTTCTTCTATAGGCTAACAAAATAAACAAATAAATGTCAGCATTTCAGGTTTTATTCAGATACTTGATTGGATCTGTTGCAACTCTAGTTCAGGTCTAACCAATCCAACCTCTTGGCTTGGTCTAGTGTTGAAAATCACATCATAAATAAAAACAAAACTGCAATAGAAGCCACAAAGTAGATAACACAATAATATTAGATTTTACTATTTTATTCTGACAACCAAATACAATTTACAATGAATCAAACCACACAGCACTCAAGTTTAGTGCTTTGGTGATCTTTGCTTATTCTGCTGACTTAATCGTAATTTTCTCCACATGACTTCCTAAAATAAATATTTTTTCAACTATAAATTGTAAAAATGAATCAAAGACTTTGGTGATCTTTGCTTATTCTTTGCCTCTTTTTTGAGCTTTGCTCACCTACAGCTATGACTTCCAAATTATATATATTTTTCCAAATACATCATGTGACAATCGACTATGCTCCTGGATGTTCTTTTGTATCAAAGATGCGGTTGTGGCATGATGAATCACATGGGTAAGCACAATCGATCTTCTGGAAGGGATGCCGATCATAAAACCAGTCTCCAACTGCCTTTGCAATTGGCTGCAAAACATAGTTTTGTACATGAAGCAGATAAGAATTATGTTAACAAGCAGAGAGAGAGAGAGAGAGAGAGAGAGAGAGAGGGGGGTGGAGTTACCATCTTATTCAGTACAGGAGAGTCAGCCCTTAACCATGTCTCCTGCATTTCAGATTGGCAGTGAGCATAGCAAGAGTTTATGAACATGCCTCTTGATGAGGAGCTTCCCAAACTAGACAATGCACTCAGAAACTCCACTCTGAAACCTGTCAAGCCTTGATATTAATTCATCAGTAAACAAAGTTGTTTTAAGTAACAATAAACTGGAAAGATGCCGAAATAAAAGGGCAGGGGGAAAAAGATCTGATTCACTTTTGGTTGGTAATCTATTAGATATTTGGAAAACCTACCGTTGATTATGAAGGATCAAACCATAAAAGAAAACCTTAAATGGCAGAAGCTAGGTTTTCCAGATTAAGGATTCTGCACATTATAGCGTTTGGATTTAAGGAACAAGTTTCAGGGCAATGACCTTGCATGGTTTGGAGTTGACTGGATGAGCAACTCTTTATATCAAGCTTGCAGCTGTGCCAGAGTCCATGAGGATCAGCAACACCAGGCGCCAAACTGTTCTTTATCTGGAAAGAAATAAGGATTTGAAATTAGAAACTGTTCAAATTGTATTTCGTTTAAGTAAAATGGAGGAATTCATCAACGACATGGGAAGAGATACAAGATAAGTGTTTTCATTTCTATATAGAAGTATAGTACTTGATGTTGCAATACATGTAGGAAATTTCTTACCTGCCATGAATCATAGGCTGCATTTAATAAAAATAGTGGTGTCTTGATATGTCGTGCCATGTATTGGGGGAAGAAACACTGCCATTTGGTTTCGGATGCATCAGAAAAATGGCAAAAAAGAGTTGATATCATGATTTGAATGAAACATTAAAAAGGGCGTCCCAATGCATGAGGCTCCCGCTAATGCAGGGTCTAGGAGGGGCAGAATATACACAACCATACCCCAGCAATATAGAGAGGCTGTTTCCGTGTTTCAAACCTGTAACCACCAAGTTGCAATATGACAATCTTACCGTCACACCAAGGCTCACCCCTTTTGAATGAAACATTACAAAACCAAAATAAATTTTTGTTAGAAAAAAACACCTACCATATTTGGTTTGACTGTTGATGTGCAAGACACAGGAATATTCTTTGCTGACCCCTAAAGAAAGGAATAAACTCTCAACACAAAATTTATAAAAATGAACAGAAAAAAAAAAAAAATGAATAAAAAAATATAAGGAATGGAGGTTACAACTCAAGATATGCAGTAAGCTAAACAAAAATAAGTGAAAATCATCATCATAGAAGGGTGAAATTGCAAAAGAAGAAACATACATGAGTTGTCACCACTTCATGATAAAAGTCTTGTATATGCTGTGCTCCAGAGACATCTTTTCTGCCACACAGCACCTTCATAGTCAGTAAGGCAAAACAGGGAATAATTTTTAGCTTTTCCTTTTCCCAACTTTCAACCGTATCTTGCTTTGCAAGTAAATCAGAGAACAGGTCCAAATTATAAGCTTACACATTGATAAAATAACCAGCATCTGAAAGGCACTTTACTTTGGTACTGATAGGTAGGAGTGAGTGGAAGCTATCACAATGGAGGATGGAGGTCAACCCACCAGCCGAACAGCCAGAAAGAAGAGCCTGTAATCAATTTAATTATATGTTATTAAGGTCAAGGAGATGCCACATAAATGAGGGGAAGCAAAAAAGGTAGTTCATGCAGATATTCATACATTTTTAGCATTTTTCATCCCTTTTGCTAATAGATCTTCAATAACAGCAACAAAAACCCTTGCACCTCTAAAGTGAAGATTGGTTGCCTGATCACAAGGGTAGTTACTCATACAGAAAATGCTAGTTAATATATACGGGTTTAAGATCTAGACTATGAAATTTAAGCCACAATGTGATCAAAGTCAGAAGAACCAACAGGATTCACAGCCTCCACATCTCCAGTAAATGATGCTCCATCACAATATCGAACCTTTATTCTATTCCAATTATAGAAGTCTGGATTTTGAAATCACATTTTAGTCACATTTTGAAGGAAAGGATTCAGATGGGGAGAACTCAATCAAAATCAAAAGTATAAACAAAGATCAAAAGTTGGCCCACCATTTCAAGAAGTACCTGGGTTAAATTTCTGACTGTTGCTCAGAATCCCAGAGAAAACAATTTGCTTCACCATTTGCTTAGATGAACCTAAACGGGTATTCTTCCGCGAAAGGCATGTTGTGACATTGTTGCACCAGCCTCCACCCTGAAAAGCAATATTAGGGAAACAGAAACAGGAAAAGGATCTGTAAATGAACTAGCTATACCACCTCAACTGAACTTAACTAAGCCTTTTCTTACTAGATGGATTTGGTTACATGAATCATGTTTCTCCTCTCAACTCTGTTTAAAGCCATGTTGTTGTCAACAAACACCATTCAGATTTTTCTAACCACTTCTTCATAAATCAACTAGCTATAGGTTTGCCAGCTAAATATGAGGATCCAAGAGAAAATCTAATACCTAAACTGACCTTGCCAGCTAAATAAAAGGATCCAAGAGAAACCTGACACCTATAATGACCACAAGTAGACATTTAATTTCATTACCATCAGGCTGCAACTAAAAAGAAGTATCAATTCAGAATCGCAGAACTTTCAAAGGTATTCTTCACATTAGCTTGCAAGCCCAAAAAAATTTAACCTTGGCTAAGGAATTTAATCAAGAAAAAATTGGGACTTAAATCCTTGATGGTACTGAAAGAAACTGCTAAGTTGATCAAGCTTAAGAACACCATAGTTTAATGATCTTGAAGCCAATTATACAGAAGGAGTCATCAAAATCTTGCCTGTGTCAACCCAACTCCATAGAGCTTCCAATTCATTTGACCAATCCATGTTTTGATCCTAGACACATGTCATGTGCTTTGTAGATTAAATTATTGGCAAGTGAAAATTTAGGAAGGTGGAAAAAATGTTTAAGGCAACTTAAAACTGCCTGTAGAAAGTTACAGAGATCTGTGTTCTGAAAAGGACTGACCTCAAAATGAACCAGCCAATTGTTAATCCCTGCACCAAATCCTTTGTCGAAGTGATAAGCTGGTGGGCTCCCATCCAAACACACTACACCAATTTCAATTTCAAAATGCAATGTAAGCAACCCAAAATTTAGATTGTCAGGATAAATAAACAAGAAATTTCAATTACTAGTAGTTTCTCTGTAAACAGCCCCAATTTCTTTGCATAGTTATAAGAAAAATGGAACAAAAAAGTAACAATTCTCAAGTAATAATATTTTACATCCACACCTGCTCCTTTTACTACAGCATTTTCAACATAAGTTATTCCAACATAGAATCCATCTGCTTTCAGGGTGATCAGAATGCAGATTAGAAGGTTTAACCACCCATATAATCTTGCATCAACCATCCTGTATGGTGCAATCAATTATCAGAACAACGCAGGTAGTAAAGAAGAAAAAGCACCACAAATCAAACATAACAGGCATGTATATGAATGCAGCTACAATGAGGTAACCAAATCATAAAAAATTTCATAAATAATGGTGTACGACTATTTCTAATCTTTACTCCCTCAGCCATTCTCGTCAAGAAATCCCATTAATTTTGAGCACTATATATGTGTATTTCCTTTGGAAAAATTGAAATTGTTAGGTTTCTCAATAACCCATTTCTTAAGTCAGCAAGAACAGATCAGCTGCCAATACATTTTGCCAGTTGAATTCAACACAAAGTCTCTCTCTTATTTGGTCTACAACTCTAAAATTTCTGAATACAGTCTTTCCTCCAGCAGATCACTATTAACCACTTACAGGCATTCTCTAATCAAAATATGCAGGAAAAAGTTCAGTAATCATATATTTCTCAATGCTTCAGTTCATAAAACCATCTATCCACAAAAGAACTATTCCTGATTGAGAGAACCAACAAAATCCTGCCCATTAATAATAATAATAATAATAATAATAATAATAATAATAATAATAATAATAATAATAAAAGGTACTTATAAAACCATAAATAGTAAATGCTCATTTCCTTCAATAACCCAATAAAGAAAAAAGAAACAGATTACTAGCCTTGAATAAAATTAAAAAAAAATCCGTTTTCATTCACAAATAAAAACATTTAAACTAATTTGACTTCAAAAAAATCTTGTTTCCTTTTCGTCTTTTGTTAAGGGGAGCAATATAGGGGGAAAATTTTGGTAAGAATCCTTCTCTGAACTATCCATTAGAATCCCAAAGAAAAGAATATGGTCCCAAATAACAAGGGATAAGTAAAAAGCAGGTCTGATTACACCTATTCTATAAAAAAAAATTCAGTAAGATTCTGTAACATGGAAAGACCAGCAAATCTAATTTCTGAAAGATGAGTACAGTAATAGCAGATCCATTAATATTCCAGAAACTAAATAGAACTAAGAAAATCAAAATCCAATTTTCAAATGTAGGTACAAGGAAGCTAAAATGCTGCCCAAGTTTCTCCAGTACTTTTTCAGAAAAACTAAGAACCCAAAACACAAGAAACTGAGAAATCACCATCCGTACATGATGAGATGAGAAGAGATCGTCACTCCGCTGAATCTGAAACTAAAGCCAGTTCAGCATTTCATGTTCGAAGCTCAAACAATCCGACCCACGAAAACAATTTATAGCAAAAAAGGAGATCCTTACTTTGGCTTTTAGAAACCCAAAAGGAAATGAGCTGAGAGGAGGAGATCCTTACTTTGGCTTTTAGAAACCCAAAAGGAAATGAGCTGAGAGTATGAGCTGGAGCACAGAACCCAAGAACCGACACTCATCCACTTAGATTGCTTAAAAAATTATACTCTAATCTTCAATACATATAATATTCCTCCCATTAAAAAAAAAAAGGCTTCCAACGTACGTGTATTTCAATGGAACTCACATCCGTGGACTTGAATCTGAGCAATGAAAGCGGAGAAGACTTACCCATATGATCTAGCCGTCGCCTCATCTTCTTTCTGTCGTGAAGTGATTGGAACCCGTTACAGTCCAGATTCTGTGGATTCCACATCTCACGAACGATGACAGAATCCTGTAGAGAATAAATGTATATGTACATGTACATACTGAAGAACCAACATCAATTATTTGAGATAGAGAGAGATGTGAATGGGTTTGCATGATCAAATTGTTCTTAATGATGTGGGACCAAGTTTACCTGTGTGACACTGATTGACGGTAATGTGGGCTTGTGGGATCCATGGATGGTTTTGGATCTGATCATAAAATTTTTAGGAAGGTGAATGAAGTTTGATTTCATTATTATTATTATTATTATTATTATATTTTCCTCCTCAACAAACCGTTAGATTTCCCCATGACTATTTAGAATTTCCCCTGAAAACACGAAAGACCAAAATATAGTTTTGCATTCTTAAGCTACCATTTTAAGTATCTGTAAGAAATTTCTGAAATTGAATCTGTAAAAAATCCCAAAAAACTGTGTTATTTTATGGTTTAGGTTTTAGAATATATAAGTACTCCATGAAAATCATGCCTATCATGAAACTTTTAGAGATAGTTGGAAAAGAAGGCATTTCAGCGGGTTCCCCTTTTGCCTCCACTTTTTTTGTGGCTCCTTTTGCGATGAGATTAGTTGGGGACGGAAAGTGGGAATGGGCTATCCATTTTCCACATGAATTGCTTAATTTGTATTGTGTTGTTGAGATATCAGTATCATATTGGCTGTATTCATTAATTCGTATTGGTATTAGTTATGATTGATATAGATACTTAACCAATATAGTATGTTGAATTATTCTTCCACCCTTGTTCTTGTCACTGGTTTTGCTCCGATTATAGGGATCGATACTAGGCCAATACAGGCCGATATTGGCCAATATGTGACAAAGACAGACTGTTATAGGTTGACGCGTGATTGATACAGGCCAATTTTGGCCAGCACGTGGTCGATATTAATCGATACTTGACGTCTTGACTGATACCAAAAAGGTATGCCACATCAGCATATGATCAATACCTGATTGATAGTAACTGAAACCTATATCCGGTACCAATAACTGTTCCAATACCATGAAATAAATCCATGAGCCCAAGCCTAGGTCTCTTAGACTCAGCTCAAGTTCAGCCTAACTCGAGGTCGGACTAGGAAATCTCATCCTAGGCCCAGCCCAATCAGGGCTCATCGCTGCCCAATCCTGCCCTGATTGATCTTGATTAGGCTGGGTTATTAACTCTTATTGACTGTGTCGGCTACCTACAAAACTCTTATATCATAACAAGAGGAGAAGAATACATGAGGAATAAGAGATAGGGTTTTAATAATGGGATTTTCTAGTTAACACTGATCCAACGTCAAGGCCATTGAAACCGGTTCTTGATGTGTGTGTGGGATCGACGCAAAACTCAACCCCCCTCCTGACCCAAATACCAATAATATTCCCATATAGTTATGGTTCCCAAGATAGCTTAATGACCACACACAAAAAGAAATCGATATCAATGGCCATTGACACAAGTCGATTGTTAGGGAAAACACAAGAGTACATTTTCCTCTTGTATGCAAACCAATGGAATATGCAACCACAAAACTTATGCACAGATATATAGCAACGGAAATAAATAGAAATAATCAAACCACAAGAGAACACACCAATTTTTACGTGGAAAACCCTTCCAAGGTGAAAGGGAAAAAACCATGGGACCTAGTCCAGGTAAATCTCCACTATAATAATAATGGGTACACAATACAATCTTCTCTAGTCACAACTAAAGGTTTCCAATCTCCAATAGAAATAACTCACTATTGGCTAATACAATAACTCACCAAAACAATTGGTGGTAATCCAATAATGACAAGAATACTCTCACCTCGATGCCGACGTAATAAATACTGAGAAGAATGATCATCTTTTTTTCTTCCCGAATAGGGAGAATGCCGTCACGCTGCACGTACAAGAGATAAAAGCTTCTCTCTATCTCTCATTTTTCTTCTCCAATCCCTTACAATGACAGAAGAATAAAGAAGGAACTCGTAGTTTCGCTCTAAATCTCTGAAGTTTTACTAGGAACTCACGAATCTCTGTTTTTTGTCTAGAAAACAGGAACACCTTCGTACACACCTCAAACTTCTTAAGAAGGTACGGATATATATATATATATATATATATATATGTATTTATTACCTTTTGCAAAAGGCTTTTTAATTAGGAATGGGAAGAGACGATTTCTATACTGCCAAAAAAAGAAAAGATCTTTTCAAAAGGAAAGATGTGGGTCCCTCCACCCACATGGGTGTGAGGAGGAAACCCAATAAACTCCCCCTCCGACTCACGAGAGGAGATCTGTAATACCCAAACCTGCCATGCTTCTGCAAAAGTCATGCTTCTCCTTGGGTAATGCTTTTGTCCTCAAATTTTCACCATTCTTGTCAGTATGGATCTTCTCAACCTGTAGATGCTTATGTTTTAGTATATCCCGAATCCAGTGATACCTCACATCAACATGTTTGGTCTTGTAATGGAAACTAGGATTCCTACTCAAGTGAATGACACTCTGACTGTCACAATGAACAATATACTTGTCTTGTGTCAGACCCAGTTCTTTAATGAACCTCTTCATCCACAACATCTTCTTGTAAGCTTCCACTGCAGCAATACTCAGCTTCTGTTGTTGACAAAGCGACACACTTCTGCAACTTGGATTGCCATGACACTGCTCCCCCTGCAAAAGTAAACAAGTAGTCTGATGTTGATTTCCTTAAATTGAGGTCGCCTGCCATATCTGCATCTGTGTATCCCTGTAACACAGGTTTATCAATACCAAAACATAAACATGATTTGGATGTACCTCTGAGATATCTCATAATCCACTTGACTGCTTTCCAATGCTCTTTGCCAAGATTGGTAAAAAATCTACTCACAACTCCAATTGCATATGCAATATCAGGTTTTGTACACATCATGACATACATTAAACATCCTACAGCTGATGCATAGGGAATTATTTTCTTCATTTCAGTTCTTCCTTGCTCAGTTGAAGGGCTCTGCTCACTGCTCAATCTAAAGTGACCTGCAAGTGGGGAACTGACTGGCTTTGCTTTCTCTATATTGAACCTTTCAAGTACTTTCTGTATGTACCTTTCTTGTGATAGTCAAATTTTACCTGCTTTTCTATCACGAGAGATCTGCATTCCTAAGATCTGCTGTACTGGTCCCAAGTCCTTCATGTCAAAAGACTTTCTCAACTCTTTCTTTAACCTGTCAACTTTATTGACATCCTGTCCAACAATCAACATGTCATCAACATAGAGTAGAAGAATAATAAAATCACCTTCAAAAAATTTCTTAATAAACACACAATGATCTGCTGTTGTTCTGGTGTACTCATGATCCATCATAAATGAATCAAACTTCTTGTACCACTATCTTGGAGCCTGTTTCAAACCATACAAGCTCTTCCTTAACCTGCAAACCATGTGTTATTTACCTTTAACTTTGAAACCTTCTGGCTACTTCATGTAAATCTCTTCCTCTAAATCACCATGAAGAAAGGCTGTCTTGACATCAAGTTGTGGAACTTCTAAATTTAAACTTACAGCTAAACCCAACACAACTCGAATAGAAGACATTTTCACAACAGGAGAAAAAATTTCATCAAAATCAATTCCTTTTGTTTGTCCAAAACCCTTCACAACCAACCTTTCTTTGTACCTTGGTTGTGATCTATTCCGTTCGGTTTTCAACCTGAATACCCATTTATTCTTGAGTGTCTTCTTACCCTTAGGTAGCTTTACTAAATCATAAGTATGATTCTTATGCAAAGAATCCATCTCCTCTTGCGTAGCTTTTAACCACTCAGCTTTGTGCTCATCAGTTTGTGCTTCTTCGAAGCAATCTGGTTCACCTGCATCTGTCAACATAATATATTCATTTGGTGGATACCTGGTAGATGGTTGTCGCTCCCTGGTAGATCTTCTCAACTGAAGCTCAATTGGTGGCTCTGGAGGGGGCTGCTCTCCCTGTTCCACATCACCTGTATCATCTATGGAAACATCATCATTATCATTTTGCACATCTCCCCCATCATCATGTCCCATGGGTAGAGGAATTGGATCAAGATCGATCAAGTCATCAACAAATGGCTGAGGCTTTTCAATTTTCTCGAAGTCTTCAATTGTTTGATCTTCAAGAAAGATAACATCTCTGCTTCTGATAACTTTCTTCTCAATCGGATCCCATAACTTGTATCCAAACTTTTCATCTGCATATCCCAAGAAAATACACTGCTTTGTCTTGTCATCAAACTTTGACCGCTCATCTTTTGGAATGTGCACAAATGCCCTGCAACCAATTACTTTTAAATGACCATAGGAAATATCTTTCCCGCTCCACACCTTCTCAAGAACATCTCCATTCAAGGGAGTTGATGGAGATAAATTAATCAAATAAACTGCAGTACGCATCACTTCTCCCCAATAACACTGTGCCAACTTTTCCTGTGAGAGCATACACCTAATCCTTTCCATAATAGTGTGATTTGTCCTTTCTGCTACATCATTATGATGTGGGGTCTTGGAAACTGTTTGCTCATGTCGAATACCTTGACTATTGCAATATTTCTCAAATGGACCAATGTACTCACCACCATTGTCAGTACGAATGCATTTGAGAAATTTTCCTGTTTCTCTTTCAACCATAGCATGAAAATTTTTAAACATCTTGATCTTTGGTTTTCAAAGCATATGCCTTTATTTTTCTAGAAGCATCATCTATGAAAGTAACAAAATAAGAAGCACCACCAAGTGTTTTCACTTTCATAGGACTATAAACATCGGAATGTATCAATTCCAAAATGTTTCTTTTTCTATGAGGATAATTCTTCATGAAAGTGATATGATGTTGTTTACCAACTAAACAATGAACACAACGATTTAGAGGCGTACCTTTCATGTCTGGAAGAAGGTTGTCTTTTGTAAGGATCTGCATCCCTTTTTCGCTCATGTGGCCAAGTCGTCGATGCCACAAATCTATAGCGGATTCACCCTCTGTTGTATTCACTTCAGTCTTGCACACTTGTACCTTTGTGTTATACAAGGTGCAACACTTGTTTCCTCTTGCCACCACTAGAGAACCTTTGGTAAGCTTCCATTGACCATTACCAAAGTGACTGTGATAACCTTCTGCATCTAATTTCCTGCAGAGATCAAATTCAGACGGAGTTCTGGAACATGTCTCACATCCTTCAGAGTCAATTTACATCCAACATTTGTCTCTATACCCACATCACATATCCCCATAATTTTTGAAACACCGCTGTTTCCCATTTTTACAATACCAAAGTCACCTGTCTTGTAAGAGGTAAATAATTCTCTGTGAGGGGTAACATGGTAAGAAGAACCAGTATCAACAACCCAATCTGAGTCATGACATGAAGATGTAAAACAAGATTCTTCATAACTTGATATAACAATAGTGTCTCCATCTGAGTTGATGGCAGCAGTATCTTCGTTCTTCTCTTCTCTATTACCTTTCTTGGAATCTCTCTTGAATTTTCTGCATTCTTTTTTCATATGTCCTACCTTTTTACAATAGTAACATGTGACTCCTTGTCTTAATTTGGATCTCTCTTTTGACTTCCCACAATCTTGAAATTTTCTGTATTTGCTTCTCCCCCAGCTTTCTATGACAAGTGCATCTTGTTGAGATGAACCCGAAGACTTTCTTCTTGTCTCTTCATTCAACAGACTTCCTGTTACTTGACTCATTGTGATTTTTCCATCTGGTACAGAATTGCTAAGAGACACCACCAGTGTCTCCCAACTATCTGGTAGTGAACTGAGTAGTAATAGGGCTTGTAACTCGCCATCTAATGCAATCTTCATGGAGGATAGCTGATTCACAATACTTTGTACCTCATTTAAATGTTCTGCAACTGAGTGTCCATCTCTGTACTTCAAGTATACAAGCTTTCTAATCAGAAACGCTTTGTTGCCAGCAGTCTTCCTTTCGTATAGATTTTTTAATTTATTCCACAGTGATTTTGCTAACGTTTCTGTAGAGACATGATGAAAAACTGTGTCGTCCAACCATTGTCGAATAAAGCCAATAGCTTTTCGGTCCAAGGTCTTCCACTAGGCGTCAGATAATTTTTTTGGTTTTGCCATTTCACCCTGTATGGGTCCGTACAGTTCCTTACAATATAATAAGTCTTCCATCTTAGCTTTCCAAATCATCCAGTTGCTCTCATTCAAATTAATCATCCTTGTTGGGGTTCCTTCTATTGTTCACATACGGTTATAGAACCTGGCTTTGATACCACTTGTTAGGGAAAACACAAAAGTATTTTTCCCTCTTGTATGCAAACCAATGGAATATGCAACCACAAAACTTATGCACAGATATATAGCAGCGGAAATAAATAGAAATAATCAAACTACAAGAGAACACACCAATTTTTACGTGAAAAACCACGGGACCTAGTCCAGGTAAATCTCCACTATAATAATAATGGGTACATAATACAATCTTATCTAGTCACAGCTAAAGGTTTCCAATCTCCAATAGAAATAACCCACTATTGAGTAATACAATAACTTACCAAAACAATTGGTGGTAATCCAATAATGACAAGAATACTCTTATTTCGATGCCGACGTAATAAATATTGAGAAGAATGATCACCTTTCTCTCTTCCCGAATAGGGAGAATGCTGTCACGCCGCACATACTAGAGATAAGAGCTTCTCTCTATCTCTCCTTTCTCTTATCCAATCCCTTACAATGACAGAAGAATAAAGAAGGAACCCATACCTTCACTCTAGATCTCTGAAGCTTTACTAGGAACTCACGAATCTCTGTTTTTTGTCTAGAAAACAAGAACACCTTCGTACACACATCAAACTTCTTAAGAAGGTACGGGTATATATATATTACCTTTTACAAAAGGCTTTTTAATTAGGAATGGGAAGAGGCGGTTTCTATACTACCAAAAAAAAGAAAGATCTTTCCAAAAGGAAAGATGTGGGTCCCTCCACCCACATGGATGTGAGGAGGAAACCCAACACCGGTATCATGAAACTTTATTAATTATATATACAAAGTCAAACTAGATCAGACAAAACTCAAATTAAGGCTTCAACCTAGACCCAACCCGGCTTGAAAATCTGATCTTGAACCTTACCCTGCCCTCTATATCAAGTTGAAAGTAAGAACATAAATTGTTATCACACTTGGTGTTGATAAGTTTGGTCAATAATTTCGAGACTTTGACTTTTGTAACTTATTAATTATGACTTATTGGATCCTGACATATGTATTTGTGGCCCTAGACCTAATGTTTATTAATATTTTTTTATGTATATGTGGTTATCAAAATATATAGAAACAAACCCGGTTCTTAATCAAAATATATAGAAACAAATCCGGCTCTCATTGATAGCAAGGGAAATTAAAAAGAAGGGAAATGAAAAATTTTTACTTAGAAATGAGATTTTTATAATCATTATAGCACATGCAATCAAATGACTATGTAACTAACTCCAAGTCATTCTATATTTAGTTATTAACTTACCTTTCACTTTGCATTCTCCTACAACAATAGTTTCCAAGCGACATAGGTGCTGCTCCTTACGAAGCACTATATGGTAGATGCCGTCGAACTCCACTATATTGGAACGAAGTGGACGAGAGGAGGATCCTTGGGCCTGAGATCATTCAGGACACCTATGACAATGTAGATGTATTCAAAGAGAGGATCAAGGATGCCCAGAACAAACAGAAGAGCTATGCGGATGTGCGGCAAAAGGACCTACAGTTCCAAGTTAGCGACAAGGTAATCCTTAAAGTGTCACCTCACCGTGGCATTCGTTGGAAAGAAGAAAAAACTAAGTCCCGGATACATTGGCCCTTTCGAGATCCTTAAGAGGAGCAGAAATGTGGTATATAAATTGGCCTTTCCCCCATCATTATCTGACATCCATGATGTGTTCCACATCTCCCTACTGAAGAAGTATATTTCAGACCCCACTCACATCTTAAGTGTAGATACATCTTAGATTTACTTGGATCTGTTATATATTGTGGAGCCTATAGCTATACTGGATAGAAAGGCACAATAGCTACGCCACCGATCCATTCCTTATGTAAAGGTGCATTGGCACACCTATGCTATTGAGGAAGCCATGTGCAAAGGCAAAAGCGAGATGTAGAAAAAGTACCTGCACTTGTTTGACAACTTAGGTACACCTTAATTTCGGTTATGAAATTCTTATAAGTTGGACAAATTTCAAGACCCGCACCCAAAATCTCGTACTAATTGGGATTTTTCTTGTGCTAGGTCTTCCCAAGCCATCAACAGGTGGATTCGATACGGACTGGACCTGTACACCCGGATCTTAAGTAAGAAATTCTACTCAGATACATTGAAGGTTTATGAGGCCTCAGGTGGGCCCAAGGTATTCACCGCTAGGTTGGGTGCTGAAAGCAGCACCCAGGGCTACCTTTCTAACCCAACTAGTTAGAAGGAGCCGAAGGCAACATCAGCTGGTTGATTGCCTCTTACTTAGCCCACGGATCTAACAACAAACCCCCTCACTTCACATATAAAAAGGCCAAAATCCACATTTGGGGATTTTGTAAAGGAGAGCTATTGCAACGTTAAGGAAGACTCTTGGGAGACTTTGGGAATTTCAATCCATTCTTGCTTCCCCTTACCCCAACTCCAAGTAAGTGTTTCCCATTTTCCCTCTTCATTTATGGTAACTTGATCACATTAATGGTGGTGGCTACCACCATTAATGAAACTTAGGAAAAACCTAGTTTTTTGCCCTAGATTGGTGTACACCCAATAGGGGGTGTTTGTCTAGGTATTAGGCCACCAAAATGGTGGGGGAATGCTCCCCCACCACTGAGATGAACCAATATGAGGTGAAGAAGGACCTCCCCTACCTCTAATGCAGCTGGACAAGGCTGGGCCTGGTTTTCGGGCTTAACCAGTGGCAAGGGCAAGCCCTTGCATCCAGCTCTGTCTTCACTGTACAGGGGTCCAAGTCAGCAGATGTAGCTGGCAAAATAATCCATCGGGCTATTATCCACTGGCTGACCCTCACACTTGTACTATTTAGCTATGGGCTAAGTCGATGGATATAAGCCGGCAGAACAATCCGTCAGGCTATTAACCAATGGCTTGCCCTTGGGTTGGATGGTAGCCTCGGTAACTCACTAGAGGATAGAGAGCTGACTGAATGGTCAACCGATTAAGATCATTTGATTAACTCACGGTGGCCCCTTAAGGATTTAAACTCAACCGGTGAAAGTATACCGGCGGAACAATTTGTCGGGCTACCTTCTACATGCTTGGCATGACCATACCTCCAGGCTATATGTGAACCAAGGATATCTGTCAGTGGGCACTTCCACTAGGCTATCTTCCTCCAACTGGTTTGCAGATAGCCCACTTGGGTACCTATTTTTTTGGGGAATATATCTTCGAACCCGCATAACAAACTTGTGAACGTGTCCACTTGGGTTTAATAAGCTTCCAACCAATGTATAAAAACTTATGCACATGTTTAGGCAAATCTGGGTGGGTTTCCCGGTGAAGTATTCTATTAACTTTATTGTCACTGTTGCTCTCGCCTTCAGGAGAGGGTTGGGCCCGTAGAATTAATTAGATCATATTATATGAATGTATGTGACTTAAGAACAGCATGCCATGGATATCTGCTTATTACTGTTTTATGTATTGCATTATAACATATGACGTTGAATGGTAGTTGGTTTTTTAGTTTGTCTGGCGTGCGGGTACTGAAGGACTGTTGATGTATGGCCATACAGAGTTAGCTTTGCATAGCTAGTATTTTATTGGAGACAGACTTCTGATGGGACTGGGGTCGAGGATCTCTACGGAAGTGTGGCCCCTTTACTTTTGTGCCTGTACTTAGATGTATGCGATTAGGATATGCACACCATGGTCTGAACCCTTACCAGTATGGGTACTAGCATAGGCTCTATAAAGAGGGAGGGTCGAAATCCTAGATTGTGGGCCTAAACTACCCCTATGGACCGACGTAGTGTGTGACAAAATGAGTCCCGAGGGTCAGGGACCCATAATGCCAGGACAAAGACTATACGGGGGGATGACAATCCACAGATCTGGGATCATGCATTGTGGTTTATCCATGGGAATACGGGGTCATGGTCTAGGACTGTGGGCCCTATATCTCTTTCCTGTGCATGAGTATTGGATCTATGTGTCAGTGACTATGATGAATCACAAGATGGCACTATCAAACCATTACACTAGAATTAATTAATGAACTTCATTATTGCATACATGTGCATGTGCATTTGACTTGATTCCTCACTGAGTTGGGATGTAAGTTCACCCCGTATCAATACTCTTTTTCAGATTATAACACAGATACCCTATCGGTGGCAGATTTCATGGACTCCCCCACTGTAGACACCAGTATTGCCAGGGAGTTTGTTGAGGAGGATCATGGTAAAGTATGGGTGTTCAATTGGCTAGAATCCGTTACTTGAATGAAAATAGATCTTGATCTTGTAGAAAACCAAAACCAAACCATTTATTAAAGGAAAATTTTCACGTAGTACCCAAAAAGTATTTGAAATACCACCCACAAGTTTCTGACATCATCAACTACCACCCCAAAAATTGACACCGTTAATCATAGAGACGCAGTCCATTAAGAGACTTCTATTAGATGATGATGTCAACTCAAATCGACTTTTTAAAGGATAGTACTACCCATATTGTAAAGGTAAAAGACCATTTTACCCTGCAACTTTGCAACTCTCATCCTTCCTCTGCCAATCTTAAGTAGGGTTTTGGCACTTCTTTATCTTCTCTATGTACCCTGTTCTGTCATCTTCATCGCTTCGATCTCCATAAATGCGTCGGCCAAACGATCAGTTTTCTGTTGCAAATGGGCTCCCCCTACCCTTACCTTCGATGCAAAAACTAATTTAAATTGAGATCCTATCTAGAAGAAATGCACAACAACAAGATTTGTAAAGAACAAGATCTGTAAAAAATGAGATCTGCAACAAAATACTACTCAAATCTGATAAACGACTGAGTACTACTCAGATCTAGAAGAATTGATCAATTAGATTTTAGAAAGAAAGACTAAATACAGTTCAAATCTGAGAAGAACAATGAAATACTACTCAGATCATAAGAGATTAGGGTAAAAGAAACCCTAACTTTCAAAAGAACACCAATGAAACAAATGCCAAATCAGAACTCGAAAGTTGATTGTTAAGACCAACTGAAGGAATTAATGAGGAAACGCTAAATTTCAGTATTCAAATAGCCTAAGAAATCAAGCACGGGAAGAGACTGATGAAAACAAGACTACTGTAAGCACGAAAGTAACATAGAAAAGCAACGATGAAGGTGTTAGAGATTATACTCCAATCGCTCCTCTTTCGGTGGATTAGGAGTTGGGACATGAGTGGAAAGAACTTACTGGTTCTAGAATTGGAGTATAGTGTATCAGGGTTGAAGCAACACTATCTTCATGGGATTATGGATCCAGTTTTGAAGTGTAGAAGAGGAGAGGCAGGGGCCTTAGATGACTTTTTCAGATTGCTCGTAGCGAATTCGAACTCTACGTCAACAGTTAAAGGGAAGAGATTACTGTTGGAGAGTTAAAAGTTAGCCAAGATTGCTCCTGCGTGGTTGATTTCTCATGCTATTTCTATCTTGTTCGATTTTTGTAATAAAAGAGAATCGTGTAAGATTTTTTAGATCCTTTTTGGGTTTTTCCCATGGGATTTCCCATGAACCCTAACGAACACACCACACAGATTCCTAGAATACAATGGGTATTGAAAAGAGTTGATAAGACACATACTTCTTGCTGTAGATTGATTTTCGATCATTTTCTTTGCTTTGAATGCTTGGATCAGAGTCTTCCATAGCCTGTCGGGATCCCTTCACCTTCTCTCTGCGTATGGGAATAAGAGAAGAAAATAACACCGTGGCTGTGGGGACTCTAACCATTGGTATTTATAATACCACCCCTAACCCTGGACCAGTCCCACAGTGGACCAGGTTGGTCCATCTTTAATCATACTTAAACCAGTCTACCTGTAACTAGACTCCCACTGAACCAACTAACCTTATAATTAATTTAGCCCATAAAAATATCTTACAATCTCCCACTTGGGCTATATTAATTATAAATTCAGTATTGATCCAATGTGACCATGGAATCTAATTACACCAAAATCATCATTTACTTTGATCTAGTCATCAATCCTACCAATGTCGAACAACAGCAGAAAGTACTCCTACACATCCAGTGTACCCCCTTTTGTCAGTCACATACAGAGGTCTACTTAATGACATAAATCACTTTGAGATGAATACTTGAGTCCAATGATCGAATTACCATGATCCCGTTACCTTAAAATCTTTATAGGTTAATGCACTTTGATATTATCAAACTTTATATAGGCAAACCGCCTCCAATTTGAACTAATATCATACTTTGGCTTATTGTCTTCTTTGGCTAAATACCGCCTTGCAATTTTGACATGTCTTAAATAATCAAGAATACATACAAGCAATAAATGCTCACCAATAATCCTGCCCATTAAACCATAGGCAACATAAACAATCACTGATAAACCATCAACTACCAAATCTCCACTAATCAAGCAAATCTAAACACTCCCACTAACTAAGAGAATCTAAAGACTCTTATTGACAAAACCTTTTCAAACATTCCAAGAAACCTTTTTTTTTTAACCTGTCTCTATATTGCCCTAGAGATCAACTATGACTGGTACAACTAGTCAAACCTAAGATTGCACATTCAAACATAAAAAAAAAACTATTCACCACATCACATAACAAATAAGATCAACATTACATGCAGTCATTTACCTTACAACATCATAATTATAATTTATTTCCATTTAATTGAAAGGAAAACTTTACATTTCGATATTTCAAATAACATCATTACATTTTTAATATGGGAACAATATGTTAAGTCAAACAATAAACATAAAATGAAGTAAAATCAAGAGCAAAAAAAAAAAACATTTGAATGTAAAAGAAACTTTACAATATTCAAGCCAACAGTCTTCAAGACCCTCCTACCCCAAATACCTTGGGAGTCCTAGAATCGTTATCCTTTTCTAGATATGCTTATCTGGCTTAATAATATTTAGTCAATCCACCTATCTTTGGTCAATCTACCCATCTTTGAGTAATCCACCTTGGAGTTACCCAACAACAATCTTATCACTAGCTATTTCTCCCCTTTGGTAATGTAAGCCACCTAGATCTGAATATATTTTCTAGCAAAGAATGAAATATTTAATATATCAATTACATTGGTCTCATCGTCCTTGAGCTTTTCAGTGATAGTTGATAGCTCCCAAAAATACTTCCTCACATTACCATTTCCAACATAACTGGTACTAGAGAGCTAAGTTAATAAATATCTTTCGACCCCCTCTAAAACATTATTCTTATCCTTTGGATTTTTTTCTTAGATAATTCCTTCGTAATATTTTTCCAATCTTTTCATAATAAATTTTATTCTTTATCACAAGAAGAGTGAGAAAGAAACTACCAAACCATATGGTACATTTACTGAGACAGACATCCTAGAAGACATAAACCATCATCATTATATGAGTCCAAACACAAATG
Source organism: Protea cynaroides (assembly GCA_028583415.1). Classification (NCBI taxonomy): domain Eukaryota; kingdom Viridiplantae; phylum Streptophyta; class Magnoliopsida; order Proteales; family Proteaceae; genus Protea; species Protea cynaroides. Next base: position 82,399,782 of record CM053273.1, on the reverse strand, counting down.
TCCTGCAATAGATAAATTACACAAGACTCATATAAACACATGCAATTTATATTTATTTATACTTTGTCCAGAATAAAAAAAAGATAAATATCAAAACATTCTTTGGGACAATCATACTTTGATGAACATATCAGTGTATGAGTTTAAATAGAGTATCAAACAAATGAAGACTCATACACATACCATTTACTTGCATTAACCATATAAACCATTCATGCAAATAAATATCATTTTCCAAGAGTTAACTAACTACACATTCTCCTTTGGGATAAACATGCAGTGGTCTTCTTAGTTTCTATACAGTGACTGCGAAAGAATAATGACACTCAAAAATCCCACCACCTTTGGGTTAATGAGACTTCCTAAAGTCAAAACCCTTTCAACTCATGTGCATGAACATACCTTTAACTTTGACAATGCCACATTTGGGTTAACACTGTCTTTCTTAGCTGTTTTTCACACCATGGAGAACAGTGTAATAAAAATATATCCTTTATTGTATATGTAAATGCATAAATTTGGGGTTTGATGACCACCACGTTGGAACTGAGTGTACTACTTTGGTGGATTCCACCCAATCTTCACATGACACCTACAAACCTTAATTTGATCAAAACTTGACAATGCCACCTTTGGGTGTACATCGCCCTTACATAAGCATTTAAAAATACATGAACTTTGAATTTGAAGACATCATGATGAAACTAGGTGTATCACTTTGGTGGGTTCCACCTAATTCCACAGTGATATCCTTAAATCCTACTTTGCAGCACTTTGTGGGTCAAGGAACAAAATATCATGCACACACAACCTTCTACAAGTATCTGGTACAAAAATGACTGATAAACAAGCAGAAAACTATAAATCAGACTAATTTAGGACACCTTTTAATCAAAAATAAATTCTCTAAATCACCAAACTGTATCAAACTATATACCAAACTGTAGAGCATCAAAATACGAACCCAACGCAAAAAATCGTGTCAAAATTCGACGCTCCTAGCTCCCACAATCGCTGATCAAAGTTGGCTTATGCATTTTTGCATCCTGAACCGGTTCTTGCCGGTTCATCCGGGTTTGATTCGGTCTAACCGGGCTCGGTTATGGGCGGACCGAACCCACAAAATAAAACCTTTTTTTTAATGCTTTGGTCCAGGCCAAACCAAAAGGTCTGGCCTTTAAACCGAATCGTAAACCAACGGTTCAACCGTCGGCCCAACCAACCCACTCATTCGGGTCCCCGGGTCCATTTTTGGGTCGTTGGGTCTGGTTATCGAGTCACAATTTTGGGTCCATGGGTCGGGTTTCCGGGTCGCATATTCGGGCTCATGGATCGGCTTCGGGTCACACATGCAAACCACTCGTGAACCCTGAGTCGGGTTCACGGGTCCCTTTGGGCCCGGCCGGGCTGGTCTGGGCCTGGTCGGTCCCGGATGGCCCAGATCCAGTATGGGGCTGACTAGGTGACGTCAGCCCTAGCTTTTCCCTTTTTTTTTTTATTGCCGCCGGTGCGTGGATCTCATGTGCTTTTTCAGGCGGCGCATGAGAGCACGTCAGGGAACTTCCGACGACCAACCTTATGTCGCCGGCTCCATCTCTCCGAGATCTACAATCCTATAAAATTTATTTTACTTTTTAACGGTTCGAAAAAAAAAATTCGAGGGTCAAAATCCTAAACAAGTTCATGTGAAAAATTTGAGAGAAAAATCTCCCACTTTTTCAATCCAATCAAACATGAAGTATTTACAATGCTTTCCCATCGATCCTAGATCTTTGTAGGTGGCTTTGATACCATTGTAAGATTTTTTAGATCATTTTTGGGTTTTTCCCATGAGATTTCCCATGAACCCTAACGAACACACCACACAGATTACTAGAATACAATGGGTATTGAAGAGAGTTGATAAGACACATACCTCTTGTTGTAGATTGATTTTCGACCGTTTTCTTTGTTTTGAATGCTTGGATCAGAGTCTTCCACAGCCTGTCGGGATCTGTCACACCCCAATTCTGGCTGAACCAGAAGTGTAAGTGAACCGTCTCCAAACCACGGCTTACACCAGGATCTCAATAGACCGTGTCAACAAACCATCCCAAGAAGTCTAACATAATCACAGAATAATAAATAGCAGCGGAATTAACAGATAAATGAACTGAGCTCTATATTGTAAATAAAATAATTATCCAAATTATTCCATCATTCACAAACTTAAATAATAAAATATTACAATGTATTGTTTTAAAATAAACCATCTCTAAAGGAAAACACAGAATGAGCACTCGCATAATGTGTCATGCTCATCCTCTACTGCCTGAGTGTCAATGGCAGCGACTGTTTCATACGCTGGGGCAGTCATGAAGTCATCAAATGTGTACCCTGCATCAAAATCTGAAAAGAAAGAATATATATTCGGGTGAGCTCACAACTTAGCTCAGTAAGTACAAAACCAATGCAACATACAAAATGCATGAGATAACATTACAATTTGGGTCAGGTATAACTTGCAAAATGCTATGGTAAGGTTTGGCGGCCATCGCACCTCCATGCACGAGAGTGTGAGCACACCCAACAGTCAGGCAATAATCCACACTACTGTTGTTACCCCACATCACTCACTCCGGTATAGAGATAGAGCTAGAGTCTGGCGGTCAGGCAACAATCCACACTACCGCGTCCTCCCCCTGATACCCTACACCGTACCAATACATAAACCCCTATTGGCAAAGGCTTGCAAGTGGGTTCCGTTTCTAACCAGTCCTATATGTCAATACAATATCTATGGCCCTACCCCACCACGACTCCCTACGACATAGAGATAGGGCTTGAGTCTGGTGGGCAGGTTGAACCACAATCCCAAGTCCTCCCCTTGATACCCTATTCGCACCAAGTCCGCTAAGGTAGACGGCGATACGAAAAGGTGTTAGTGTGAGGATATATCCAGGGCTCCACTCCCCTTCACATTCCACACACTAACTAAAAACATCCACATGCCTACAACCAACATCCTAGCATATGAAATGCATGAATAGATAATAATAATTTAAACAACTAAAATGGTATATGAAATGCACAAACACCAGACAATAAAACACAGATACAAATTAATCACAACGGTTTACTGTTATTTGATTATTTAGGGTTTGGCTTACCTGATGCATGATAACCAGCCCGCTCTGTGTCACAGGGTCTACTCACGCTGTCTACAGGTCCTACATAATCACACTCATAGGTTAGAATTAAATTATTAGGGTTACAATTGGTCAGAACCAAGTCTAGCCAAGAAAATAGGCTTCGGTAAGCATACCGGTTAGGGTACCAGTCTTAGTAGAGTGAGAACGATATGTCCTACGGTATGTATACCGGTCTCACTCAAAGCGAGACCGGTATGTGCCGCAGGCCCATACCACAGGACACTATAGTCCAGCTGATATGTCCTGCGGTATATACCGCAGGGCTATACCACTGGACTTAGGTCTAGCCGGTATGTCCGGTGGTATATACCGCAGGACTTATTGTCCAGTGGTTAGGTCCTACGATTTTGGGTCCGAGAGCCCGATCTCGGATCTCCCTCCCCCGTTGGTCATTGGCTTGGTTTCTAGGGTTTTTCCTACACCATTCTAAGGTCCACATACTCGTTTAGCCTTCTAGGTTTCGATTATAACGTCCAATCATTTCAGAGTAGAACTTAATGGAAACTAGGGTTTTGAGGTTCTAGGATTTCGGATCGTTGCGCCGTTTCACGGCTCCGATCCAAAATCCTAACATTACTAAGAAGGTTGAGCACTTACCGGTGTTTGTCGGATGGCGGCGTGCTCTTCCAACGGAAAGTCCCTCTTCTTGAGTGGTCTCCTCCCCTCCCTCCTTTCTCCTTCTCAGATCTCTTCCAGATGGCTAGGGTTTGATAAGGTTTGAGAAGGGTCATAGGAGGGTTGGGAGGCATATATATATATATATATATATATATATATATATATATATATATAAAATATAATATATATATATATATATATATATATATATATATATATATATATATATAGTGGGAGACCATTCTAGGAAGGTTTCCCACAGTGAGATACTTTCTAAAATTTTGATTCGAAGTGTGGGACCCGCTGGAGTCCGTCTCCAGCCGTTATTGCACATACCGGTTGCACATACCGGTCTCACTCACTGAGTGAGACCGGTATGTAAAATTTACATTTTTATACATCGTTTCTCATACCTGGATCTCATGGTTCGTCACCCGGCCTCGCCTTCCGGTCCAGTTATGATTGGGAGACCTGTCACAATGTAAACCATGGGTTAAACTGGATTTTTAGAGCACGGTTCTTACAACTCTACCACCCTTAAAAGAAATTTCATCCCCGAAATTTACAAGTCAAATTGCCTTGGCATCCCTGGTGTCATTGTAGCACCGTGGCTCGGGGACTCTCACTCGTGAAGAGTCTCCTAATTGTAGTCGCCCCAGCCCTCTTTAGGACAATGAACTCAGCCCTCACAATTCCCCCACCCTTAAAAGAAATTTCGTCCCCAAAATTGAACGTACCTTCAGAGTCGAAAAGATGAGGGTATTCTTGTCGCATGGCATCCTCCTCCTCCCAGTGATTTCTTCCACATCCTGGCTCTTCCAAACTACCTTGACGTAGTGTATAGCTCGCTTTCAAAGCTGCTGTATCTTTTGACTGATTATCTTGATTGGTACCACCTCAAAGGTCAAGTCTTTTTTCAAATCTAGGGGGTCTGCAACAAGAATATGCAAAGGGTCTCTCACGTACTTCTTCAGTAAGGACACGTGGAAGACGTTGTGGACACTAGACATCGCTGGTGGCAATGCAAGTTGATAGGCCACTTTACCACATTGGGACAGAATGTCATATGGTCCCACATATCTAGGACACAACTTTCCTTTCTTCCCGATCCGCTTTAGGCCTCTTACTGGTGATACCTTCAAAAATACTTTATCACCAACAGTGAATTTGAGATCTCGGCGCCTGTTATCAGCATAGTGCTTTTGACGCACTTGAGCTATCTTTACTCTGTTCTTGATCTGATCTACTGCTTTGCAAGTTTCTTCCACAAATTCTGGTCCTACGATCCGTCTTTCTCCGCTCGTTCCATAACAATGGTGTCCGACATTTCTTACTATACAAGGCCTTATATGGGGCCATCTAGATCATAGCCTGGTAGCTATTATTGTAGGCAAACTCGATGAGTGAAAGCTTCTCATCCCAAGCCCCCTTAAAGTCGATAGCACATGCTCGAAGCATGTCTTCTAGGATCTAGATGGTCCTCTTTGACTGACCATCTGTTTAAGGGTGAAAGGTTGTGCTGAACTTTAGTTCGTCCCCATGGCCTTCTGTAGTCCCTCCCAGAACTTTGATGTGAAGCGTGGATCTCTGTCAGATACTATACTCTCTAGGACACCGTGGAGTCTGACTATATTTTCCACATATAATTTTGCTAACCTGTCCATGGTGTATTGTGGTCTGATAGGGATAAATCTTGTAGTCTTGGTGAGGCAGTCTACTACTACCCAAACTGCATTTACTGACCTTGGAGTCATAGGTAGGCTATAAGACCCGCACTCCGTAAACCCGGTCTAAACCTTGGTTTTGTGTCGTAGCAGGTCTTTCGATCATCACCGGGCCAGACGGGATGAGCGGATGACAAACAGGTACAAAATCGGATCAAAGATGATCAAATAATCATCATTTTATGTTGACCGGTCGATGGTACCGGTCTTGGTACCGGTAGACCGGTCAGCTCTGCGTAGCTGAGTGCGGAGATCCGAAATTGGATCTCTATGGGTCCCATTTTCCTAAACCCTAATGCCTGAACCTTTTTAATCCTAATAGGGTTACTAAACCCTAATGTTAGCCTATAAATACACCTTAAATCTCCTCAAATCCTTTCCATTATCTCTCACAAACTCTAGAGAAGAGAAGGAGGTTGGAAAGGAGCAGGAGCTAGGAATAAGAAGAAGGTGACGCCATTACCATTCGACGACGCTCACGTTACGCCCGTCAACGGTAAGTGTTTTAATCATTCTTCTTACTCTGTGACTTTAGGTTATTTGTGTGGGTGGATCAATACCATGCAAAGTATGTATTGATCTAAAACCCTAAATTGGCCAATAAACCCTAAGTTGCCGTCAAACCTAGATTTGAGTTCCGAGATGATATTCATCGAAATTAGACTTGAATGAGTTGGGGATAACCCTAACTCAAAGATTAGACTTAGAATGGATAGGAGAAACCTTGGAAATCCATGGAGGATGATCGACGGCAGTCGAAAAACCCATGTATGGTCTTTCGGAGACATACCGGTCGACTATACCGGTTGCACACAGTGCGGCCGGTATGTTGCCATCGGTATCTTTCGCGGGGCTGGTCTGTGGGGACCGACTGACCATACCGGTCGCCAGTCTTCCCCACAGAGCTGCGACCGGTACATGCCACCGGTCAGCTCTGTGAGGGTATTTTGTAACTTTGTTGGTTTCCCACCAACATGAAACCCTAAGAAGCTATTCTAATGAAACCCTAATAATATTGTAAGACTTTGTGAAAGCACGTTTGGATCTTGCGACGTGGAGCAAGCTAACAAACGAGCATCAGGTAAGGGAATCTGACCTAAACCTAATAATTAATGGACAGTAAGTTGTTGTTAATTACCTGATTATATATGATGTGATGTTTGTGCATATTCACATGCCATCTTTTATTTTCAGTTATTATTATTGTTCATGCATTGATAGGATGTGATTGTTATGCATGTGATTGTTTTCGTTAGTGTGTGGAGTGGGGCATGGGCCTGGGATCGCTCCTCACACTAGCACTTTTTGTAGTATTATATCTTAACATGCTTGGTACGGGTGGGGCATCAGGGGAAGGTCGTGGTACGATGGTCTCCGATGTTGATGCTAGCCTGGCCATGGTTATGTGGCACTGTGGTCTCCGAGGTCGACGCTGGCTTGTCCACGATGTTTTAGCTCTATCTCTATGCCGTAGGGAGTTATGTTGGGATAGGGTCTACCTGCGTTATGTATCTATCCTAGTGGGTTAGTTGCGGATAGGGCATCAGGGGAGGTGTGGGAATGCCTTAGCTCTATCTCTATCTTTGTAGACGGTTGTCTTTGGGATAGAGCATACATTGATGACATATAGGATTGGTTAGTTATGAGCCCGGTTTGCGTGCCCCGGCCGAGGGGGGCATAGGTACTGGTATGGGTAGAGCATCAGGGGAGGTACGGGGGTATCTTAGCTCTATCTCTATTCCATGATGGGTGCATGTGTGCCAATGGGGGTGAGATCCATGAGGTGCCACACGCTCATGTATAGAGGTGCGGGGGCCACCAAACCTTTCTATAGCACATTGTAAACTTAAACCAGACCACAGCATAAAATTGATTGTTACTCATGCATAATATTGTGAAACTGTCTCGATTGTCTTCTTGAGCTAAGTTGTGAGCTTACCCTTTGTATATATACATGTTTTTAGATGTTGATGCGAGGTTACACTGTGGATGACTACATGAACGCTCCGGCTTATGGTGGTATTGCTGCATTGGATGTACAGTGTCACACCCCAATTTTGGTCTAACCAGAATGGTGTGATGAACCGCTAATAAACCAACGGTTCAACCAGGATCTCAAATAGGCTATCCCCGTTATCTAAACTTACACATCCATAATCATAATCGAGTAAATACACAATAGCGAAGTCTTATAATAACATGAACCGAGAACTAAATGATATCATTAATTTAATAGCAAATTATTCGTTTTCAACCGAGACATAAATATTTAAATACCAAATACATGTCTAATAAATCCAACAAAGAAACCTATAAAATATCTAATCAAATACACACGAGTTGCACTCGCAAGAGGGTCGTGTGTATCCACTTCGGCTCAACCTCCATGGCTGCCCGTTCCCGCGCGGACGCATTCATTAGTCTTCAACGGTTAACCTGCTCATCACTAAAATATTTGGCGTCGGGGGTGAGCACATCACGGCTCGGTGAGTAGCCAAAACAATGCAACAATACATTGCATGCATCAATTTATATCTTTGGTCCGGTTTAAAGTTTACAATATGCTATAGAGGTTGAGGTAGCCAAAGGTCGTTTATTGACTCGCCTCTATACCGGTGTGTGGCGTTACCGAAGATCCGTTTATCGTCAACTCACTGCACCCAATCTGAACATTATATAACAAATGTTACGTTTATTGCTATATAGTGCCATACCAACACGTAAGCCCCTGTTGGCGAGGGCTGCAACCGGGCTCGCAACTAACCAATCCTAATGCCAAACGGTGTATCCAAGGCCTCACCCCGATCCCTCGGAATGCCCATAGAGATGAGCTAAGGCCCCGGTAGAGTCGAGACTACAAGGACCGAGATCACCTCCCCGATACTCTCGACACAATAGTTCGCTAAAGTAATGCGATAAGAGCGATGCCATGCACAAGACTTGAGTTAGAGATAGAGCTAAAGTCTTTGAGACCAAGGTTAACGTTTATTAACGTTCTCATCCCTTCCCCGATACTCGCTCGCATCAAGCACATCAACCACACCTACAGCACTGCCTATTCCTATCATCATCATCATCATCATGTTATAAACGATAAAGTAAATATGCATGAACAAATAATAGAAATATTGGATGGCATCGTATGCACATTACAAACATATTCGCATAGAATCAAGCATGGCATTGGACTCAAGAAATAGAAAACAGTTTATTATTAACCAATTTAGTTTGGAGTTAAGGTGCCTCACCTTGCTTGCTACAAGATACTTTTCCAAGCTTTGATCACCTTTATAATGTTATTATATTGCTAGAAGACTTAACAAAGTCGATAAAATTTAATTAGAATTAATTCCGTTTTAAAACCATTACGTTGGCGAGGTCGATCTAGGGTCGATGCTAGGGTCGATGGGTCTATCGACCCTCCCTTCTTTCGGCTTCCCGAATCTTGAGGGTCGATGGTCGAAAACACCTAGGGTCGGATGGCCTTCGACCCGGTGCGACCCTCGGTGCACTCCGGTCCAATTTCCACTTTTAATCCATTCTTCGTGTTTGGGGGTCCTATGGCTTGCTTCTACATTCCATTCAACACTCATTCCATGGTGCGAAACCATGAATCATCCTCTAGTGGCTTTCATGCATTCTCCTAGGGTTTTCCATGAAAACCTAACCATGGATGGTGGTTTGGGTTTCTCCGAGATCCTCTCTCTCCATAACTATCCTAAGGTCTGTAGAAACTCATGGAATTAGTATCCATACCCGAGAAGATTAATCTTTCTCTGCAACTCTTCTCCTTTTTGCTAGGTTCTCTTCCTGCCTCTCTCCTTCCTCTTTTCCTTCTCCTCTCTTTCTTTCATTCAATTAGGGTTGTGAAAGGAGTGAAAGTGGCTTAGGGGCGTCCTTTAAATATGCTATAAACATCCTAAAATAAGTCCCTTTGAGATTAGGAAGGAATCCATCGAAAATCTCAAAATTTCCTAGTTTCTATTTTCGGCGGGATCCGGGTCGATGGGAGGGTCGATGATCCCGTCGACCCTAGGGTTTTAAGCGTCGACCCTCCCTTCAAACGAGGGTCGACTCTTTGTTTTGGGAGGTCCGACCCTACTTGCTGGGTATGCGACCCTTCCCTAATTTAAGTATTTTTGGGTCGATTTGATACCTGGATCTCGATCTCCTTCGCCCTTGGTCCATTTGACTCGGCCATGATGGGTGAACCTGGTTCAAGGTGGTAAGACCGGGTTAGATTGACACGGGTCTTACATACAGGCAGGAGAGGACGAGCATGACGCTTCATGCGAGTGCCCTTTCTGCGTGTACCTGTGATCGGATTTTGTTTATTGGTTTCAGTTATTTTCGTTTGATATTAAAGAGATGTAAAAGATATTTATTTTATGTTTGGATTTGAATAATTGGATACTTATTTAATTTATCAATAGATACTCAGTTCATTCTATTTTAAAGGCTTTCGTTGTACTATTATATTCTGATTGTGGTTATGTGTGATGGTTTGTATGGGTGGACACGGCCTATTCAAGATCCTGCTGTGAACCGTTGGTTCGATGACGGTTCACTCACACCATTCTGGTTAGATCAGAATTGGGGTGCGACATAGGCCAGTGACAAAATCCATGGTAATACAATCCCATTTCCATGCTGGCTCAGGTAATGGTTGCAATAAGCCTACGGGCCTCTGTCTTTCCACTTTGACTTGCTGGCAATTTAGGCATTGAAATACATATCTAGCCACATCTGCTTTCATACCCCTCCACCAGTACAACCTCTTGAGGTCATGGTACATCTTTGTGCTCTAGGATGTACTGAATATGGAGTGGATTGAGCTTCCCACATGATTCTGTTTTTGATTTCCAGGTCCTCATTCTCAGGTATGCATAACCGTCCATGATATCTGAGTACCTTGTCTGCATCCAAGGTGAAATCAGGATTGGCTCGACCCTTTTCCAAATCTTCTTGCATTGTCCTGTGGTATGGGTCCTGTAGGACTAAGGATGTAAATGGATAGCCGAAAATCCGGCTTCGATTCGAATCCGCATTCGTTTAGAGAAATCCATATCCGAACAATCGGATTCGGATGCGAATTCGGACAGGTGAGTTTGGATTCGGAGGCGGGTTCGGATATCACTCTAACCGAACGGATATAATCCGCTCCGATCCGCTTTAAGGTAAATTAGAGTATATAGCTAAATAAATATGGGTAGTATAGTAAAATAAAATAAGGTGGCGTGTAAGTGTTGTGCAATTACTGTTTTCATAAAAGACGAGAGTTTGATTTTACCAAAAAAAAAAAAAAAGAGATGAGTGGCGTTTTGTTTCTCACACATGTAAAGTGAAAAGGCTTTTGCGCTTTGTCTATTGGGGAAAGTGAAAAGACAAGGGGTTTGTCTCTAATAATCTAAAGAGAGTAAAACGCTGGGAGAAAGAGGAAGAAGAAGCTTTAGGAGAAAGAAAACGAGCCATGGTGCTCCGGTGGTGATGAAGACGGTGGTGATCGCGACTATGAATATTGCGGTGCTTGCGACTATGAAAATCGTGGTGATCAGTATTCAAATTGGAGAAACTAGGGTCAAATGGGCATTTTTTACGTTGGATTTGATGGAGATATTTTAGGGTTTATGTATAGTTATTCTTCCTGTTATGGTTGTGTTGCAAAATAAATCCTTCAACTCTTCTTTCCAAAACCTTACACCGAGACAAAGAGATGCATCGTTCTTTCCATTCCATCCGGGTAAATCTCTCTCTCTCTCTCTCTCTCTCTCTCTCTCTCTCTCTCTCTCTCTCTCTCTCTCTCACCTACTCTTCCATGATATGACATCGATCAAATTCATCAGACGTCCTTAGGATTAGATGTAAAGAAATGCTACATGATTTCTATTAGGTGTTCTATGAAGTAAGATGGATATTTTAGACTTTCACAATTCTTCTGAAGAATGATCCTTTCTTTTCTTCATTTTTTTCCCGTTGCCTTTACTCTTATTTTTGTTTTGTGCATAAAAAATGAGTGGTCTTTTGCTGTTTGTTAAGCATTGTACCAGAACTATGCTAATTTGATTTGCAATTTATACTTATGGAGAGAGCAAACCTAATGGGGACGAAGATGGAAACTAAAGTGCTATTTGAGTTTAGGTCGGATTCGAATCGGATTTTAACCGGAAATCCGGTCAAAATTCGACCACGATTTAGTTTAATTTTATAAATCCGTCGGATGCGGAAACGGATTCGGACATTGTGATAAGAAGTCGGATTCGAATTCGGATAATAGTGTATCCGTGCCGAATCCGATCCGTTTACATCTCTATGTAGGACTGCTGCTTTTACTTCCTCTTTCAGGTCAGGAAAAATCTTCAGTGTTGCGAACATAAGAGTAAACTTGTGTATCAAACCTTGCTCCATTAAGTCGTCTGCTAACTTTAATAAGAGTTGTTCTTCATTCTCTGATGAACCAGAATCTGTAGCACACAAAACAACATTTATACTTGGCCCTGCTTCAGGGTTCGATGCCCATTTCCTACTCAGAGCATCCGCTACAATATTAGCTTTTCCAGGATGGTACTGAATGTCATAGTCGTAGTCCTTGAATAATTCTAACCACCTCCTCTGCCTCATGTTCAGGTCTTTTTGGGTGAAAAGATATGTCAGGCTTTTGTGGTTAGACTTAATCTGAAAATTCTCACCATACAGGTAGTGCCTCCAAGTTTTGATAGCATGAATGACTGCTGCCAATTCTAGGTCATGAGTAGGGTAGTTCTTCTCATGCTCCTTTAGTTGTCTCGATGCATAGGCGATCACCTGTTCTCCTTGCATCAGCACACATCCCAGTCCCAAACCTGAAGCATTTGTGTACAATGTGAATGGAAGGCCTGGAGCAGGGATAGTCAATATAGGTGCTGAAACCAATCTTGACTTCAGTGTCTGGAAGCATTTCTCACATTCTTCTGTCCATACAACTTCTCCCCCTTCTTTGTCAACCTGGCGAGTGGAACAACAATCTTGGAATAATCTTTCACAAACCTTCTGTAATATCCAGCTAAGCCCAAGAAGCTGCGAATTTCAGCAACTGTCTTTGGTGCCCCCATCCTACTATGGCTGAAATTTTGCTGGGATCCACCTTAATTCCTTCAGCAGATACCACATGACCCAAGAAGGCCACTTCGTCTAGCCAAAATTCACACTTCTTAAACTTTGCATAGAGTTTCTCTCCTCTTAGTCTTTGTAGTGCCGCTCTTAAGTGTATTGCATGCGCCTCCTTGTCCTTGAAGTATACTAAAATATCATCTATGAATACTATAACCGATGTGGCCCAACATCTCCTGGAACACTTGGTTCATTAGCTCCATAAACGATGCAGGTGCATTGGTCAACCCAAAGGACATCACAAGGAACTCATAGTGTCCATATCTTGTTCTGAAAGCTGTCTTGGGAATGTCTGCCTCCTTGATCTTGAGTTGATGATACCTTGACCTCAGATCAATCTTTGAGAATACACTTGAACCTTGCAGTTGATCAAATAAGTCATCTATTCTAGGTAGCGGGTACATATTCTTGATGGTGAGCTTGTTCAAATCTCGATAGTCCATACAAAGACGTACGCTACCATCCTTCTTCTTAACAAATAGCACAGGTGCTCCCTAAGGTGAGATACTCGGCCTTATGAAGCCCTTGTCTAATAATTCTTGCAGCTATGTTTTTAACTCCTTCAACTCTGTAGGAGCCATCTTGTAGGGTGCCTTGGACATAGGCGCCACCCCTGGTAGGAGATTTATCACAAACTCAGTTGCTTTGTCTGATGGTAATCCGGGTAGGTCCTCTGGAAACACATCAGGAAATTTCCGTACTACCTCGATATCTTTCATTTTTGGTAAGTCTGCGGTCACATCCACAACTGATACGAGGTATCTTAATCCCCCTTTCTCTAAGCATTTCCTTGCTTTTAGGGCTGAGAGTATAAGCTTTCTCTTCCTAGGCAACTTAGTCCCTTTAAAGTTGAACTTCATTCCTTCACTATCCTTGAAAACTAACTTCTTTTCAGCACATAACAGGCTTGCTGAATGCTGAGATAACCAGTCCATTCCCAGAATGACATCGAAATCTAACATCTCAAGTTGGACTAGATTGGCTTCCAACTCTCGTCCTTCAATGTGTACTGGGCAAGGCCCATAATACTCGCCTAACACCACTTCCATTCCCATGGGGGATCGAACTAACAGACTTGGTTCCAAGGTCTTGATGGGTTGATCTAGTCCTTTTCTGAATGATACTGACACAAAGGAATTGGTGGCCCCTGAGTCAGACAGGACTATGGTGGGTACCCCTGCTATATTTACTGTACCTGAGGTTTTTAATTTTTCCTTTAGTTTTATATGCTCAAACAATTAATGGAGTAACTAAGGAGTAAGTATAGAATCATACCAGTAACTACATCTGGTGATGCGGCTGCCTCCTTTATAGTAACGACATAAACTTTGCCTTGCTGCTGTTCCCTCTTTGGTTGTGGGCATGTTCTGGCATAGTGACCCACCTGTTGACAATTAAAACACTTCACGTTGGAGTTCTGTCCCATTGCCTACTGTGCCACTGCAAGAACAGGTCTGGGTGGCGCAGTGCTAGCTGGTGGCCTAAATGGACGATATGGTCTGTTGCTTCTTCTGCCTTGGACCTCAAGGTTAGGCCTCTTCAGACCCCTATTCTGTGTAAAGAAGCTATCTCTCTGGCTTGCTTCAATGACTCGAGCCACCTGTACAACTTCATTATAGATCTCCAGTCCTCGCCCCAACACATGTTCTCTTATAACACCCCGAAGACCCATTGTGAAGCGACGGGTCTTAGTTTCTTCCTCTTGCATACTGGTTGGAACGTAGAAAAACAACTCCTCATACCTCTGTCGGTATGCCTCTATGGTCATCTGAGACTACTGCAGATTGAGGAACTCCTTCTCCATCTGGTCTCAGAAACTCCTTGGAAAATATTTTTCAAAGAAGGTTTCTTTGAATATAGGCCAAGTGATTAACTGTTGCTTTGTTTTCAGATATGCTCTGGTCGAGTTCCACCATCCATTGGCTTCTTCCTTCAGCATATGGGTGGAATATAACACCTTTTCCTCATTAGAACACTCCAGTAAATGGAAGTTCTTTTCCATCTCGGCTATCCACTATGCTGGCCATAATGTTTTCCCTGACTTTCCTATAAAAGTTGGTGGCTTTAACTTTAGAAATCCGTCCACCGCTCTAGATAGACTACTTTGTCCATATGGTGACTATCCATATGGTGCCTGACCATACCATTGCGGCTGATATGAGTAACCACTCTGATTCACTCCCTGATATCTACCATGATATGCACCCTGATATGCACCCTGGTCCTAGTTAGGGGTGGGTGTCCCTGTAACCGGCTGGGGAAACGTGTTGTGTTAATTCGGTTGTTGTTGTCCCTCACCAGCTGTGCTAACCCCCACTGATACCGTATTTGCTTGTGTCGGTACAGGCCCAGGTGGCCTAAACATTTTCATCATTTCGTTGAAGAACTTCTTCTGCTGTGCCTCCATGTGGGTGACCAAATTTTCCATTAGGGTCTTAGAGTTTGTGTGTGTCTGACCCGGCAGTGGAGACTCCTTATTATCTTTTACCTGATTTCCTCTTTCATTGAGAGGGTTAAGTTCTTCCCCATTTCCCTCTCTTCATTTTCTTTAAAGTTTTTTGTTCCTGAAGTTCTTTCTATTGGAGGTGCCCTTGAGTGATGGTGTCTGCGAGGAATTCTACGACCATTTCCTCTCACCATTGTGGCCTACTGGATTCTCCTTATGATATCTGAATGCATTGAACACATATGAGACCAATGAGACAATTATTTAAAACGATATTATTCAGTATCAACATATATGCACTAAAAATATCAATCGAAAGGCAAATAGACAAAATCCTAAATTTTTCTTGAAATTTTCTAGGCAAAATCATTGATTCCGGTCGTACCATACCGGCTTGGGTTCTGTAGTAGTGGCTCGGCCGGTATGGGAAATGGTTTAGAATTTCCAACCCCCAGGAGGTACCGGTCGCGGTACCGGTCTCACCTTGAGTGAGACCGGTATGCCCTGCAGTAAATACCGATTGCACCATACCGCAGGAGGTACCGGTCGCACATACCAAACCTTGAGTGCGACCGGTATCACTGAAAGCCCTTTAAAATCGTGATTTTTGTCTCATTTCTCATTTTTTTATCTTTGGTGTTTACTCCGGTGGCGATTCTTCTCCATGTTACTGAGTCTCTATAGTCCCACCGGTGTTTCTAGGAGTGTTTTCCCTCAACCAAGAGTTTCAAACTCGTTTCTAAGGGAAGCTTCTCCTTTCCTTCCTCTCTTTAAGAAAAATTTCATCGTCTTTCATGCCCAAAACCTATATTTTCTTGATTTGAAAATTTTTAACCGTAAAAAACCTCTTTCTTTGCTTGAGAAAGGTTCTTGGGGTCTAAATGAGCAAAACCCCTCAACCTATTCGAAGTTTCATCGGTTGGTTTGGGAGAAATCGTAAAATTTCAAATTTTAACCTAGGTTTCTAGGTTTTTCGAAATTTTTGAAAAATTCAGTTGTTATGCCTCTATTTCCTTGTCTTGTGTTGAAATTGTTTGATCATGTATTAGCATTGTGTCACCACATAAGTTCTCCTACCCATATTGGGTGTGTTTGAGGCTTTTGTTCCATTTTCTGCCGTTATGCTGCCAAAATTTCAAAAAAATTTCTCTAACTTTCTCATATTTTTCTTTGTTCAATAGTTTGCAACATGTCTGGACATCGTGGTGCGGGTAAACGATCTTTTGTGCCGGGTATGCACAGGCCACATCCTCCTCCCCATCTCTATGATGAGAGATTTTTTCAGTCCGAGGCTGTAGCGGCATGCCTTTCATGGTTCCGAGTTAAACGTATCGAATCGGGTCGTTTTGTGAACTTGGAACACCTACACTGCTTCGATGTTGAGGCCGCCTTTGGGGCGATGGGCTGGTTTCCCATTATTCAGTACAAAGAGACCATTCGTCCCAATTTGGTAAAACTATTTTGTACAAATCTAGAGGTAGAAGGGAATCTGAACGATTGGGAACATGCCAGGGATCTTCGGATTACTAGCTATGTAAAAGGGGTGATGATCTCTTTCAACATGGCTGAGTTGGCTACATTTCTCGAGATCCCAGATGACGAAGAACTTATCTATTGTCCACCCAGAGCTAAAGGGTATCTTATTGAGGACATGAGAGTAGCCATTGCTGAACAGATTTTGTTACCAAGCAGTATCATGTTAGCTACGAACCTACGTCCCGTGCCTCGCTTATACTGCCGTATTATACAACATGACATCATCCCCCAGAGTGGTCATTATGGAGAGGTGTCCCAGTTGACTCAGTACCTCACCTATTGTGTTACTACCAGGCACCGAGTTTGCCTGCCTTACCTGATCATCCGTACCATGATTTATGCTGCGAGGCCCAATGTAATAGGAAATCTTCCATATGGTAGGTTGATTATAGCATTGTTGCACCACTTAGGTGTGGACAGGCGTGGAGAGCCAGCTTTTGAGGTCACTATGAGTTCTGACATAGATGTTGAGGCCATCTATAAGATGCAGATGGATGATCTAGAGCTTAGTGACGAGGAGCTTCAGGCTCGTCCTCTTTCACCTAGGAGCCAGGCGGCAGTCGCAGTAGCAATAGCAGCAGCAGCAATAGCAGCTGAGGTAGGAGGTGATGGGGATGCACACATGGAGGACATCCCTGCACCTGCACCCCAGCTTTCTTCGGTTGTAGGACCATCTCAGCCTCCTCCAGATATAGTGATGAGCATGCTCACGGAGATCCGAGATGCTCAGCAGGAGATGAGTCAGGATTTGGGGCGTCTAGCTCGCAGCCTACGGGTCACGCAGGACCAGGTTCATTGGCTTAGAGAGGCGTACGAGCGTAATTATGATATCACAGATCCGATACCACCCAGGCCAGCAACTCCACCATAATCTGATCTAGTTTCATTTTTATTTATGTGTGGTTCATTTTGTTAACAGAGTAACTGTCCAACTTGTGGACTGTACTCTGTCGTACACTTCGTATTATTTATGTTCATGTTGTTAAAGAGTTAATTGGTTTTCTTCAAAAACTTCAATGCTTAAAATTTCTCTTTTCTTAATAGTATATTATGCATCTTCTTTAAAGTCTCAGGCATCAAACAAACTTTTGGTGTGTTTTTATTAAACCTTTTAATTTCCTAACTCAGTTCATTGGACACAGTTAGATGCAGAATAATTAGCTGGACAAAGCCTAAGGGCTCTGATAACAAGTTGTCACACCCCAATTCCAACTGAACTAAAAGTGTGAGTGAACCGTCTCCAAACCATGGCTCACACCAAGATCTCAATAGACCGTGTCAACAAACCATCCCAAGCAGTCTAACATAATCAAGGAATAATAAATAGCAGCAAAATTAATAGATAAATGAATTGAGCTCTATATTGTAAATAAAATAATTATCCAAATTATTCCATCATTCACAAACTTAAATAATAAAATATTACAATGTATTGTTTTAAAATAAACCCTCTCTAAAGGAAAACAAAGAATGAGCACTCGCATGATGTGTCATGCTCGTTCTCTATTGCTTGAGTGTCAATGGCAGTGACTGTTCCGTACGCTGGGGTAGTCATGAAGTCATCAACTGTATACCCTGCATCAAAATCTGAAAAGAAAGAATATATATTTGGGTGAGCTCACAACTTAGCTCAGTAAGTATAAAACCAATTTAGGTCAGGTATAACTTGCAAAATACTATGGTAAGTTTTGGCGGTCATCGCACCTCCATGCACAAGAGTGTGAGCACACCCAACAGTCAGGAAACAATCCACACTACTGCTGTTGCCCCACATCACTCACTCCGGTATAGAGATAGAGCTAGAGTCTAGCGGTCAGGCAACAATCCACACTACCGTGTCCTCCCCTTGATACCCTACACCGTACCAATACTTAAACCCTTATTGGCAAAGGCTTGCAAGTGGATTCCGTTTCTAACCAGTCCTATATGTCAATACAGTATCTATGGCCCTACCTCAGCACGGCTCCCTACGACATAGAGATAGGGCTCGAGTCTGGTGGGCAGGTTGAACCACAATCCCATGTCCTCTCCCTGATACCCTATTCGCACCAAGTCTGCTAAGGTAGACGGCGATACGAAAAGGTGTTAGTTTGAGGATATATCCAGGGCTCCACTCCCCTTCACATTTCACACACTAACTAAAAACATCCACATGCCTAAACAACCAACATCCTAGCATATGAAATGCATGAACAGATAATAATAATTTAAACAACTAAAATGGCATATGAAATGCACAAACACCAGACAATAAACACAGATACAAATTAATCACAACAGTTTACTGTTATTTGATTATTTAGCGTTTGGGGTTTTGTCCCTTACCTGACGCGTGATGACCAGCCCGCTCTGCATCATAGGGTCTATTCACGCTCTCTACAGGTCCTACATAATCACATTCATAGGTTAGAATTAAATTATTAGGGTTACAGTTGGTTAGAACCAAGTCTGGCCAGGCAAACAGGCTTCGGTAAGCATACCGGTCGTGGTACTGGTTTCAGTAGAGTGAGACCGGTATGTCCTACGGTATGTATACCGGTCTCACTCAGAGCGAGACGGTATGCGCCTGTGGTATATACTGCAGGCCCATACCGCAGGACACTATAGTCCACCCGGTATCTTCTGCGGTATATACCGCAGGGCTATAATGCTGGACTTAGGTCCAGCCGGTATGTCCGGTGGTATATACCACAGGACTTATTGTCCAACGGTTAGGTCCGACGGTTTGGGTCCGAGAGCCCGATCTCGGATCTCCCTCCCCCGTCGATCATTGGCTTGGTTTCTAGGGTTTTTCCTACACCATTCTAAGGTCCAAATACTCGTTTAGCCTTCTAGGTTTCGACTATAACGTCGCATCATTCCAGATTGGATCTTAATGGAAACTAGGGTTTTGAGGTTTTAGGATTTTGGATCGTTGCGCCGTTTCACGGCTCCGATCCGAAATCCTAACATTACTAAGAGGATTGAGCACTTACTAGTGTTTGTCGGATGGCGGCCTGCTCTTCCAACGAAAAGTTCCTCTGCTTGAGCGGTCTCCTCCCTCCTTGCTCCTTCTCAGATCTCTTCCAGACGGCTAGGGTTTGATAAGGTTTGAAAATGATCATAGGAGGGTTGGGAGGCATATATATAGTGGGAGACCGTTCTAAGAAGGTTTCCCATAGTTAGAAACTTTCCAAAATTTTGATTCGGAGTGTGGGACCCGTTGGAGTCCGTCTGCAGCCGTTGTTGCACATACCGGTCTCACTGAGTGAGACCAGTACTGAGATCGATATGTAAAATTTATATTTGTATACATCGTTTCTCATACCTGGATCTCATGGTTCATCACCCGACCTCGCCTTTCGGTCCGGTTATGATTGGGAGACCTATCACAATGTAAACCATGGGTTAACCTGGGTTTTCAGACCACGGTTCTTACAGGATCCCTTAACCTTCTCTCTGCGTATGGGTCCCGGTGGTCGAGCTGTCATAGAGCACCGTTGCCTTGACTTTGTTAGGGGCGTAGTAGTTTGATTGCTGCGCGTTAGCGCAACGGTGCTCTACGATCAGCTTTACGGAGCCCAAGTGCTTACTTTGGTTACTGGTTGCGTTAGCGCGCTCCTCAACATATGTTTTAGAAATGCTAATCCCAGTGGTGGCATACTGGGCCATCGATCTCGATAGAAGGGAGCCCCCGCCCTCTACCAATACATTTGGACCGGGACTCAACTTCGTCCTTTGACTTTCCTTTTGAAGTTCGGGTCGGGAGCAGACGGGTAGTTCCCCAGAGCCCGTTCTGCCCGATCCGACCAGGAATACGAAACCTATAACTAATAGAATGAATGAGAGGTGTCCCCAACAAAACAAATAAAATAGCTTGTTGATGTTACCACAGGATCATGAAAACTAAACTACTTAGGTTTAGGTCGGTTAGTCAGAGCGGAATGCATCCAACAAGACGAGCTCTGCGCCACACAACGTGAGAGAGAGAGAGGACCTCCCACAGATATGAGGATAACGGGTAGTCAACCATTAGGATCCCGGAGAGAGAGAGAACGAACAAGAAGACAATGAGGGCCATATGCCCCGGTCAGAGAGAGTCAAGTGGTGGTTGCGAACGTTCGCCTTACGAAAGAGTTTACCAAGAGCCAAAGTGAGCCCTTACACTCCCGTGACACTGATTATCTTCCTTCTTTAGTTGTATTCCATCCCGGGACACACGATCAGTTTGGAAACGCCCGGGGGGAGGATAGAAGGGAGTTACCCATCTAGTGGGGTTGGGGAAGTTGGCTATTCCCGCCTTGACTTGGCGACTTCTTGCTTATGGTCGCGAAGACGAGCCCACGCACTCGATGCTTATCTCCTGGCAATGGAGCTCGTGCCCCCTGGTGTTTGAAAAACACCAGTAGCATCTGTTAAGCATCTAATTGATTGCTCTTTCTTTCAATTGAGCGTTGATACTTGTGGAGTATCTCTCAGCTAGCGTGCTAGACAACTGAGCCACTGCTCTTCGGGGGGGACAATTCCTAAACTCGCTTCGGAGGAGCAACCTTGGTTGAATCGATACGGCTACGCTCCTCCGCTGACCTTCCTTTTCGGGGATGAGAGTGTGGAACCCCGTTTTGGCGAAGAAGGGTTTCGCCACTTGAGCCATGAATCATTTTTTTAATCAACTCAAGTTTGTTCGTTGTTACTTACTATACGATGTAACTTGCTTTTGCATTTTCTTTCTTCTTTGATTCCCCTTCTGTCTTTTGAATCAGGTCCAGTCAAAAAACAAACATTGAACAACGTGCACAATCACTAAATGTCTCAGTGGTGGTTCTTTGTTCTGTACTAAAAGCGCTTAGCAGCCCCTCCACTTCAATCGAAAACTAAAGAAAAGGGAAGATAGTAGGGGCCCTTTAGGGAGCGCATGCTATGCTATATAAATCAATCACTCTACAGGAACTCTGTTATAATAGTTTCAAAGAGAGAGATATAAGATAGTTACAGTCACAGTGAGTCGAACCGATTCCTGCAATTGCGGTCAGTCTCGCTACCTCTTTAGTTGCCGCCCCCTATCTCTAATGCCTTTTTTCGAGAAAAGGTCCCATACGGAGAAGAATAAAAGGATAGGCATCATATCTAATCAACTCCGGCTTAGCCTCGAAACCACTTCAGCAACCAAGATAGAACCACCAAGGCAAGGCTTAGCATATACCACCAACTAGTCAACTCGTTATCCCCTCTTTTAATGGTTTTCCTTTAGCGCTTTCCCTTGGCCCCGGGGTAGATAAAACAAAGCATGGAGTGAATTGGTTTGACTCACCACATTTTGATGACCAACAAGCATGATGTTCCGTTCTCATATCGGATGAATGGCCAGTCTTACTAGCTCTAGCTTTTGATTTCTTACCTAAAGTTGGTAGAACAGAGAGGAAAGAAAAGGTGACGATAGCAAGCCCCTCCCCGGCCGAGAGATCAGAGCCAGCCACCTCAGTGATAGTTTAGCTTTAATGTAAACTAGGGCAAAAAAAAAAAGGCCCCTCCAACGCTACGGTTCAACGCAAAAAAAACATAAAACGACCCTCACTATGAATGCTTATCCATGCTCAAAGCCATCATTGAAGTAGTAAGAGCTACATTGGTATCTCAACGGGTTGGTTTGGTTGCCGAAGGTAGCCCTTGTTGCAGTTGCAATCCTCGCTTTTAGTGGTTAGTCTTACTTATGCAGCGGTTGGGTACAATCGGGTGGTTTCACAGCCATATGCTTCGTCATGTTGGAACATGTCAAAAAGAATCTTCCGGTGAGCAAGTCAACCCAATACATTATTAGGTTAGGGAGCCGTATTTGAACTCAAGGGTTCCCACAATTCAAATCCGCGAACTGAGAACAACTTATTAAGGGATTGGAAAAGACGCACCAATCGTCCCAAACAACTGATTTATTAGCTTCGAAATTCCCGTGCTGCCCCGAAGCTCCGGACGGGACCCACGGAGATCGTGATGACGGCTCATGGTTGGATATCACTATGAAACATTCAAATCGACCGGACCCTTATATATTTTTGAAAAAGAGTCAAAATCATTGCCACGTCCCAAGTGAAGGCTCAGGAGGAGCGCTCCACCCGGGGCATGGGAACTTTATACCAAGTTAGTTAAATGACCGGTGCTCAGAGCATAGATCTGAGGGAAGCGGGTGGCGGCTGATGAAAGGTCTTTATATTCGAGCGCCTTTCGAAGCCAAACCATAGATGGAAGAACCCTGTACACTCCTTGCCCTAATTGGAAAAATGGAAGGACTCGGGCAGGATATTACTGAATGGAGCTTCGGGATAAAGACACTTTCTTCGTTGGGCGAACTTAGTTGTTCCCAAAGGGAGACTCTCATTGGGATGAAAAGCTAACGTTCAAGTTAACCCAGGCCCAAGAAAGCTTTAGCTTTCGAAACAATCCAATCATAAAAATATTGCATTAATTGCTATGCCACTCTTTCTTTCTGTCTTTCTTTTCTATTCTTCTTTTTGAGTTTTTGCCATTGGTTACTGGTCAAGCCATTGGAATGGAATAAGATAAGAATCTCCAGAGTTGCCGCTGCCTCTTTACTTACTCGTAACAGGCTTTCCCTCTGTTGAAGACTTCTTCTGAATGGCATAATTGTCCGCAAATGCACCTTAATCTTCAAAGAAGACTGACTCCTCCTTCTCCTGATGGATAGGTCTTTTAAAGCCTTCTTTCCTGATCTACGACCACCCTCGATAACACCGTGGCTGTGGGGACTCTAACCATTGGTATTTATAATACCACCCCCAACCCTGGACTAGTCTCACAGTGGATCAGGTTGGTCCATCTCTAATCATATTTAAACTAGTCTACCTGTAACTAGACTCCCACTGAACCAACTAACCTTATAATTAATTTAGCCCATAAAAATATCTTACAAATCGATTGTTGGGGAATTGATCCATCCTCGAATCCGAAAGGCAGAAATAACTCTGCCTCTTTGTATTTTCTATCTCTACATGCAACTCTGCCTATGCGTTTTTGTGTTCTACCCCTTGTATCCTTCTTCGAGCTTTTGGCTCGCACAGTAGTGGAACCAAAGCTTAAGGCTTGGGAGGAGAAGCGAGCGGAGTCGAAGTCAAAGGAGACGAAGGTGGAGAATACGGAATCGAAGGCGAAGGCATCGAGAGGAGGAAGCAAAAAAAAAATCATTTTGGAGAAGATGGAGTTGCTGGTTAAAGTAGTAATTTTGTTATTTCTGAATTTAAAATAACAAGGGTATAAATGTTTTTTAACATTTTAAGTTTTTTCCGTCAGTTAAGTAGGTGCAGTTAATGATGTCATAAACTTGTGGGTGGTAATTGATGTTTCAGATACTTTTTGGGTAGTACGTGAAATTTTTCCTTTATAAATGGTTTGAAAATGCTTACCAAAATTGATTATTAATCGATTTCAGTTTTTTGGTTTTTAAACGATTTCGTTGCTAGGAGGGAGAGGAAGAGAGTTAGGAACAAAATAGAGGGAAAGCCAACGAAATCATTAAAATAATTTTAATCATATATGAAAATGGACTTATTATTTAAAAGTATACCATGTGAAAAACATTAAAATAAAATTTATTTCTACAAATATAGACATTTAGCACTCATGGATTAAAGTAAAGGTATAGTCGATTTAAACAGTTCAAAATAGTAGGTTTAAACAGTTTCATTCTTGAAACCAAAATCGAACCGTTTAACTAAATGGTTTCATTTTTTAAAGCAGAATTAAACCATTTAATAATCATTTTATGATTTTGGTTTAAATGGTTTGGTTAGATTTCGGTACACTGTTTGGTTCGATTTTGGTACACAATTCGGC
Source organism: Protea cynaroides (assembly GCA_028583415.1). Taxonomy (NCBI): domain Eukaryota; kingdom Viridiplantae; phylum Streptophyta; class Magnoliopsida; order Proteales; family Proteaceae; genus Protea; species Protea cynaroides. Next base: position 82,375,297 of record CM053273.1, on the reverse strand, counting down.
TTCATTTTTTATTATGTTGGATATTGTATAACTCCGCTAGTGTTATGTTGTAGGTCTCAAGCCCAGATAAAAGAGGAGGGTTGGTACGTCAGGTCGACAACTGATACCCCCAAAAACATAGACAAACTCTTAACATGGATTCACAAACATAAGATAACCAACATAATACTAGGGTGTTCTCTGTAAATGACGCATTATACCTAGTCCCTAATATAGCAAAAAAGGGGAAAGGGCTGCCGCATTGCCTGAAGGCGGTGAAAAACTGGCTAGGACCATCACATTGGCACCTGGATGTGGTGATAAATTGGTAATGATTCTCGCACCGTGGACAAGTGTGGGCAAAGAAGCTAGTCCATAAGTGTAGGATTAAAATAGCATCTTGGAACATAGGATCTTTAACAGGTAATAGTCTAGATTTGATAGATTTCATGAGGAGAAGAAGGATTAACATAGCTTGAATACAAGAGGCTAGATGCAAGGGTAAAAAATCTAAGGCATTGGATGACTTTAAACTTTGGTGCACAAGGGATAAAAATAATAGCAACGGAGTAGGTATAATAGCGAATAAAGATTTAAAGAATGATGTGGTGTATCATAGCTCAATTCTGGACTAACCAATAGTGTGATGAACCATCATAAGAACCAATGGTTCAAGCCAGGATCTCGTAAGACCGTGCCAACAATCCAAACCAAACACATTTTACACCACAATCAGAGATAATAAAATAAATAATGGAAGTCTTTATTAATAATGAACTGAGAGTCTACAGTGATAATTAAATATTTTATAAATTATCGTCAAGAACCAAAACATAAATATAACAAACTATTACCAATCCCATAAGTTAAATATCAAAATAGAACACTAAGTGTAACTTAGTGGAAACACTCACATGATGAGTCATGCTCGTCCTCCACAGCTTGCATGTCTATAGCCACCACGTGTCTATACGTTGGCGCGCTGATATTACCTTTTGGCAGTAATACCTGCAACATCAGAAACTAAAAGAATAGGGTACGCGAGGGTTAGCTCTCCAACATGAGCTCAATGAGTAAACAAAACAATGCAACAAACATATGTATACATTCAATTCATATCTTTAGTCTGATTTTAAGTTTGCAACTATGCTATAGAAAGGATTGGTGGCCACCACACTTCTATACACGAGTATGTGAATCGACCCAATAAATCAAAAACCATTGTCGTCTCACATGCATCCACCATAGAATAGAGATAGAGCTAAAGTGTTCGGATCACACACCGCCAACACTACTCCTGATGCCCTATCCATACCAGAACGTATGCCCTTACTGGCGAGGGCTAACAAACTGGACTCACTATTAACCAATCCTTACCATCAAAATGTATCCAAGGCCTCACCCTAGCATCCCTTAGTACATCCATAAAGATAGAGCTAAAGCCCCCAGCATAGTTAAAGACCATACAGTCCGAGATCACCTCCCCTGATGCCCTACGACATAATAGTTCCGCTAAGGTAATGACGATACGACAATGTCAGTGGGTAGGACTGAGTAGAGATAGAGCTAGAGTCTGGTGGCCAGGATGAACCATAGTGCCACGTACTCCCCCTGATGCTCCACTCACATCCAACACACCAACCACACATAAGCACATGCCTATTCCTATTATCATCAACCAATATGGGCAAAACAATAACGTAAATATGCATGAACATGAATAGTAGTAATAGTGGTTGACATGTGAGATGCACGATACAAGCATTCAAGCATATAATCATTCATGGCATTATATAAATAAAATAAATGTAGCTTGTTATTAGCCTTTTAGTTTAGGTCCTGTTCCCTCACCTATAAACAATGTTTGTTCCTCTTCCAAGCTTTGAAAATTACTTTGAACTAGTTGGAAACCTAAACAATTAATGTATTTAAGTTAGGGGTTAATTTTCTCAAGTTATAGTAGTCAAAAACCTTGTTTGGTCTCAAAATATGCTTTCTGAAATTGTGTGGACAACCCTGTGGACTTGCTACATGCGACCACACGATGTGACCCCACATTATGCGGTTGACACAAACACATGCTACATGTGACCACACGATATGACCACATGATGCGACCACACAATTTCTGGAAAACTTCCTATATAGCTGTAGTTGACTCATTGGTCACTCTATGGTCGACCAGTGCTGTGATCACATAATTTCTACTTCCAATCCGAGTTCTTCCTCTTAGCTCAACAAGGGGATACACCCTATGATCATTCTATGACCATTAATTTATGGTTTCTAATAACAACTGGTACCAATCCCACTTTCATGGTTATTCCTAGAGATTTACTTAAATAATCATATGATCAATAATCCCATATCGGTTTAACATCTTCAATAGAACCCTATTCTATGCGATCTACATCTACAGAGACAAGTTCCATACCTTTAGCTTGTTGTAGAGAACTAAATCTTCTTTGCAAAACCCTTCTCTCAGCTTACTTCTCCAAATCTCCTTCCCCTTCTCTTTCTCTCCCTTTTTCTCTTAGGTTTAGGGTTTGAGATTGATTCAAAAGAGTAAAATAAAATAGAGGGATGTCCTTTATATAGAGGAGAAACCTCCATATAGAGTCCTCCAACAATTAGGAAAGAGATCCCCTTTGATTTGAAAAGTTTCCAAATCACGAAGTTTGATATGGCAATGTGCGGTCGATATGTGTGGTCACAAAATCCGTCGACCATACAAGTCCAAAACAGTTGATCACACGTGTGCGGTCTCAGCCTAGTCAGCCATACGGTCGACCATACGATGCCACCGCATAAACCAAATTTACTAGTTTGACTGTTTTGACTGGTTTGCTCACCTGACTTTGTGGTTTCTTCATACGATTGGTCCATTTAAGCTGATTATGATGGGAAGACCAGTCACGACACAAGAACTTAAGGTTAGATCGGATTCATGACGTGCGGGTCTTACAACTCCACCACCTTTAAAAGAAATTTTGTCTTCAAAATTTGTACGTATGGATCTTACATGGTGGATGTGAAAAGATTTAGTGATAAAATTATAGTCATTAAATTAGTGATGAGGAAAGAGATAGTCAATATAATTAGCGCATACACACCTCAAGTAGGATTGGATGCGAATTCGAATAGTAAACTATAATTTTAGAAACACATGAATGGATTAATGCAAGGTTTACGACAAAGAGAATAAATTATAATAGGGAGTGATCTGAATGGACATGTAAGGGAAAATCGTAGAGGTTATAAAGATGTGCATGGGGGATATGGTTTTGAAGTGAGGAATGAAGAAGGGACCTTAATTTTAGATTTTTCATGGCTTATGATTTATCCATCGTAAACAAGTACTTTAAAAAGAGAGAGGTTATGAAGATGTGCATGGGAGATATGGTTTGGAAGTAAAGAATGATGAAGGGACCTCAACTTTAGATTTTACTACGGCTTATGATTTATCCATCGTAAACACTTACTTTGAAAAGAAAGAGGAGCATCTAGTCACCTTCAAAAGTGGGCATCATAAAAGCTAAATAGATTTCTTTCTAACTAAAAGGTCTGATAGATTATTATGTAAGGATTATAAAGTTATACATAGGGAGAGCCTAACCACTTAGCATAGATTATTGATCATGGATATATATCTCATTACGCAGAGAAGTAGGAAAGGTTATGTTTTTCACCCTAGGATAAGGTGGTGGTGCTTAAAAGGAAATACCTTGAAAGCTTTTACAGATAATGTGGTCAAACAAAAAATGTGAAACTTTGAGGGAGACACTAATACAATGTGGAACGAGATAATTGATTATATTAAGAAAGTTGCTAAAGAGGTTCAAGGTGAATCGAAAGAAAAATATAATTCTTTTAAGATGTCTTGGTGGTGGGATGATGAAGTTCAAGTAGCCATTAAAGCTAAGAAAGATAATTTTAAGGCATGGCAAAAGACTAAGAATATAGAGGATCTAAAAAGATATAGACTTGCTAGAAATGAAGCCAGAAAGATTGTGTGAAAAGTAAGGGCAAAGAAATATGAAGATCTTTATAACAATCTGAGCATAAAGGAAAGAGAAAAAACTATCTATAAAATAGTTAAGATGAGGGAAAGGAAAAGTAGAGATTTAGACCATATTAGATGTATTAAAAGTGCAGATGGTATGGTTCTAGTAAGGGATGAATATATTAGAGAGAGATGAAACGATTATTTCTACAACCTACTAAATGAAGATGTCTCAGGAAATAGTACACCAGATTACTACATTATCCACCATGACCACCACAGGTCATAGGTATATATGCACAATTAGGGTGGCAGAAGTGAAAGAAGCTTTAAAAAGGATGAATGTAGGCAAAGCAACAGGCCCAGATGAGGTCCAAATAGAAATTTAGAACAGCCTAGAAGTGTATATGGAGTATCTTGGCTAATTAAGTTGAATAAAATTATGAGCTTAGGGAAAATAAGGTTTATATATAAGGAGAGTGTCCATATAGGTTAGAACTTTCGTATGGGAAGGTTTCCATGCAACAGTTGGGGAGTGAGTCCCACTAATTTCCATTCACGGATTGGAAATTGGTTGTCCGATGGCACTGTTCGTGAGATCAGATAAGCTCAACCAGTCAGATCGATCAATGTGAAAGTTATCAGTTTACGTACCTTAACCCGTGGCTTGTCATCCAACCGTTTCTTCTAGTCCGGTTATGATAGGAAGACCTGTCACAACATGATAACCCATGTTAAACCGGGTTCGTAGAGTGTGGGCTTACACAAGGTGTATCAAAAGGAAGATGTCATGCTCCTAAAGAGTCTTGGTGGTGGGATGATGAAGTTCAAGCAACCATTAAAGCTAAGAAAGATAGTTTTAAGGCATGGAAAAAGACTAAGAATATAGAGGATTTAAAAAGATATAGACTTGCTAGAAATGAAGCCAAAAAGATTATGAAAAAAATAAGGGACGAAGAAATATGAAGATCTTTATAAAAATCTGAGCATAAAGGAAGGAGAAAAAGCTATCTATAAAATAGCTAAGATGAAGGAAAGGGAGAGTAGAGATTTAGACCATGCTAGGGGTCTGTTTGATAAAAATTCTGCTCTGGATGTTAGATTTCGGTTCAAAATTTAGATTCTACTTTAGGCTACTCCAGGATTATTTGGGAGTAAAAATATGTTTGATAACACAAATTTTGTAATGGATTCCAAAGTATCTTTGGAACAGAAACATGTTTGATAAACATTATCCCCTAATCGAAGTCTAGAAAAGTGGTGGTGTGTGATGGGTAATGTGTGGTGGTGGTGATGGGAGGTGGCGGTGGTGGGTGGTGGTCATGATTGGTGGGTAGTAGTGGTGGCTAGTGGCTAGTGGCTGGTAGCAATGGTAGTTGTGGTGGGTGGTGGCGGTGGTGGTTGGTAGGTAATGGCAGTGGTGGTGGCTAGTGGGTAGTGGGTGGTGGTGGTGGTAGTTGTAGTGGTGGTAATGGGTGGTGGTGGTGGTAGTGGCGGTGGTGGTAGTGAGTGTAATGGTTATGGTGGTGGTGGTATGTGGTGGGTGGTAGTGGGGTAGAGGTGGTGGTGATTGTATTGGTAGCGATAGTGGGTGGTCGTAGTGGTGGCAGCAGTCGATGGGTGGTGGTGGGTGGTGGCGATCATCTGTGGGTGGTGGTGGGTGGTGGTAGCCATCGATGGGTGGGTGGTGGGTAGTGGTGGAGGTGGTGATGATTGTATTGGCGGTGGTGGTAGGTGGTGGTAGCAATGGTGGGTGACGGTGGCGGCGACGACGATGGTGGTGGTGGCAGTGACAATGGTGGTGTATGGTGGGTGGTGGTGGTGGTAGTGGTAGTAGTGGTGGTGGTAGTGGTGGTAGTGGTGGTGGTGGGTGGTGGTGGTGGTGGTAGTGGTGGCAGTGGTTGTATGTGGTGGGTAGTGGCAGTGGTGGTAGTAGTGGTCAAGTAAGAGTCGAACTCTTTTTCTTCTCGCAAAAACTTGGGCCAAGTATTAGTTGCTCTAAAATTTTGAATTCTGAAGCCATTTTGAATTTGGTACACTCTGTGGGAGCTCGAATCCAACCGAGCTTATCAAACACGCTTCTACTCCAAAATGGCTCCCTGGGAGCCAGAATCTATAGAATCCAAAATCTGAAGTTTTATCAAACAGGCCATAGATATATTAAAAGTGTAAATGGTAGAAATCTAGTAAGGGATGAAGACATTAGAGAGAGATGAAATGATTATTTCTATAACCTACTAAATGAAGACATCTCAGAAAATAGTGCACCAGATTGCTGCATTACCCACCATGACACCACAGGTCATAAGTATATACGTATAATTAGGGTGATAGAAGAGAAAGAAGTTTTAAAAATGATGAATGTAGGCAAAGAACCAAGCCTAGATGAGGTCCTAATAGAAATTTGGAACAACCTAAGAGTGTATATGGAGTATCTTGGCTAACTAAGTTATTCAATAAAATTATGAACTCAGGGAAAATGCCAAATGAATAGAGGAGAATTATTGTGATTTCGATCTTCAAAGACAAAGGTGATATTTAGAGTTGCAATAACTACAGAGGCATAAAACTAATGAGTCATGCTATGAACTATGGGAGAGAGTTATTGAAACCCGCTTGAGAAAAGAAACTACCATTATGGAGAACTAGTTTGATTTTGTACCATGTAAATCCACGACAGATGCTATTTACTTGCTTAAGAGACTCATGAAAAGATGTAGAGAAGGCAAGAATGACCTCCATATGATTTTTATCGATCTAGAAAAGGCTTATGATAGAGTTCCTAGGGAGTTAATCTGGCAAGTACTAGAGAATAAATGTGTTTCAAACAAATATGTGGACATAGTTAAGCATATGTACTATAATGTGGTGACTAGTCTGAAAACCATGGGGGGTCAAGGTCATGAATTTCCAATTGCAACGGGGTTACATCAAGGATTAGCTTTAAGCCTTTTTTGTTTACCCTCATTATGGATTATCTAACTAGAGATATTCAAGATGAAGTTCCCTATTATATGTTTTTCGCTAATGATATTGTTTTGATGGATGAGACAAAAGCAATGATTAATGCAAGGTTGGAATTATAGAGATCATCATTGGAATCAAAAGGTTTTAAGATAAGTAGAACGAAGACGGAGTATATGGTGTGTAACTTTAGTCACACAAAGACGGATAATGAGGTGGTGAACATTCTTGAAAGGGAGAAACAACAAAGTGATCGTTTTAGGTGTCTAGGTTCAATCATAAACAAAGAAGGTAACATAGACGACGATGTTTCATAGAGGATTAAAATAGGATGAATGAAGTAGAAAAATGCATCTGGAGTGTTGTGTGATTGGCGTATTCCTTTAAAACTTACAGAAAAATTTTATAGGACAGTCATTCGATCAGCTATGACGTATGGTGTAGAATGTTGGGCAGTTAAGAAGAATCATATAGATAAATTTAGTATAGCTGAGATGAAAATGTTAAGATATATGTGTGGCAAAACTAGGAAGGATAAGGTAAGGAATGATTGTATTATAGATGATTTGTGAGTAGCATCGATACATGATAAGCTACGAAAAAGTCATTTTAGATGGTATGGCCATGTTCAACGGTGGCCGTAGATGCTCTCTTACGGAGGAGTGATTTGGTTCAGATTGAAGGGTCTAAAAGAACTAGGGGCAGACCTAAGATGATTCTAGGGGAGGTGGTGAAGAAAGATAAGTATAGCTTAGGTCTTGCCTCAAGTATGACATCAAACAGAGCTGATTGACAGACAAGAATCCATGTAGCCGACCCCATTTAGTTGGGAAAAGGGCTTTATTATTGTTGTTGTTGTTGTTGTTGTTGTTGTTGGATATTGCATATGTATGCTGGGGTTTAGTGGTTTGATAGTTCGCGTCATGCGCAGGATCTTGGGTGGTTCAGGTCACTGGTAAGTGACCTGAGTATCATGCCCGCATCCAGATTTGGGTCGAGACAAATGGTTTTTGTGCAATTGTTGCACTCTTAATTACAGTAAGGATTTTTTTTTTTTTTGGTAGAAATTACATAACAAAAAATAGTTGAGAAACCAACAATTTATAGCAATACTAAAAAGCATATCTGCAACCAGGAGTCTGTGTGAGTGTGACTATGTTTGTGTATTATGTTTAGGTTAATTAGAGTTTAGTTTAGTGTCAGGGAAATAATAGCGAATGACACATTCAATAAATTACCGGTTTAAATGGTCCACTCCCATTCAGTTTAATAGGTGCCTAACTTGTGTGAATCCGCCAATTAAATGGTCGAAAACCTCACCGAAATGATTAACTACACAGTGCCGTAATCCAAACCAGAATCGAACCATTTACTAAATGGTTTCCCATTTCCAATGTAAACATTTTGGTTTAATTTCAGTAAACGATTTTGGTGCAAATGTTACACCACTTAATTCTTAAGTAGGCTCACAACTTAAACTTTTTTTGTGTGTGTGTAAAAAGCAATTTTATTCATGAGAGCAAGAGAGACACATTCAACCATCCATTCATTAGCCATCATTTCTTGGGTTGAGCGAATATACGCAATCATTAACTATGAAGTGGAGGTAAAAACTAGCAATAATGCATACCTTCCAGACTAGGGTGTCAGTTATTATATGATTTATGGTTATAAATCACGGAGGGATTTCAGCAAACTCAAGGAAATCTCGACCTCCTTGAGATCTTATAATTTCAAAAATCTCGGATTTTCAGCAGTGAGATTTTCGAGATCTCGAAAATCTCGGACTTTAAATTCAAATTTAAAAAAGGAAAAAAATTGTACACACCTCCTGTCACACACACATTCTCTATTCCTTGACATGTGGTCCCTATATGTGAACCGTGCAGTACCCCCTCCCATGATCCCATTAGTTGTCATGAAGGTGCCATTACACACTAGATTGTAGTTCCCCTCCCCTTTAGTAAAATATCAGTCCATGTACACCTATGTTACTTCCTGGATATTTTAAGAATCCTTGGATTCGACCTTCCCACATAATTTTAGTCCGTTTAATCTACCGTGCAAGATTTTGGCTTTGATCGGTGTTAAATGGAGCTGTTTCAATTTCTCGGTTTGGTTTTGATTATGTATGGTATATATAGAGGTCAAACCAAAATTAAACCATTTATTAAACAGTTTGAAAATACTTACCAAAACCGTTTAATATTCGGTTCGATTTAATTAAATATTAATAATCTAACATATTTAATAGTTTAATTATTCTCTATTATGTCACCAAGTCATGAATATTTAATTCATTAATACCAAAAAATAATTTCAAAGAACATTATAATTCTATGGTTTCTAACAGGTTTATCCGGTGTAATCGATATTAAATCACACCAAACCATTAAACTAAGCGGTTTCATTCTGAAAATCAAAATCAAAACTTTTATACCATAACCGTAAAATCGTTTATTAAACATTTCGATTTGATTTAAATACACCATTTGGTTCCATTTTTGACACCCTTAATTATCCCACCCACGTTATTTATGACTTAATGATTGAAAAGGAAAAGAATTTTATTTATAAATGACAACTAAGACTCAGACTCAACCCCCAATCTCTCTCTCTCTCTCTCTCTCTCTCTCTCTCTCTCTCTCTCAGACACACACACACACCCGTATACACACACACACACACACACACACGCGAACTCTTGGATCAGAACCCCTCATGTCCTCATGTTGACATAAGGAATATCCAATGGCTGTCATCCACTATGTGCGTATACCCATACATCGGTAACTGCACACAATGGTTGACTGCCACTGGATATTCTTCATGTCAACATGAGGACATGAAGGAATTAATTTCCCGAACTCTCTCTCTCTCTCTCTCTCTCTCTCTCTCCAAAGCCTAAACAGGAAACGAACTCTATTCTCTCTCTCGATGTTTACATATATAATACATAACCCAAATAGCGACTTACTTGTTCTGATACGCAAAGGCAGAGTACGGCAATATGGTGGAGGTAGAATTTGAAGAATACAGTGGCCATGATGAGATATTTTTGAAGCTTGACATCCCCACAGTCAAGATCATCAGCACCAATAATTCCTTACTACCTGTTCTCCCAATTTATTTCTACGTCGATGTCTGGATTACATCAAAAATCAGTGCTACACGAGTGGTACTGACTCCTCTTAGGGTACTTGGCATGCCAGATCCTTCATGCGACGACAGCTATTACATTCCAATTCCAAATGTTCAACACTTGTTTACTTCATCCTTGAGCTTGGAGGTCATCAGGGTTGGTTCCATAAGTGAAACTGGTACTTCCACAGGTGAGATTCTTGTGGGTAAAGCTCAAATCGATTTGTCAAAAACCTGCAAAGGAGAAGTTAGAGGGTTCTTTCATCTTCTCAAAAATGTGGGAACTGAGTGTAGCCTCCAAGGACAAATCGAAGTGAATCTGGAACTGAAATTGCTCAAGGTACTACGGTAACTGGCTTCACCCATGTGTTGGGTAGTGGTGAGCATTAATGACTATAGTCAAGACGACAACAATAGGAAGAGGGGTAAGAGAAGGAGAGATCCAAGGAAACAGCAAGTCCATCATTGATACAACCAGTGGTAAATTTTCAAGGACATGGAAGAAGAATGGATTTAGCTAAGTAATTAAGATTTAGTTTTATGCATGCATGATTCAGGATTTAATTACTAGTAGTTATAGGCTTTTGAGGGGGATTTGATAATTAATTATAACTAAATTTTATTTTGTGCTGTTATAGCTAGACTCTTGTTACTTTCTTCTTCTTAGTTTCCTTCAATAAAGTTTGATATTTTAAAGTGTGTGGTTGAGGTTGGCAATTTTGGCAACTGAAGTGGTCTGAGTAATTATTAATAATCAGGTTTGAGCCTATTAATCCTGTGACCTTGGCTGGCTTGGAAATACCTCAACCCTTATCCAGTTATAAAAGTACAATTTTAAAGTGTTTAATTAAGCGGGTTTTGTTTTGGTTCGGGATTAATCTATCTCAATTTGTCGGTTCACTCCTCTTTGGCCTTGTTGAGGTTTAGTTGGTGATCAAGCTGATGGCCAAGTGAAACTAGTCGACTAGATGTCACAAACCGGTCATTAGGCTTCAGAACCTAAACCCTAACCCTAGCCACATTTCACTATACATCAAGTTTTGCAGGCTAAACATGATTAATTAATGGATTTGAGTAGGTTCAGGCAGGTCCAGCCTGAAGTGCCACGCTTCGGTGGTACATTACTTGGCACCAGTAAGTTGAGTGAGCTGAATGGGTGGTGGTCCAAACCCAAACATGGGCCATGTCGAATCTAGGGTTTTGAGGTCTCCAAGCTTTTTATTGGTATAATCTGATAGAAAAAATCATCTCCGGTTGTCCAATCCCTCCAGCCGTGATTTAGCGGTTGGAGTTCACCCAAATCGCATCGCATCCGATGTATTGGTATACGTTTCGGGTGAACTCCAAACGTTGGATCTTGACTAGAGTCACTCACACAACAGGTAAAGACCCGACCTCTAATCTGATTGGCCTCTAGTATGTTCAGGCTTGTACGAATATTTAATTTGATGATCTATTTCAAGCATGTGGCCATAAAATCTTAATGATAATAATTACTCACTTTATCATGTAGAATGATGATAAAATTTGCCCTAATTGTAACTATATATCATTATATTTCATAACCTAAGGAAGTCATTTCATCATTGATGTGAATGTAGAAGAACTTATGTTTATGAGCATATTCGTCTATATTGCTTTGTTTAGTTAATTTTAAATGATCCAATCAAATGTTTTATGAAGAGACATATCATAGATCGAGGAAGGAAAGAAGGGAAAAAAAAAGGAGAAGAAAAAGAAGAAGATGAAGGACAATAGGGGGGAGAAGAGGAGAAAGAAGAAAAGAAAAGGAGGAGGACTCACCTTCAGACATTTTGGCACAATCTCCAATAAATCCTACATCAAAGGTTTCACTTTATTTGAGCACAAGGTTGGTACCATAAAACAAATTTAGTGGTCTTTCATAAGGTTTGAATGTTGATTTTTCTTGAAGAGGCTCATTTTCATCAAATCTCGATCGGGAATGCCCTATTGCATGCATGTTGATGTTAGGATGCTCATGTCTAATATTTTTTTATGTATGATAATTTGTTTAAATTACTCGATGATGAAGATTTGAGTGTCATATGATGATTTTGATGTTCTTGATAATTTCTACAAAGTAGATTTCTGATCTGAAAAATTTCAGATTTAGAATTCAAATTTGGGACATGCATCTCATGTGGTTTTGTTTAGATTTTGAAATCCAAATTTTTATAGGATTGATTCTCTTTGATATGTCAGAAGACTCCCCTAGAAATTTTGTTCCATTTGGAATTGAGAAAGTTCATCAAAAAATTCTCCATTGGCGTTGCTGCCCTACTCGGGTATAGTGCAAACCCCTATCAGAAAGTCTCTAAAAAAGAGGTCTTATAGCCATAATCAGAAATCAACTTCCTATAAAATTTTTAGATATGGGAGTATTCTAAAATGTGGCACTAGTTTCGGATTTTTTCAATTTTTCATTCAATTGATATGATTTTTTAATTGCATAGTGCTCTATTTTTTAATCAATTAGGATATACAGATTGGCATGACGGAAAAGTATTTTTTTCCACAATGAGAATATTCTGTTTGCACTTGTTTTCTTAATGAAATTTTAGATTTGCCAATTATCTATATGAGTATATATTTTGATTTAATTTTCATTAAGTGTTTGATTTTATACGAAATTTATGGTGCAACTGGTCAAATTCTGGAATAGACTTGACTAATGCACATATCCATACTTGTGGTATTCATTTGACCTAGTTTCGTCCCCTATTGGGATTAGATGCCCTGAGACAAAAGTTAGCTTTCTAAATATTATTTCTAAGGGTATGTTTTGAGGTTAATTCTGATATATTTAGGTCTCCATATGCCCATTGTGGTACAGTGTGACAGAATCTGTCACCATGCATGTGCATTGAATTGTGCAATATTTTTTACCCATATGTGCTCTCTGTTGGGACTCGACCCCTTCAGATGAAATGTAGCGTGTCAAGCCAACTTTCTATGAAAAAAAATAAGGCTTAATTTGAGTTACAGAGGACCTACTTATAGTCATTTTGGTATACTATGACAGAATTTAAAATCAGTTCCTAGTTTGTGCAATACTTGACACTTTGTGTGGCAATTTTGACCATTTTTAAGTCATTGTTTTTTTCGAATGTCTTCATAAAAAGTTACAGTATTTTCAAAGAACTTCTTGAGCATATGTTTTGATAATTTTGGATTTTCAAAAAGGTTTCATCGATGTCTCATTCACTATAATTAATATGCAATTGGTTGCTTGAGTGATTTGGTGAATTCTATCATGTTTGATTGCACACTTGCTACATTTAGAGTATCCACATGTCATATTTGGATAAATTACCACATTTAGAGTGCTCACATGCTTTGTTTGGATTGCTCACATACTATGTTTGCCATATCCATGTGTTGTTGTATTTGGTAGATAGATTTTTTTTGTCATATTTAGTAATATCTTGATAATTATCATATTTAGATATGCCATGTTTAAACTTACTATGCTTAGAATATAGCATAGTAAATTTTACCATGTTTAAATAGATTTTTATGGTATCATATGCCATATTAGGGAGATTTTCATAATCTTGCTATATATTGTGTTAGTTACCATAAACATCATACAGGCCATGCTTAGATAGAATATTCTATTTTTGGTAATAACTTTATTTTTGCAACACCCTAGTTGAACTGCCATATATGTACACTTCTAGAAGACAATCTAGGCATGGGGACGTGCATTTAGGCACCCACATTATTGGAAAAGGTATAATAAAAAATACTAAAAGTCTTAATAAAGAAAGAGAATGTCTTGTCAAACCTTTCAAAATTAGAACTTAGGATGAAAGGGTAGTTCAGGACGATCCCTGTCCTTCAGCATACTTCAACCTAGAATAGGTTGCTCCTTAGACCCAGAACAAGTTCTAAATTCTCAACCTAGAACAAGTTCAAAATCCTTAACTTAGAACAGGTTATTCCACCACATTTCGAACTACGCAGATTCTGATTCCTAGGGCAAACCCTAGGATACGTAGGCCATTTGGGAGAATCCTAAATTCGGATCCACACCTTAGTCCACTCGAACTGTCCATAGATCCACTAGGATATTCATCCACATTTCGACCCAGAAATGGTTATTCACATTCCAACCCAGAATGGGTTATCCACATTTCAACCCAAAAAGGGTTATCCATATTTCGACCCAGATAGGGTCATCCACATTCAGACCCAAAAAGGGTTATCTAGATTTCAATCAATCTAAATTCGGATCCATGGTCCACTTGGACTATCCACTCACCTACTAGGAATACCTAGTTTAACCCGCATGGGATACCCATTCTTAGATCCACTAGGACTATCTATCAGTCCACACGGACTATCCAAATCCTAACCCATAGGGTTTCTCATCCTTTTAAGCATAAACGTCAACTTGAACAATGAACTTAATCATGCACAAGCATAAATCACAGTCATAAACTTTAATCACACCTGAACTATGATGGTGAACCTGATTTTTGAAAGAAGTCCGAGATACGTAGGCAATCTGGTGGATCCAGATTCGGTTCAATGATATCAAACCACTTGGTTTGGTTCGATTTAATAGATAGAGTCTAGCATAGGAAAGGTATAGGAGATCGATCTCGATCGGGCGGTTTAGGTGCCTAACCCCTTCCCATAACCGTAACCTGACTCTTACCCAATCTCTGATGGACCAAAAATCCAATCTAAGGGTCACGAGTCAATCGAAGTTGTACCTTGGGGTGAGATTACACATTTCTGAGGTCCTAGACCTTAATCTAAGTAGCGACTAGACCTTAATCTAGGTGGCGACTCTCAAATCCATCGATCTTTGTCCTCACAGGTTGTAGAGATTTATATGTGGTCAATCCTTGCGAGGTGAAGACTGTACAGGACCTAAAGGTGGCTAGGATGCTGAATTTGGAGAAGAAAAGAAGAAAATTGAAGTTGGTGACTAAGGTATTTTGGAAACATCCATTGGAGAACTGGTCTGAAGTTAACATTGATGGATGTAATCTTGAAAATCCTGGGGAATCGGGAGGAGGAGGTGTAATTAGAGACATGTTAGGTAAAGTTCTACTTGCTTTCGCAGAGTATCTTGGTGTTCAAAGTATCTATACAGCAGAGATTATAGCCTACGAGGGGTGATGGAGGCTAGAAAGTTGGGATTCATGAAAATCTTGTTAGAGAATGACTCTAATTCAACTAGGCTGAGCTTGAGATCAGGATCATTACCATGGGATATGATGCAGTTATGGCCGGCAATTCTTGGGACGCTGAAGGATTATGAAGTGTGCTATACAAAATTGTTTTCATGAAATAAATACAGTTGCTAATTGTCTTGCTAAAAGGGCAGCTTCTGACAGGAGTTCTAGCATATGGTCAGAGTGCCCTATGTTTATGGCAAGAGAGGTGGTTTTGGGATGCTTCCCAACTACCACATTACAGATTTTTGTGACTTTATGTTTCTCTATTATGTGTCCTATGGGGACTCTATCGATGGTAATGTCGAAAGTGGAGTTACATCTAGAAGGATACAAGTTATATTGGTCCCTATTAGGCCCTACTAATGGCCATGCCGAAGGTAGGGTTTTACTAATGGGAAACTTGTAATTATTTTCCTCTTTTCATTAATATAATCAAATTGCTGACTTTTAGCAAAAAAAAACTAATAGAGGACCAGATCGATTTGGAACATGACCAATACCATGGTGCCAAGAAATATAAATGAATCAAAAGACTAGGAATGTTGGATGTACTACTCCTTGCATTTTAACTCATTTGTCTGAACTGATATTCGAACTCAATTGAAATATCCATCGTATATCTAAAGTGTTTCTCTTCTTGACACCGATCCGGTGGCAATTGATGTGCATCGGATTGTGTAAAAACCTCTCACTTCTCCTGTTTGTCTCAAAAATCAAAATATCTCATGTATATTGAGGTTTCTGTAATAATCAAATGACATTCCATGAAAGGAAATTGAAGTAAGTGGACAGTTCACAAAGACTAATTTCATATAGAAAGACCCATATCAAAAAGCATCAATTGAATTTAAATATCATCCGATTCACATTTAATTCTTAGCTATTAGTCTTCTTCTAATCTTGGCAATCACCTCTCATCCCTGGTCAGATTCAGCTGTGCTACCCTTACCCTGTAACTCCACTATGCAATCTTGGCACCGTTTCATCCATCAAATCTCATACTTGAACACACTAAGTTTGAAACTGCCAAGGAAGAAGAAAAGTAACAAAAATCGAGGAAGTAGATTGTTTGCGATTTTACAATGTTAGCCCCAAAGTTGACCGGTTCATGGTTTCAAAACCAGAAGACATAATTAACGTCATTATTAGCTGCAGACATATAAAAGATCAGGGGAATATATTTTAGGTTACAGCTAAGTCTATTACCTAGTCAGCAACCAGAAAACTTTTGCTGAGGGTAAAAATTATCTTGTCAAACCAAGATATATCACATGGTAGATCAAACAATAACCAAATTTTGTACACATGTTGAGCAAATGGTCCGTTGCTCATCTTTCAAATTTGTTTCGACCCAGATCCGTCCTGTGGGTCCATCGAGCTTACTAGACCTGCAAGACAAGCAAAGGCAAGGGGAGGCGGGCCGGATGCCCTGGGTCCACTCCGATGCCAAAGTTAGGGTTCTGTAAATAGTCAGTGGACTCAGTGTCGAGCCCACGAAGATATTCTAGAAAGATATGTGGGGTAAGATGAGATTCTCCGTCCCAGGTGTCAGAGCGTTAATCTCAAGAATGAGTAGTGAGTAATAAATATTCTTGTACCTGAAATCTCAGGATTTGCCCTATTTATAGTGAATAGTGTATATTTTTCAAATGCCGCTTTTACCCTTTGCTCTTGTATTTGAGTTGGTGAAGGAGTTTTCTGGCGTCGAATAAGGGATCTCCACATGGCCCCTTTTTGTCGAGTCCTACGTGTCGAGGTTGTATTATCCACGGGGTATAATTCCCTAACAAAATTCAACCCTATTGGAGAAACCAAGGGGAAGAATAAGCTTTGAAAATATTAGACAATGAAGGGTGCATGCAAATACATAGACAGTTGAAAATATATCGTGCATAGGTAGATTCGTATCTGATTGAATTTGGGATCGGCATCCTCTGAAGCACCCATAAGTGCTTCAGAATGGAGAGCATCCCTTAGATGACTGCCACATGGAGTTGGATACATCTAGTGGTAATAGATCAAAACCTGCAAAATAAGAAGGCAAATGAATCATACATCATATCAAATGGAAAGAATGAGAAATAAATTTAAAAAAAAAACTCCATCGTTTGTAAGAAAACAAGGAAGAGGAACGCACCCAAGAGTAGTAGAAAAATTTCCAACAGAGTCCTCTGCTATTGCACTTACCGGCTGGACTCGTTTTCTCACACCGTTCATTCTTCTACAGGAGGTATTCTTTATGGGAGGAATTCTTATCCCTGTCTTTTGATGGCTTCATTGTTTCAGTTCAAATATTTTGATGGTTCTGCATTGTGCATGAGCGTTGGACCTTCGTGTCAACAAATGTGGTGAATCGGGAGATGGCACTGTCAAACCATTACACCAGACTTGATTAATGAACTTCATTATTGCATACATGTGCATGTGCATTTGACTTGATTCCTCACTAAGCTGGGATGTGAGCTCACCCCCGTATCGATACTCTTTTTCAGATTCTGATGCAAGTACACTATCGATGGCGGATTTCATGGACTTCCCCCACTGTAGACACCAGCACTACTGGGAAGCCGCTGAGGAGGACCATGTTGAGGGTTGCGTCTGCAATGACTACATTTACGGGCCTTGATGCGGCATCTCTATCTCTCTCTCTCTCTCTCTCTCTCTCTCCCCCCTAGATCTATAGATAGACTATATAGTTTACTCTTCATAGGTTTTTTTCACAAATCAATTCTTTTTGGGATGATGTATATACAGTATATTGTTTATGTTTTGAGGGATGAATGTTATTCGATAATTCATAATTATTTAATACAATATCATTAGTTGGCATCAGTTTACTTCAGTTGATTTATGATTATGCTTCCATTGCTATATTTCCTTCCATTTTATTCTGATTATGTTGGATATTGCATATGTATACCGTGGTGTGGTGGTTTTGATAGTTCACGTCATGTATGTGATCTTGGGTGGTTCAGATCACTAGTAAGAGACTGAGTACTACGCCTGTATACAGAAATGGGTCGTGACAAATGGTTTTAGAGCAAATGTTGCACCCTTAACTACAATAGAGATTTTTTTTTTTTTTGGGTAGAGAATACGTAACAAAAAACAATTGAGAAACCAACAATTTATAGCAACAGTAGAAAAAGCTTGTCTGTAACCAAGAGTCCGTGTGTGAGTGATTATGTTCATGTCATGTTTAGGTTAAATAGGGTTTAGTTTAGTGTTAGGGAAATAATAGGGAATGACCCATTCAAGAAGTTACCGGTTTAAATGGTCCACTCCCATTCGGTTTAATCGGTTCCTAACCTGTGTGAATCTGCTAATTAAGCAGTTCAAAACCGCACCGAACGAATTAACTAAATGGTGTCCTAATCAAAACCAGAATTGAACCATTTACAAAACGGTTTCCCAGTTCCAATGTAAATGATTTGATTCAATTCGATTCTGGTCTTTTGGACCAAATGTTACACCTCTTAAGTCTTAAGTAGGCCCTGTGTGAAAATCATTTTATTCATGAGAGCAAGAGACACATTCAACCACCCACCATTAGCCATCATTTCACGGGTTGAGCATGTAAGACCCATGTCAATCTAACCCGGTCTTACCACCTTGAACCAGGTTTACCCATCATGGTCGAGTCAAATGGACCAAGGGCGTGAAGGAGATCGAGATTTCAAGTATCAAATCGACCCAAAAATACTTAATTTAAGGGGAGGGTCGCATACCCAGCCAAGGAGGGTCGAACCCCCCAAAACAGAAAGTCAGACCTTCGCTTTGAAGGGAGGGTCGGACAACTTAGAGAACCTAGGGTCGACGGGATCATCGACCCTCAGTTGCCTCCGAAACTGAAATTAGGAAATTTCTTAATTTTCGATTTGGATTCTTTCCTAATCTCAAAGGGACTTATTTAGGATGTTCCTACTCTATTTAAAGGACGTCCCTAAGCCTCTTTCACTCCTTTCACAACCCTAATTGAATTGAGAGAAAGAGAAGAGAAGGAAAAGAAGAAGAAGAGAAGCAAGGAAGAGAATTTAGCCAAAAGAAAAGAATTGCAGAGAATGAGTATTCTTCTCAGGTATGGATACTAATTCCATGAGTTTCTACAGACCTTAGGTTAGATATTGATGAGAGTGTGATCTCGGCGAAACCCAAACCATCAACCCATGGTTAGGTTTTCATGGAAAACCATAGGAAAATGCATGAAAGCTATTTAGGTGGATGATTCATGGTTCCAGACCATGGAATGTAGGAGCAAGCCATAGGATCCCAAGCACGAAGAATGGACTAAAAGAGGGAAATTGACCAAAGTACACCGAGGGTCGCACCGAGGGTCGATGACCATCCGACCCTAGGTGATCCTAACTATCGACCCTCAGTGTTCGGGAAGTTCAGAGTTTGGGGGAGGGGTCGCACCCAGGGTCGATCAGGACTCCGACCATACCTCCGACCCTCAGTTAACAGAATGGTTTTTAAATTCAGAATTAATTCTAATTAAATTCTATCGACTTTGTTAGGTCTTCTAGCAATACAATAATAATATAAAGGTGATTATAAAACTTGGAAAAGTATTTATTAGCAAGCTAAGGTGAGGAAACATAACTCTAAACTAATTGGTTAATAACAAACTATTTTCCTTTTCTTGAGTCCAATGCTATGCTTGATTCTATGCTAATATGTTTGTAATGTGCATACAACATGTCATCCAATATTTCTATTACTTGTTCATGCATATTTACTTTATTGTTTATAACATGATGATGATGATGATGATAGGAATAGACATATGATTGTATGTGTGTGGTTGGTGTACTTGATGCGAGCGAGTATCAGGGGAGGTGTGATGAGAACGTCAATAAATGTTAACCTTTGGCGGGTCTCAGTACTTTAGCTCTATCTCTAACTCAAGTCTTGTGCATTAGCATCGTCGTATCGCCATTACTTTAGCAGAACTATTATGTCGTAGAGTATCAGGGGAGGTGGTCTCGGTCCTTGTAGTCTCTGACTCTACTGGGGGGCCTTGCTCTATCTTTATGGACATTCTAAGGGATGCTGGGGTAAGGCCTTGGATACACTGTTTGGAATTAGGATTGGTTAGTTGCGAGCCCAGTTTCCAAGCCCTCGCTAACAGGGGCTTAAGTGTTGGTATGGCACTATATAGCAATAAATGTTAACATTTGTTATATAATGTTCATAATTAGGGTGGATGGGGACAACGATAAACGTTAACTTTCGGGCGAACTTCCACACCCTGTGTATAGAGGCGGGGTCAATAAACGTTGACCTTTGACCACCCAACCTTTCTATTGCGCATTGCAAACTATAAACCAGACCAAAGATATGAATTGATTGCATGCATATGAAATGTTGCATTGTTTTGTCTACTCACTGAGCCGTGATGTGTGCTCACCCCCTCGACGTCGAATATTTTTAGTTGATGATGCAGGTTATATCGTTGAAGATTATATGAATGCTCCAGTATACGGGAACGTAGCGGCGATGGAAGCTGAAGCTGAAGTAGATACACATGACTCCTCTTGCGAGTGCAACTCATGTGTATTCGATTAGATATTTTCTAGATTTTCTTTATTTAGATTTAATAAAGACATGTATTTGATAATTATTTATGTCTCAGTTGATACGGAATAATTTGCTACTTAAATATTAATATCACAGTAGATTCTCAGTTCATTTTATTATAAGACTTCCGCTATTGTGTATTTACTCTGATTATGGTTATGGATGTATGGGGTTCAGATAACACGGAAATAGCCTACTCGAGATCCTGGTTGACCGTTGGTTTATTAGCAATTCATCACACCATTCTGAATAGTGCGGAATTGGGATGTGACAGAGCAAATACAAGCAACCATCAACTATGAAGTGGAGGAAAAAACTGGCAATAATGCATACCTTCCAGACTAGGATGTCAGGTACTAAATGATTTATGCCTTATGGTTCTAAATCTTGGAGAGATTTTGGCAAACTCAGGGAAATCTCGACCTCCTTAAAATTTTATAAATCTCATAAATTTCCATCTTTATATGTTCGAAAAAGGTGGTTCTCAGTGAGATATCGAAAATCTGGGATATTAAACTCAAATTTAAAAAAGGAAAAAAGGTTGTGCACTCCTCCTCTCACACACTCTCCCCTTCCGACACACACACTCTATTCCCTACATGTGGCCCCTATATGTGAACCATGCCTTCCAAACTAGGATGTAAGTTACTATATGATTTACGGTTCTAAATCTCAGAGAGATTTCAGCAAATTCATGAAAATCTCGGAGAGATTTCAGCAAATTCGCAGAAATCTTGACCTCCTTGAGATCTCATAAATCTCAAAAATATCGAAAATCTCCATCTTTATATGTTCAAAAAAGGTGGTGTCTCAGTGAGACAATCGAGATCTCAGAAATCTTAAACGTTAAACTCAAATTTAAAAAAATAAAAAGGTTGTACACACCTCCTCTCATACACTCTCTCCTCCCGGCACACACATCCTATTCCCTGACATGTGGCCCTATATGTGAACCATGTCTTCTAAACTAGGATGCCAGTTACTATATGATTTATGGTTCTAAATCTCGAAGATATTTCGACAAACTCACTGAAATCTTGACCTCCTTGAGATCTTATAAATCTAGAAAATTTCCATCTTTATATGTTGAAAAAAGGTGGTATCTTAGGGAGATTTTCGAGATCTTTGAAATCTCAGACGTTAAACTCAAATTTAAAAAAAGAAAAAGGTCGTACACACCTAGTCTCACACACTCTTTCCTCCTGACACACATACTCTATTCCCTGACATGTGAACCATGCCGTCCAAACTAGGATGTCAGTTACTATATGATTTATGGTTCTAAATCTCAGAGAGATTTCAGCAAACTCACAGAAATCTCAACCTCCTTGAGATCTTATAAATCTCAAAAATATCAAAAATTTCCATCTTTATATGTTCAACAAAGCAGTGTCTCAGTGAGATTTTCAAAATCTCAGAAATCCCGAAAGTTAAACTCAAATTTAAAAAGGAAAAAAGTTATACACACCACTCACACACTCTCTCCTCCTGACACACACACTCTATTCCTTGACATGTGGCCCCTATATGTAAACCATGCCTTCTAGACTAGGATGTCAGTTACTATATGATTTATGGTTCTAAATCTCTGAGATATTTTGGCAAACTCATGGAAATCTTGACCTCCTTGAGATCTTATAATTCTCAGAAATCTAGAAAATTTCAGAAATTTGCATCTTAATATGTTAAAAAAAGAAGGTATCTTGGTGAGATTTTCAGGATCTCGAAAATCTCGGACGTCAAAATCAAATTAAAAAAGGGAAAAGGCTGTACACGCCTCCTCTACACTCTCTCCTCCCAACACACACAAGCTATGGACTAGGATCCTCTGTAGTGAGGATCCCCTGTACTGAGCTATAGTGAGGATCTTGTGAGGACAAAGATGGGATGGATTTTGGGGAGTCGCCACCTAAATTAAGGTCTAGGACCTCAGAAATGTGTAATCTCACCCCAAAGTAAGACTTCAATTGACTCGTGACCCTTAGATCAGCTTTTAGTCCATCAGAGATTGGGTAAGCGTCAGGTTACGATTATGGGAAGGGGTTAGGCACCCAAACTGCCCGATCGAGATCTGTCTCCTATACCTTTCCTATGCTAGACTTTATCTATTAAACCGAACCAAACCAAGTGGTTTAATATCATTGAACTGAATCTGGATCTTTCCAGATTGCCTAAGTATCTCGGACTTCTTTCGAACATCAAGTTCACCATCGTAGTTCAGGTGTGATTAAAGTTTGTGACTGTGATTTATGCTTGTGCATGATTAAGTTCATTGTTTAAGTTGAAGTTTATGCTTGAAAGGATAAGAAACCTTATGGGTTAGGATCTGGACAGTCCATGCGGACTAATAGATAGTCCTAGTGGATCTAAGAATGGATAACCCATGCGGGTTGAACTAGGTATTCCTAGTAGGTGAGTGGATAGTCCAAGTGGACCATAGATCCGAATTTAGATTGATTGAAATCTGGATAACCCTTTCTGGGTCTGAATGTGGATAACCCTATCTGGGTCGAAATATGGATAACCCTTTCTGGGTCGAAATGTGGATAACTCTTTCTGGGTTGGAATGTGGATAACCCATTCTGGATTGGAATGTAGATAACCCATTCTAGGTTGGAATGTGGATAATCCTTTCTGGGTTGAAATGTGGATAACCCTTTCTGGGTTGGAATGTGGATAACACTTTCTGGGTCAAAAAGTGGATAACCCTTTCTAGGTTGAAATGTGGATAACCCTTTCTGGGTTGGAATGTGGACAACCCATTCTGGGTTGGAATGTGGATAACCCTTTCTGGGTTCGAATGTGGATAACCCATTCTGGGTTGGAATGTAGATAACCCTTTCTGGGTCAAAATGTGGATAACCCATTCTGGGTTGGAATGTGGATAACCCTTTCTGGGTTGGAATGTGGATAACCCTTTCTGGGTCGAAATGTGGATAACCCTTTCTGGGTCGAAATATGGATGGATATCCTAGTGGATCTATGGATAGTCCGAGTAGACTAGGGTGTGGATCTGAATTTGGGATTCTCCCAAATGGCCTACGTATCCTAGGGTTTGCCCTAGGAATCAGAATCTGTGTAGTTCGAAAAGTGAACCATGGATCCGAATTTAGATTGATTGAAATCTGGATAACCCTTTTTGGGTCTGAATGTGGATAACCCTATCTGGGTCAAAATATGGATAACCCTTTCTGGTTCAAAATGTGGATAACTCTTTCTGGGTCTGAATGTGAATAACCCTTTCTGGGTTGGAATGTGAATAACCTTTTCTGGGTCAAAATGTGGATAACCCTTTTTGGGTCGAAATGTGGATAACCCTTTCTAGGTCGAAATATGGATTGATATTGTAAGACCCGTATCGAACTAACCGGTCTTACCACCTTGTACCAGGTCTACCTATCATGGTCGAGCCAAATGGACCAAGTGCGTGAAGGAAATAGCAAGACCAGGTATGAAACTGACCCAAAAATAGTAAAATAGGGGGTAGGGTCGCATACCTAAATAGGTAGGGTCGATCCCACCTCATCAGGAAGTCAGACCCATGACTTTTAGTCCTAGGGTCGGACAACTGAAACCCTAGGGTTGAGGGGATCTCCGACCCCCTCATCGACCCGAAGATCACCGACAGAAACCGTAAATAGAAAACTTTCCTAAATTCAAGGGGATTATTTCCTAATCTCAATGGGACTTATTTTGGGAGGTTTTCCTCTATAAATAGGACGTCCCTTAACCTCTTTCACTCCTTTTGAAACCCTAAAAGAAAGTGAGAGAAAGAGAAGAGAAGGAGAAGATAAGGAAAGTTGGAGAAGAAGACTAAAGAGAAGAAATTCAGAGAAACCTCTGGATCTCAGCAAACCTCAGGTATGGATATGCTTTCCATGAATTGTTTAAGACCTTAGAATAGTTCATGAAGAGGGTATGATCTAGGAGAAACCCAAATCATCCATCCATGGGAAGATTTTAATGAAATCCATGGAGGGAATCATGGTAGACAAAGTAAGGAAGTAACCTGGAGTTTTAAGCCATAGAACAAGCATAGAATGGACTGTGGAAGTAAGCCAAAGGACCCAAACATGAAAGATTAGACTGTAGAATGAAAAGGTCGACTCAAACCACGTGCGGTCGCACGTAGGGTCGATTGGGAATCGACCCTACCAGACCACAGGATCGACCCCTAGCTTCCAAGAAGTCCAGGGAAGCTGCGGTCGCACCTAGGGTCGATGGGACAACCGACCCTAGCATCGACCCTATACCCTGGGGTCGCATAAACCTGCGACCCTAGCCTTACAACAAGCATAAAACTGTCAGAATGAATCCTAATTAAAATCTATCGACTTG
This sequence comes from Protea cynaroides, assembly GCA_028583415.1. Lineage (NCBI taxonomy): Eukaryota > Viridiplantae > Streptophyta > Magnoliopsida > Proteales > Proteaceae > Protea > Protea cynaroides. The sequence goes on along the minus strand of CM053273.1, from coordinate 82,350,079 downwards.
TTAGGTTTTCCTATTGATATAAAGGTGATTCTTAGAGCTTGAAAGAGGATTTACACTCAAACAAAGGTGAGGGAACAAGACCTAAACTAATTGGTTAATAATAAACTATTTTTATTTCTTGAGTCCAATGCCATGATTGATTCTATGCGTGTATGCTTGTAATGTGCATTCAACATGTCATCCAATATTCCTGCCATTAATGTTATGCATATTTAATTTTATTTTATTTATAACATGATGATGATGATGATGCTAGGAATAGGCATGTGAATGTATATGTGTGGTTAGTGTGCTTGATGCGAGTGGAGCATCAGGGGGAGGATGTGATATTGTGGTGTGTTTTGATCACCAGACTCTAGCTCTATCTCTACTCAAGTCTTGTCCACTGACATCGTCGTATCGCCATTACCTTAGCAGAACTTAAGGGTGTCAAAATGGCCCGACCGAAACACGACCAGCCCCCGGTATAGCCCCCCCACCTTTAATGGGTGTCTCACCGCTCAACACCCCTCCGACATCGCTTCCGCGACCACCGCAAGACCACCAGACAACGGCGGTAAGGACAGGCTGGTTACTCACGAGACCGCCACGTGGCGCCACCGTGTGTGCCTCACTCAATCCCTCTTCGACCTTCCGACATAGTTTCCGCGACCACCCCAACGCGATAAGGATCGGTATTGTTTCTAGGTAGGTAAGGATCGGTTCTTGTTTTTATTCTTCTCGTTTTTTTTTTTTCCTTTTTTGGGAAGTTTCTTTTCCCCTCTTTCATCTCCGATTCTCCAGCTTTGGGATGATTAGAAAACATTTCAGAGGTTGTAAGAGGTGAGCCCAAGACCAAAGAATCCAAAAATGGCCGAAACAGACTCAACTTGGAGATTCCGTGGTCGTGAGGTTGATTTGTCGTGCGGCTGATGGGATATGCACCATCAACCGCACCCATCTCCGCACCTCCTTCAGATATTTTGGTTGTTTTGATGGGAGTTGTCCCAAACCCCTAGGCCTAGGGATGTTTAAGAGATGTTTTGGGGGATATAATGGAGATCTTTTGAGAGATGTTTATGACATTTTTCTCACCTAATGACTTCCAAAGACTATGATATGCATAGGTGATATCGAAATGTGATTTTTGAGGAACTTTATCTAGAATGAACAATTTGAGCAATTCTTGGGCAGCAAGGTAAGTGGTACTATAGGTGATATAAATAGATGTTCCTCATGATATTTTCAGGTGATTTATATGATCAATATTATTTGTGATTAGTGATTCCAATTATGTGAATATGATCTCATATTGCTGAAAATTTCTTTTTCCCTCTTTCATCACCGATCAAATCGACTTGGGTGATGAATGATGGCCACACCAATACTCTTTCAGTCTTTCTATTTAAGTTAAAGATGGAAGAAGAGAGAGAGAGAGAGAGAGCGAGAGAGAGAGAGAGGTGGAGAGTGAGATAAGGAACTTGATGAAGGTATGGATATCAGCTCTCGTATCTCTTTGCCACTTGTTATTATATACTAGCTTTAACAAGTCAATGAGTGCAGAATAAATTGGAATTCTCCTCCCTATCTCTCCTTCTTCACATTCCTTCCAAGATTTTGAATCAAGTTGAGGAGAGATCACAATTCAACAAATGACAATTTTTTTAGATGAGAGAACCAACTTAATAATTTACAAAATTAAATAAAAATGCAAAAGGTTACCGATTGCTTGAACAGAATCAAATTTGACAAGCCAAAACCCCGAAGTTGTGTAATTTTTCTACTTTGGTTTCTACTTTGTTGGAGATTTATGTCGACCATGCTTTATATTCTAACATTTTTTTTCGGGTTCCCATTGAATTCGAGTGGGACTCCTAGTTTCAAACGATACTAGCAATGAAAGCTAGGATATTCGTAGTAATCTCTTCAACTATTATAATTTTTATATGCTTTAATTTCTTTGAGTAGATTTTATTAATAATGAAGTGTTATTGTAGTTTGACTGTTTGAGTAATAAATTATTCTTTATAGGAATGTCAACTCCAGTAATGAACTACCCCGGAGATATAATGGAGGGGTAGGGACACCAAATGTTGATGATTTATCCGATGATGGACCTTTGCTTATGCCTCGTGATTCGAGATCCGTAGTTCTCTACCTAAAATGTGGGAGAGAAGAGAAAAGTACTGTTTGTATTTAAAGTCATTCCCTGGGACAAATATACATGGAGTGCAAAATATTATGGGCCACCAATATTTGGACGCCCTAATCTGACAAAAAATATAAAAAATGATGTTGGGTAAAAGGAGGGGTGGAAATAATTCGTAGGGCATCAGGGGAGGTGGTCTCGGACCGTGTAGTCTTCGACTCTGTCGGGGGGCCTTAGCTTTATCTCTATGGACGTATTGAGGGATGCTGGGGTGAAGCCTTGGATATACTGTTTGACATTAGGATTGGTTAATTACGAGCCCAATTTGCAAGCCCTCGCCAACAGGGGCTTACGTATTGGTATGGGTAGAGTATCAGGGGAAGTGTGATGCGGTGCGGTCCTAAGCACTTTAGCTCTATCTCTATTCCATGGTGGATGCATGTGGGACGGAAATAACGATATTCATTGGGAGGCTTCACACTCGTGTATAGAGGTGAGGCGGCCACCGAACCTTTCTATAGCACATTGCAAACTTATATACCAGACCACAGATATGATTTGAATGCATGCATATGTTTGTTGCATTGTTTTGTTTGCTCACTGAGCTGTGATGTGTGCTCACCCTTTTCGAATTCGAATATTTTTAATTGATGATGTAGGTACCACTGTGGAAGATTATATGAATGCTTCTGTGTACGGGCACGTGGTTGTGATGGAGGCTGAAGATATAGTGGAGACGCATGACTCCTCATGCGAGTGCAACTCATGCATTTTTTATTAGATTTTTATTTGAACTATTAAGGAAATGTAATTTGATATTTTATTTATTTATGTCTCGGTTGATACAACATAATTTGATATTTTATTTATGAATATCACAGTTAGATTCTCAGTTCATTTAATATTAAGACTTCCGCTATTGTGTATTTATTCTGATTATGGTTGTGGATGTGTATGGTTTAAGTTAAATGACAGCCTATTAGAGATCCTGGTTACACCGTTGGTTTATTAGCGGTTCATCACACCGTTCTGAATAGTGCGGAATTGGGGTGTGACAACTTGGTATCAGAGCTCTCAGGCCCTATCTCTTAAACCAGAATACTACCACAAAAGTTGTGAACTGAGATAGGATAAAATTTAAAAATTGTAATAATAACACACCTTAAGCATCTGTGTTGTTTGAGACAAAAATTGAAAGAGAATAATGCATCTATTAAATGAGAAACAAATTCATATACACCCGAATAAAAAAAACAAACGTATATACACATGTCTAAAGTGGAGTATAGTCCACAATCTGGACAGTTACTTTGTAGTACAAAAGAAAAATAAAAAAATACATCAGGAAGCTGGAGGTGATGGGGGAGGCGGTGCCTCGCGGTCTCTGTCATAATCCTCAGCATAGACTCTAGTCAACCAAGCTACCTGAGTCTGGATCGTCTGAAGACTAGCTGTGAGATCAGCAACCCGCTAATCAGTCACGTGCTGAGCATCTAGAAGCTTTCTCACCCTCAGATCAGACATGCGCTGAGCCTCTCTATCTCACGCAGTATCCACATCATGTCATCAGAAGGTGGGTGTGAAGGACCAGCTGCATGTGAAGGACCAGCTCCCGTAGTATGTGTAGTTGATGGAGGAGGTATGGAGTCCACATCCATGTACAAACGATCATCATCCCCAGCAATCCAGAGGTGATGAGAAGGATTTCTCCTGAATCCTCTCATCCACCAAATCAACACCCAGGCGGGTAAGCAATGTAGTGATCAGGCGTCCATAAGGCAGGTTGCCTACCTGACCTAGCAGTGTGGCACTGATCATCATCCGCATAATAATATAAGGGAGGAAAACAGGCTGCCTAGTGCAGATACAGTAGAGTAAGAACTGGGTCAACTGGGAGATCCTCTCGTAGTGCCCACTCTGAGGTATCAGGTTGTGTTGAATGATCTTACAGTACACCCGAGGCTCTGAACGTAGGTAGATCGCTTTCATCTCCCAGTGACCCTCTCTGATAAGCTGACGGTCTATCTCAGCCCTCATCTCCAAGGAAAAGAACTGGGGCTCTCTGGGGGCACAGTACACCAAGGGGCCGTCGTATGAAATGCCCAAGAGGTCCGCTAACTGCCGATAGTCAAAGGAAACCTCTACTCCCTTGACGTAGCTCGTGATCCTGAGCTCTCTACCCCTCTCAGTATCATTGTGATCTCCCACCACCTGGAGATTACAATAAAACTGTCTCACCAAATCTGAATGGGTACAGGCATCGTAGGTGATCACGGGAAGCCAGTCCATGTCACCAAAAGCTCTCTCTACATCGAATAAGGCTAGACTAGCCAAGTCCACACGACGACCTCCCCCTACCTTCTTACGAGTGTAGCGGGCATACTGCGCCTCAGCCTCGTTAGAACGGAAACGAAGTCGTGAACCCTAGGTACTTTGGTACGAGCCATATTATCTGCAAAAACAAAGAAAAACAGATAATGGCTTAGTAAAGATGAAAAACCCAAAAATTTTGGCATTATAACGACATAAATTGGTCAAAAGCCTCACTTTTCACCCATACACGTGGGCAGGAGGACTTATATAGGTTCTAAACTATCCTGTAAGACTCATACAGTTGGAAATTTTATCTAAGGAGATTGAATTTGAAGAAATTTCTAGAAAATAAAAAATCTCGACAAATTAGGGCAAAAAGGGAAAATTTCAAGTTTCTCGATAACCAACCGATGAAACTCAAATATTTTTTAGGGCTTTCGTCTACTGAGTCACCAACAACAAAAGCCCCCAATAAAAATTGAATTTTTTACGGTTGGAAAAAGTTTAATTTGAAGAAAACGATATAAACGAGCAAAAACCTAGTTAAGAAACCCTAAAAACATGAAACCGTAGAGAACATACATGTAGAGGAGAAGTAGACGTCGAAAAGAGAAGAAAAAATCACCAATGGGTCGGAGTTGTCACTGTAGCAACTCAGAGGAACGAGCCGAGTCGGAAAGGAGGAGAAGGAATGAGAAATGGATCCAAAAATCGAGATTAAAAACCTGATTTTCAATCCTAGGGTCGCATAATTCGACCAAGACATTCGACCCTACCTCCGACCCCCTCATCGACCCTAGCCTCTCGGTGATCTGACAGAGAACTAGGGGTCGATCCTAGGGTCGGACACCCATCGACCCTAGGCTCTCGGTAAGTAACAATGATTCTTAGGGTCGCATAATCTAGGGTCGGACATCCATCGACCCTACCATCGACCCTATGATGGAAAATACAGTATTTTTGACAGAATGATCTGAAAATTTTGAAAATATCATTGACTAGTGGATTCAAATATGAGAATGAAGTATATGATGATTGCCTCACGTATTTTATGATTTTCAGGCATTACCACTACTAGAGCAGATAATGGCTGGACGCAGAGTGACCAAACAAAGCCGTAACTCTATTCCACCACTACCACCTGTGGAGGAAGACAGCCATATACATCCTGAAACACAGGAGAATCTGAACACGGCATCGTCTGTAATTAATTGGCAGACAAATCGTACAAATCTGCCAGCTCCACCTATAGACCTGGCTACAGCTATAATGAATTTGGCACAACAGTTGCAGCAAATACAACAGGTACAAGCTACTATGCAAGCTGCCATAGGCATGGCTTTTCTAGCTGTACAGACGACACCGATGCCAGCAGGACAGGCAAGCACAGTACCAGGGGGAAGTAACACAGTACCCCACGCACCTCAGGCTCCTATCATGCAGGCTCAAGTACAAAACCCTGAAGTAGCTCCAGGTGGATATCAATACCAACCACCTATGTATGGGGCTTATGTTCCTCATCAACTAGACCATTCCAGACTAGTTGAGCATTTTCTGCAGATGAAGCCCAAGGAGTATAGTGGTAAGCCAGCTAATCCGTTGTGGCCAGCACACTGGATCGATGAGATTGAGAGGAATTTTACGATGATGATGGTAAATGAAGAGGAGAAAATATTGTGTGCAACGTTCATGCTGAAAGGCGATGCAAACTACTGATGGAAGTCCACACGGACGTATCTGTTGACAAAGCACGCCCAACTGACCTGGGATATATATAAGGAGGCATTCTTTGAGAAGTATTTTCCTAGGAGTTTCAGAGATTCTATAGAGAAAGAGTTCCTGAGTTTGTATCAGGGACAGATGACGGTCGATGCATATCAACAGCGTTATGAGGAGATGTTCTTCTTTGCACCAGTCAGTATGCAAGCGGAAGATACAAAGACCCGAAGGTTCGTCACGGGACTTAGGGGAAGCATACGTGAACATGTTCTGGGACTTGAGAAGAAAATCTACAATGAAGCTGTATAAATTGCTCGAGTGATAGAGTCGAGCCAGAAAGAGAGCTACTTTGCTCAAAATCGGGGAATCAAAAGGCCTAATGGGAATTCTTATAACGGAGGGAACACTAAGACATTCAAACCCTTCCGTACTCAAGACTTCAATGCGGCAGCCAAGACTACTTCAGTAGCTCAACAGCAACAAAAGCCAAATAACGAAGGGGTAAAATGCTTTAACTGCAATCAATTGGGACATATTGCAAGGGAATGTCCTAAGCCCAAGAAGCAACTACAACAATGAAGAGTTTACGCTGTTACATCTGAGGATGCTATTGCATCGCCTGATGTGGTCACAGTTATGACTTGAATCTTGTCATTTTGTGTTACATTGTGTGAGCATGTAGACTAAATCAAAACAAATCACAGGTATTGTACCTATTAATGGCATTCCCGCCAGAGTACTCTTTGATTCAGGAGCTACTCATTCTTTTATATCTGTGTCATTTGGAAAGAAGCTAAATCTACCCCTCAAATCCTTAGACTACAAATTGCTTGTACGATCGTCGATGGGATTAGAAGTGGAGTTAGAAAAAGGTTATGGACCATGTCCAGTTCTTATTGACGAAAAGACTTTGGATGCAACCTTGATTCAACTTGAGATGGCAGACTTTTACGTCATCTTGGGAATGGACTGGTTAGCTCGGCATTCTGCAAACCTATTATGTGCCGAAAAGAAGCTGACATTTAAAGACAAGGAAGGAGCAGAGTTCAGTTTTGCAGGAACCAAACTTTCCCGTAAACGAAAGCTCATACTCTCTACATTAAAGGCTAGGAAGTGCCTTGAGAAAAGAGCAGTTGGGTATCTAGTATCTATGGTCGATCTTACCAAGGAAGCACCACGAATGGAGGATATTGATGTCGTGCGTGACTTTCCAGATGTATTTCCTGAAGAACTACCAGGACTACCACCCGACCGAGCTACAAAGTTTGTTATAGATCTGATACCCGGAGCCGCACCAGTCTCTAAAGCACCTTAACGAATGGCTCCTACTGAACTGAAGGAATTAAAAGTACAACTACAAGAACTGCTGGACAAGGGTTACATCCAACCTAGCATATAACCATGGGGAGCGCCAGTATTATTCGTAAAGAAGAAGGACGGTAGTGTTCAATTGTGTATAGACTATCGGGAACTGAATAAACTGACAATCAAGAATCGATATCCATTGCCTCGGATTGATGACTTGTTCGATCAGTTGCAAGGTGCCAAGGTGTTTTCCAAAATCGATCTTCGGTCAGGTTACCATCAGTTGAAGATCAAAGACAGTGATATTCCCAAGACAGCATTCAGGACCAGATATGGACATTATGAATTTTTGGTCAAGTCTTTTGGATTGACAAACGCACCAGCAACCTTTATGGAACTTATGAATCGGGTATTCCACGATATGTTGGATACGTCAGTTATTGTGTTCATCGATGATATATTGGTCTACTCCAAGGACAAGGAAACTCATATTAAGAATCTAAACGCCGCTCTGCAGCGATTACGGAAAGAGAAGTTTTACACCAAATTTACAAAATCTGAGTTTTGGCTAAAGGAAGTCGCTTTTCTCGGCCATGTTGTATCCGCTGAAGGAATTAAAGTATATCCTAGCAATATCGAAGCTATTGTGAAGTGGGAAGCACCGAAGAGCATTGCAGAAATTAGAAGTTTCCTGGGTCTAGCTGGTTATTATCGACGATTTGTGGAAGACTATTCCCGAATTGTCGTACCTCTCACCAGTTTGACTAAGAAGGGCAAAAATTTTGTTTGGACTGAGAAATGCGAGAAGAGTTTCCAAACATTGAAGGCTAGATTGATATCTGCTCTAATCTTGACCATTTCGATTCCAGGACAACCATTTATTTTGTACACTGATGCATCAGGATTGGGATTAGGATGTGTACTTGCAAGGAGAACAAGTAATTGCTTATACCTCAAGACAATTGAAGACACATGAGAAGAACTATCCCACTCATGATTTGGAATTAGTGGCAGTAGTACATGCTGTCAAGATATGGAGACATTACTTGTACGGAGAGAAATTTCAGATTAAATCAGATCATAAGAGTCTTACTTATCTCTTTAATCAGAAGGAGTTGAATATGAGACAAAGAAGATGGTTGGAACTATTGAAAGACTATGATTGTGATATCCAATATCATTCGGGAAAAGCTAATGTGGTGGCTGACGCGCTGAGTAGAAAGGCAATGATAAAATCTCAAGGGGAGGTTAGCACAACTGCCGCAATGTGTACTACCGGAAAGGTGTTCAATTACGGTAATGAGCAGTTTGTGATAGATGCACCGGGTGACTCAACCAACCAAGGGTTTATTCATCGGTTTTCAAGTATGTTTGCCACATTGAAGATTGTACCCGATATAATTGATGAAGTGAAAACAGCTATTAAATCAGACCCTTATCTAAGAACAGTAAAAGAGGACATTGAAAAAGGTAGGACGATTCCTGAGTTCGCCTTGGACGATGAAAAGGTACTGAAGTACAAAGAAAGAATATGTGTACTTGAAACAGAAAGTTTGGACATTAGACACCGACTAATGAAGGAAGCCCATACCACCGCCTATTCGATACATCCTGGAAGTACAAAAATGTATCATGATCTAAAGAAATTATATTGGTGGAAAGGAATGAAAGCAGATGTAGTTAAGTTCGTGTCTCAATGCCTAAATTGTCAGAGAGTGAAGGCTGAACGACAAAGACCTGCAGGACTGTTACAGTCGTTACCGAAACCAGCATGGAAATGGGACTGCATCACTATGGACTTCGTCACCGGGCTACCATTGACTCCCCGAGTAGTTGACGCAGTTTGGGTGATTGTAGACCGACTGACTAAAACGGATCGATTTATAGCTATACGACCTCAGTATACACTGGAGAGGTTAGCTAAGTTGTATGTGGATAATATTGTCAGATTACACGGTGTACCTGAAAGCATTGTGTCTGACAGAGATCCATGATTTACTTCAAAGTTCTGGGAAGGATTGCAAAAGGCTATGGGTACGATATTGAAGTTCAGTACTGCATTCCATCCTCAGACAGACGGACAATCGGAGCATACCATTCAGATTCTAGAAGACATGCTCCGAGCCTGTGTAATTGATTTTAAAGGATCATGGGATGAGAAGTTACCATTGATTGAGTTCGCTTATAACAATAGCTATTAGGCTACTATACAGATGTCACCCTATGAAGCACTGTATGGCAGGAAGTGTCGAACTCCTTTGTTTTGGAATGAAGTTGGAGAACGTAGTATTGTTGGACCAGAATTTGTTGAAGAGACATGTCGAGTAGTCGACATTATCAAGGAAAGAGTAAGAACGGCTCAGAATCGTCAGAAGCAATATGTAGATACTAGACGCCGAGACCTTGAATTTGCCATAGGTGATAAGGTATTCCTCAAAGTGTCACCTATGCGAGGTTTGAAACGGTTTGGACAGAAAGGAAAACTAAGTTCGAGATATGTCGGACCATATGAGATTCTAGCTAAACGTAGAAAAGTGGCTTACCAGTTAGCATTACCACCATCTATGTCAAGTGTGCATGATGTATTTAATATCTCCTTTTTGAAAAAGTATGTCAGAGAGTCTAGTCTAACGCCGCTTTGACAACACTGGGAGATCTAACCGATTCAATTTGAGCCCTGACTGATGATTTGACATTTGAAGTAGCACCAACTGAAATCATCAGTCGAAAGGTTTAACGACCATGCAACCGTGACATCTATTATGTTAAGGTCACCTGGAGAAGCAGAGATATAAAAGAAATCACATGGGAATAAGAGAATACTATGCGAAAGCAATACCCTCATCTATTCGACTCGGAAGGTATGAACAAATTTTGAGGACGAAATTTTTATCCCCCCCCCCCCCCCCCCCCCCATAGAGAGCAAGGCCCCCCCGGGGAGTTGTAAGACATCCTATATGTCCTGTCTCTCCCCCCTATTGAACTAACCGGTCTTACCACCTTGTACCGTCACGGGACCAGTCTACCTATCATGGTCGAGCCAAATGGACCAAGTGCGTGAAGGAAATAGCAAGACCAGGTATGAAACTAACCCAAAAATAGTAAAATAGGGGGTAAGGTCGCATACCTAAATAGGTAGGGTCGATCCCACCTCATCAGGAAGTTAGACCCATGAATTTTAGTCCTAGGGTCGGACAACTGAAACCCTAGGGTCGATGGGATCTCCGACCCCCTCATCGACCCTAAGATCACCGACAGAAACCGTAAATAGAAAACTTTCCTAAATTCAAGGGGATTCTTTCCTAATCTCAATGGGACTTATTTTGGGAGGTTTTTCTCTATAAATAGGACGTCCCTTAACCTCTTTCACTCCTTTTGAAACCCTAAAAGAAAGTGAGAGAAAGAGAAGAGAAGGAGAAGAGAAGGAAAGTTGGAGAAGAAGACTAAAGAGAAAAAAATCAGAGAAACCTCTGGATCTCAGCAAACCTCAGGTATGGATATACTTTCCATGAATTGTTTAAGACCTTAGAATAGTTCATGAAGAGGGTATGATCTAGGAGAAACCCAAATCATCCATCCATGGGAAGATTTTAATGAAATTCATGGATGAAATCATGGTAGACAAAGTAAGGAAGTAACCTGGAGTTTTAAGCCATAGAACAAGCATAGAATGGACTGTGGAAGTAAGCCAAAGGACCCAAACATGAAGATTAGACTGTAGAATGAAAAGGTCGACTCAAACCATGTGCGGTCGCACGTAGGGTCGATTGGGAATCGACCCTACCAGACCACAGGATCGACCCCTAGCTTTCAGGAAGTCCAGGGAAGTTGCGGTCGCACCTAGGGTCGATGGGACAACCGACCCTAGCATCAACCCTATACCCTGGGGTCGCATAAACCTGCGACCCTACCAGTGACCCATCCTGTGACCCTAGCCTTACAGCAAGCTTAAAACTGTCAGAATGAATTCTAATTAAAATCTATCGACTTGTTAGATTTTCCTATTGATATAAAGGTGATTCTTAGAGCTTGAAAGAGGATTTACACTCAAGCAAAGGTGAGGAAACAAGACCTAAACTAATTGGCTAATAATAAACTTTTTTTATTTCTTGAGTCCAATGTCATGATTGATTCTATGCGTGTATGCTTGTAATGTGCATTCAACATGTCATCCAATATTCCTGCTATTAATGTTCATGCATATTTAATTTTATTTTATTTATAACATGATGATGATGATGATGCTAGGAATAGGCATGTGAATGTATGTGTGTGGTTAGTATGCTTGATGCGAGTGGAGCATCAGGGGGAGGACGTGATATTGTGGTGTGTCCTGATCACCAGACTCTAGCTCTATCTCTACTCAAGTCTTGTCCACTGACATCGTCGTATCGCCATTATCCAAATCAGAGTACGGTCTACAATCCAGACAGTTACTCTGTAGTACAAGGAAAAAGAAAAAAGAATGCATCATGGAGCTGGAGGTGCTGGAGGAGGAGGTGCCTCACGATCTCGATCATAATCCTCAGCATACACCCTCCTAAGCCAGGCTACCTGAGTCTGGGTCACCTGGAGACTAGCTGCCAGATCGGCCATCCACTGATCAGACACGCGCTGGGCCTCCTGAATCTCACGCAGCAGCCCCATCACGTCATCAGATGGTGGGTGCGAAGGACCAGCTGAGTATGAAGGAACCCAAGAAGGGCCAGCTCCAGCGGAATGCAGTAGTGATAGAGGAGGTATGGCGTCCACATCCATGTACATACGTTCATCATCCTCAGCATCACCCCCATGGACTCCTGCTGCTGCTGCTACCGCCTCAGTGTCTGCTATCTCACCCCGAGTATGGGGATGCACCATAGCGTTCCTCTCTTCGTCACTGACCTGCGTAACTTGCATCCCCATCTTCCATATGGCCTCCCAGTCAAGGTCAGACAATAACGTGTCCTCATGGATCCTCTCATCAACCAAATCAACATGCAGACGAGTGAGCAGAGTAGTGATCAAACGCCCATAGGGCAGGTTGCCCATCTGACCAGGAGTCGCAGCACGGATCATCGTCCGGATGATAATGTATGGAAGGTAGACGGACTGCCTAGTGCAGATGCAATACAAGAGATACTGGGTCAACGGGGAAATCTTCTCATAATGGCCACTCTGAGGAATAAGGTTGTGCTGAATAATCTTGCAGTACATCCGAGGTTCCGGCCATAGGTTGATTGCCTTTATCTCCCAACAATCATCTCTAAGATGCTAGCGGTCAATCTCTGCACACATCATCAAAGATAGGAACTGGGGTTCCTTAGGTGCACAATATACTAAGGGGCCATCGTTTGATACACCTAGGAGATCAGCCAACTCCTGACAATTAAAGGAGATCTCCACCCCTTTAACATAACTGGTGATCCAGAGCTCCCTACCCCTGTCTGTATCATTTAGATCACCCACTACCTGAAGATTACAATAAAACTACTTTACCAGAGCAAGACAGGTGCAAGCCTCATATAATATCACGGGGAGCCAACCCATATCACCAAAAGCACCATCTACATTAAACAAGGCTAGATTAGCCAAGTTTACACAACGACTCCCTTCCACCTTTTTACGCTCATAACGAGCATACTGAGCCTCTGCTTCATTAGACCGGAAGAGAATAGGATCATAAACTCTGGGAACTTTGGTGCGAGCCATGTTATCTGCAAAGACACAGACAAATAGACAAGATAAGAGTTATTGAGCAAAACTCAAAAATTTTGGCATTATAACGGCATGATTTGGCCAAAAGTCTCACTTTTCACCCAAACCGTTGGGCAGGACGACTTACATATGTTCCAAATCATCCGGCAAGGCTCATACAGTTAAAAATTTAAACTAGGAAGATCGAATTTGAAGAAATTTCAACAATTTAGAAAAATCTCAAAAATTAGGTCAAAATGGAAAATTTCAAGTTTCTCAAAAACTAACTGATGAAACTCAAATTTTCTTGAGGGCTTTCGTCCATTGGGTGGCCAATAGCAAAAGCGCCCAATAAAAATCAAATTTTTACGGTTAGAAAAATTTTAATTTAAAGAAAACGCTATAAATGGAGAAAAATCTAGTTTTGAAAGCTTAAAAATGAGGACCAGTAGAGAACATACCTGAAGGAACGGAGCGGAGGTCGTGAATGGATGAAAGAATCACCAAACACGAGTGGTCGTCACTGTAGCAACTCTGTGGAAGCGAGTTGAGTTGAGAGCAAAAGAAAAAGTGGGAAATGACTCCAAAAATCATGTTTAAAAACCTGATTTGGAGTCGTGTGGTCGCAAAATTCGACCAAATCTGCGACCACACAACCACAGGCTCGATCGTGAGCTGACAGACCTCGTGTGGTCGGACCCTGTGGTCGGACATATTCTGACCCCACGATTGACCACAGGCTCTCGGTGAGCTGACAGACCTCGTGTGGTCGAACCCTGTGGTCGGACATATTCCGACCCCACGATCGACCACAGGCTCTCGGTGAGCTGACAGGGTTTGGTGAGGTCGCATACCCTGTGGTCGGATATATTGTGGCCCCACCATCGACCACACAATGGAAAATACAGTATTTTGACTATATGACTTGGAAAATTGAAATTTTACATTGACTAATTGGATTTTGACATGGGAATGACGTATATTATGATTGCCTTGCATGTTCTATGAATTTTTCAGACACTACCTGTAAGACCCGTATCAAACTAACCCAGTCTTACCACCTTGAACCAAGTTTACCCATCATGGTCGACACGAATGGACCAAGGGCGTGAAGGAGATCGTGATCCCAGGTATCAAATCGACCCAAAAATACTTAATTTAAAGAGAGGGTCGCATACCCAGCAAGGGAGGGTCGGACCCCCAAGACAGAAAGTCAAACCCCCTGTTTTACAGAGGGGGTTGGACACTTTAGGAAACCAGGGGTTGACGGGATCATCGACCCCCTCATCGACCCCTAGTTGCCGCCAGAAACTGAAATTATGAAAGTTTCCAAATTTCGATTGGATTCCTTCCAAATCTCAATGGGACTTAGTTTAGGAGTTTCCACCCTATAAATAGGACTTCCCTAAGCCTCTTTCACTCCTTTTACAACCCTAATTGAATTGAGAGAAAGATAAGAGAAGGAAGAGAAGAAGAAGAGAAGCAAGGGAGAGAAGAAAAACAAAAAGGAGAAGAGTTGCAGAGAAGGAGTATTCTTCTCAGGTATGGATACTAATTCCATGAATTTCTACAGACTTTAGGTTAGATAAGGATGAGAGTGTGATCTCGGAGAAACCCAAACCAACAACCCATGGTTAGGTTTCCATTGAAAACCATGGGAGAATACATAAAAGCTATATAGGTGGATGATTCATGGTTCTAGACCATGGAATGTATGTTGAATGGATTGTAGGAGCAAGTCATAGGACCCCAAACACAAAGAATGGACTAAAAGGAGGAAAATTGACCAAAACCCACAGGGGGTCGCACAGGGGGTCGATGACCATCCGACCCTATGTGACCCTGAGTATCGACCCCCAAGGTTCTGGAAGTCCAGATTAGGGGGGGTCGCACCAGGGGTCGGTCATAACTCAGACCCTACCTCCGACCCCCAGTTAACAGAATGGTTTTAAAAAAATTAGAATAAATTCTAATTAAATTTTATCGACTTTGTTAGGTCTTCTAGCAATATAATAGCAATATAAAGGTGATTCTAAAGCTTGGAAGAGTATCTATTAGCAAGCTAAGGTGAGGGAACAAGACCTAAACTAATTGGTTAATAATAAAATACTTTTATTTACTTGAGTCCAATGCCATGCTTGATTCTATGCGAATATGCTTGTAATGTGCATTCAACATGTCATCCAATATTCCTGCTATTATTGCTCATGCATATTTAATTTTGTTTATTTATAACATGATGATGGTGATTGATGCTAGGAATAGGCATGTGAGTGTTTGTGTGTGGTTAGGGCGCTTGATGCGAGTAGGGCAATAGGGGAGGTGTTATGCGGTGTTTGATCCGGGCACTTTAGCTCTATCTCTATCTCAAGTCTTGTGCATTAGCATCGTCGTATCGTCGTTATCTTAGCAGAACTATTGCGACGTAGGGCATCAAGGAGGGTCTCGGTCCTTGAGTCCTATACTCTACTGGGGAGCCTTAGCTCTATCTCTACGGGTGCTCTGAGGGATGCTGGGGTGAGGCCTTGGATACATTGTTTGACATTAGGATTGGTTAGTAGCGAGCCCCGTTTGCAGCCCTAGCCATCAGGGGTTAATTTATTGGTATGGAGTTGTGCATCGATAAACATGAGCCTCGTTGTACAATGTTCGTTATGGGTGTTGTGGGCAACGGTGAGAGTCATCGGGCGTGTCCACACTCTCATGCATAGAGGTGCGGTGGCCACTTATCCTTTCTATAGCACAGTGCAAACGTAAAACTAGACCAAAGATATGAATTGATTGCATGCATATGTATTGTTGCATTGTTTTGTTTGCTCACTGAGCCGTGATGTGTGCTCACCCTTCGACGTCGAATATTTTTAGTTGATGATGTAGGTGCAACCGTTGAAGATAATATAAATGCTCTAGAGTACGGGAACGTTGCAGCAATGGTAGCTGAAGATGAAGTGGATACACATGACATATCTTGCGAGTGCAACTCATGTGTATTCGATTAGATTTTTTTTTAGTTTATTCTATTTGGATTTATTAAAGACATGTATTTGATATTTATTTATGTCTTAGTTGATAC
Source organism: Protea cynaroides (assembly GCA_028583415.1). Lineage (NCBI taxonomy): Eukaryota > Viridiplantae > Streptophyta > Magnoliopsida > Proteales > Proteaceae > Protea > Protea cynaroides. The sequence goes on along the minus strand of CM053273.1, from coordinate 82,333,865 downwards.
AGAATAATTTATTATTTAAATATTGATATCACAAAAGATTCTCAGTTCATTTTATTATAAGACTTCCGCTATTGTGTATTTACTCTGATTATGATTATGGATGTATGGAATTTAGATAACACGGATATAGCCTACTCGAGATCCTGGTTGAACCGTTGGTTTGTTAGCGATTCATCACACCATTCTGAATAGTATGGAATTGGGGTGTGACACTACTACCACTGGAAACAGGAAATGGCTGGTTGAAGAGTAACCAGGCGAGGACGTAATCCAATTCCACCACCACCGTAGGTGGAGGAAGATAGCCATGAAAATCCTGAAGGACAAGAGGATCAGTGGCACCACCAGAAGCAAATGGCCAGGCTAATCCTACAAGCTTGCCAACCCCACCTACATATTTGGCTACAGCAGTAATGAACCTAGCACAACATCTACAGCAAATACAACAAGTACAAGCCAATATGCAAGCTGCTATGAGAATGGCTTTTCCAGCTGTACATACTACACCTATACTAGCCAGATAAGCTAGCACAGTACTAGGGGATAGCAACACGGTACCCCAAGCACCTCAAACACCAATTGCATAAGTTCCAGTACAAAACCTTGAGGTAGCCCAAGGTAGTTACAAGTGTCAACCACCTATATATGGAGCCTATGCTCAGTATCAGCTAGATCATTTTCGACTGATTGAGCATTTTTTGAAAATGAATATAATAGTAAGCCAGTGGATCCTTTGTGGCCAGCTCACTGGGTCGATGAGATGGAGAGGAATTTTATGATGATGACTGTTAATGAGGAGGAAAAAGTACTGTGTGCAACATTTATGCTGAAGGGTGATGCACACCACTGGTGGAAGTCTACTCGGACTTATCTATTAACAAAGCACGCCTAATTGACCTGGGCTATCTATAAAAAGGCATTCTTCGAGAAATATTTTCCCAGAAGTTTCAGAGATGCTATGGAAAGAGAGTTCTTGAGTTTGTATCAGGGACAGATGACTGTGGATGCATATCAACAGCGTTATGAAAAGCTGTTTTTCTTTGCACCCTCTAGCATGCAGGAGGAAAATACTAAAACTCGAAGGTTCGTCATGGGACTTAGGGGAAGCATTCGGGAGCATGTCTTGGGGCTAGAAAATAAAGTTTTATAATGAAGCCGTACAAATTGCTTGAGTGCTAGAATTGAGCCAGAATGAGAGCTACTTTGCTCAGAATAGAGGTATCAAAAGACCGAATGGAAATTCATATAACGGAGGGAACACAAAGACATTTAAACCCTTCCGTACTCAAGGCTTTAATGCTGCAACCAAGACCACTCCAACAAAAGCCAAACAATGAGAACCCACAACAAAAAGCAAAACAATGAAGGAGTAAAATATTATAACTATAATCAAATGGGACATTATTTACGGGAGTGTCCTAAGCCCAGGAAGCAGCTACAACAAGGAAAGGTTTATGCAGTTACATCCAAGTATGCTGCCGCATCGCCTGATGTGGTCACAGGTATGACCTGAACCTTTCATTTTGTATTACCCTGTGTGAGCATGTAGACTAAATTAAAACAAATCATAGGTATTGTACCTATTAATGTTATACCCGCCAGAGAAAATCTTTGATTCTGGAGCTACTTATTCTTTTATATCTGTGTCATTTGGTAAGAAGCTAAATCTACCCCTCAGATCTATAGACTACAAATTGTTTGTTCGATCGTCTATGGGATTAGAAGTGGAACTAGAAAAAGGTTATGGACCATGTCCAGTTCTTATCGACGAGAAGATTTTGGATGCAACATTTATTCAACTCGAAATGGTAGACTTTGATGTTATCTTGGGAATGGACTGATTAGCTCGGCATTCTGCAAACCTATTATGTGCAGAAAAGAAATTGACATTTAAAGACAAGGAAGGAGCAGAATTTAGTTTTGCAAGAACCAAACTTTTTCGTAAATAAAAACTCATCCTCTTTGCATTAAAGGCTAGAAAATGCCTCGAGAAAGGAGGAGTTGGGTATCTAGTATCCGTGGTTGATCTCACCAAGGAAGTACCACGAATGAAAGATATTGATGTTGTACGTGACTTTCCAGATGTATTTCCTGAGGAACTACTAAGACTACCACCCGATCGAGCGACAGAGTTCGTTATAGATCTGTTACCCGGAGCCGCACCAGTATCTAAAGCACCCTATCGAATGTATAAGACCCGCACTCCATGAACCTGATCTAAACCTTGAATTCATGTTGTAATAGGTCTTCCAATCATCACCGGGCCAGACGGGACGAGCGGATGACAAACAGGTACGAAACGAACCGAAATAAGTATGAATTAATTCATACCGGTCGATGGTACCGGTCTTGGTACCGGTCGACCGGTATAGCCTGCGCGGCAGACCACTAAGATCCGAAAATGGATCTCTACGGGTCCTACTTTCCAAATTTCAAACCAAAGGATTTTCCTAATGCTAGGAGGCTTCCTAAACCTAAACCTAACCTATATAAACACCTCTAAACCTCCTAAAATCCCTTCCATTGATCCTCACAAACCATAGAAAGGAGAAAGAGGCTGAAGAAGGAGAAGAAGCTAGGAAGGAAAGGGAAGAGCCGACATTACCGTTCGACGAAGAACAAGTTACCGCAAGTCAACGGTAAGTGCTCAAACCTTCCTCTGCCATAAGTAATCTAGAATGGTTAGTTGTAGTTGGATCAATACCATGCAAAGCGAGGTATTGATCTAAACCCTATGTTGCCGTCAAACCCTAATTTAGTCGATAAACCCTAGATTCAAGTTCTAGGTTGAGATCATCGAAACTAGGACTTGAATGGAGTTGGAAACAACTCTAATGCAATGCTTAGACCTAGAATGTGTAGAGAAACCATAGGATCATAGGGGACGATCGATGGAAGTTGAGAAACCAGACGTATGGTCTTCCAGAGATATACCGGTCGCACCATATGCGACCGGTACCTCTCGGGGACTGGTCTGTGGGGACCGGCCGACCATACCGGTTGCAGGTTTTCCTCACAGTGCTGCGACTGGTACCTGTGACCGGTCAGCTCTGTGAGATGTGTTTTGTCATTATTGGTTTTCGACCAACGTAAACCTATTCTAACTAAACCCTAATATCGTGTAGGACCTTGTGATAGCACGTTTGGACCTTGTAATGCGGAGCGAACTATCAAACAAGCATCAGGTGAGGGAACAAGACCTAAACTAATTGGATAATAAAAAGCTATTTTTGCTTATTGAGTCCTATACCATGATTGATTCTATGCGTGTATGTGTGTATTGGGCATTTAACATGTCATCCAATATTCCTGCTATTACTGTTCATGTATATTTAATTTCGTTTATTTATAACATGATGATGATGGTGATGTTAGGAATAGGCATGTAAATGTTTGTGTGTGGTTAGTGTATTTGATGGGAGTGGGGCATCAGGGGGAGGACGTGACACTGTGGTTCATCCTAGTCACCAGACTCTAGCTCTATCTCTACTCAAGTCTTGTCCACTAACATCGTCGTATCGCCATTACCTTAGCAGAGCTATTACGTCGTAGGGCATCAGGGGAGGTGGTCTCGGACCGTGTAGTCTCTGACTCTACCAGGAGGCCTTAGCTCTATCTCTATGGACGTATTAAGGGATGCTGGGGTGAGGCCTTGGATACATTGTTTGACATTAGGATTGGTTAGTTGCGAGCTCAGTTTGCAAGCCCTCGCCAATAGGGGCTTACATGTTGGTATGGGAGCATGTGGTACTTTAATGCCGATACCCATTGGGTACATTGTTTCCATGGTGGGTGCATGTGGGATGACAATACCGATATTCATTGGACGGCTTCACACACTTGTGTATAGAGGTGAGGCGGCCTCCTAACCTTTCTATAGCACATTGCAAACTTATATACCAGACCACAGATATGAATTGAATGCATGTATATGTTTGTTGCATTGTTTTGTTTCCTCATTGAGCCGTGATGTGTGCTCACCCTTTTCGAATTCGAATATTTTTAGTTGATGATGCAGGTATGACCGTGGAAGATTATATGAGTGCTCCCGCATTCGGGCGTGTTATGGCGATGGATGCAGAAGATATAATGGAGACGCATGATTCGTCATACGAGTGCAACTCATGCATTTTCGATTAGGTTTTAGTTGGATTATTGAGTGAATGTAATTGATTATTTTATTTACTTATGTCTCAGTCAATGACAGATAATTGGTATTTTATTTTTGATTATCACATTTAGATTCTCAGTTCATTTAATATTTAAGACTTCCGCTATTGTGTATTTACTCTGATTATGGTTGTGGATGTGTATGGTTTAAGCAAACGGACACAGCCTATTTGAGATCCTGGTTAAACCGTTGGTTTATTAGCGGTTCATCACACCATTCTGAACAGTGCGGAATTGGGGTGTAACAGAATGGCTCCTATAGAACTGAAGGAACTAAAGGTACAGCTACAGGAATTACTGAACAAGGATTATATCAGACCCAGCATATCACCATGGGGAGCGTCGATATTGTTTGTGAAAAAGAAGGACGGTAGTGTTCGACTGTGTATAGACTATCGAGAATTGAATAAGCTTACAATCAAGAATCGGTACCCGTTGCCTCGGATCGATGACTTGTTCGATCAGTTGCAAGGTGCCAAGGTGTTCCCCAAGATTGATCTTCTGTCAAGATACCATCAGCTGAAGATTAAGGAAGGTGATATTCCAAGACAGCATTCAAAACAAGATATGGATATTATGAATTTTTAGTCATGTCTTTTTGATTAACTAACGCACCCGCAGTTTTTATGGAACTCATGAATCGGGTATTCCATGATATGTTGGATACGTCAATCATTGTGTTTATTGATGATATATTGGTCTACTCCAAGGATAAGAAAACTCATGTCATGAATCTAAGAGCCGCTCTGCAGCGACTAAGAAAATAGAAGCTTTACGCCAAATTTACAAAGTGTGAGTTTTGGGTAAATGAGGTCGCTTTCTTAGGCCATGTTGTATCCGCTGAAGGAATTAAAGTGGACCCTAGCAAGATTGAAGCCATTGTGAAATGGGAAGCACCTAAGAGTGTTGCAGAAATCAGAAGTTTCCTAGGTCTAGGTAGGTATTACCGACAATTCGTGGAAGATTACTGTAGAATTGTCATACCTCTTACCAATTTGACTAAGAAAGGAGAAAAGTTTATTTGGACCAACAAATGTGAAGAAGGTTTTCAAACATTAAAAGCTAGATTGATATCTGCTCCCATCTTGACTATTCCTATCCCAGGACAACCATTTATCTTGTACACTGATGCGTCTGGGTTGGGTTTGGGATGTGTACTTATGCAAGGAGAACAAGTAGTTGCGTATGCCTCAAGAGAATTGAAGACACATGAGAAGAACAATCCCACTCATGACTTGGAATTAGCAGCAGTAGTACATGCTGTCAAGATATGGAGACATTATTTGTATAGAGAGAAATTTCAGATTAAATCAGATCATAAGAGTCTCACTTATCTTTTTAATCAAAAGGAGTTGAACATGAGACAAAGAAGATGGCTGGAATTATTGAAGGATTATGATTGCGATATTCAGTATCATCTAGGGAAAGCTAATGTAGTTGCTGATGTGTTAAGCAGAAAAACAATGATAAAATCCCAAGGAGAGATTAACACGACTGCGGCAATGTGTGTTACAGGGAAAGTATTCCATCATGGTAATGGGCAGTTCGTGATAGATGCACCGGGTGGATCAACCAACCAAGGGTTTATTCATCGATTTTCAAATATATTTGCCACATTGAAGATTGTACCTAATATATTAGATGAAGTGAAGGCCGCTATTAAATCAGACCCTTATCTGATAACGGTGCAAGAAGACATCGAAAAAGGTAGGACTATTCCTGAGTTCACCTTGGACGTTGAAAAGGTACTGAAGTACAAAGGAAGAATATGTGTTTCTGAAACGAAAAACTTGGACAATAGACACAGACTAATGAAAGAAGATCACACCACTACTTATTCGGTACATCCTGGAAGTACAAATATGTATCATGATTTGAAGAAATTATATTGGTGGAGAGGAATGAAAGCAGATGTAGCTAAATTTGTGTCTCAATGCCTAAATTGTCAGAGGGTAAAGGCTGAAAGGCAAAGACCTATAGGATTGTTGCAGCCACTGCTAGAACCAGCATGGAAATGGGACTGCATCACTATGGACTTCGTCACTGGGTTACCATTGACTCCCCAAGTAGTTGATGCGGTCTGGGTGATTGTAGATCGTTTGACTAAGACAGCTCGTTTCATAGCTATACGACCTTAGTATACCCTAGAGAGGTTAGTCAAGCTATATGTGGATAATATTATTAGATTACATGGTGTACCTGAAAGCATTGTGTCTGATAGAGACCCACGCGTTACTTCAAAGTTTTGGGAAGGATTATAGAAGGCTATGGGTACGACGTTGAAATTCAGTACCGCATTTCATCCTCAGACAGACAGACAATCGGAGCATCCATTCAGATTTTAGAAGACATACTTCGAGCTTGTATTATTGATTTCAAGGGATCATGGGATGAGAAACTACCATTGATCGAGTTCGCCTATAACAACAACTATCAGGCTACTATACAAATGTCACCCTATGAAGCACTATATGGTAGGAAGTGTCGAACTCCTTTGTTTTGAAATGAAGTTGGTGAACGGAGTATCGTTGGACCAGAATTTATTGAAGAGACTTGTCGAGTAGTTGACATTATCAAGGAAAGAGTTAGAATAGCTCAGAATCGTCAGAAATAGTATGCAAATACTCGACGTCGAGACCTTGAATTCGTCGTAGGTGATAAGGTATTCTTGAAAGTATCACCTATGTGAGGCTTAAAACGATTCGGGCAGAAAGGGAAGCTAAGTCCGAGATATATCGGGCCATATGAGATTCTCGCTAAACTTGAAAAAGTGGCGTATTAGTTAGCACTACCTCCATCTATGTCAAGTGTGCATGATGTATTTTATGTCTCATTACTGAAGAAGTACGTCAGAGATCCAACATATGTTTTAACAGCGGACCCACCGGGTCTAACTGATGATTTGACATTCGAAGTAGCACTAACTAAAATCACCAGCCGAAAGGTTCAACTTCTATGCAACCGTGACATTTATTATGTTAAGGTTATTTGGAGAAGCCAAGATATAGAAGAGATCACATGGGAAGAAGAGAATGCTATGCGAAAGCAATATCCTCACATTTTTTACTCAGAAGGTATGTGTAAATTTCGAGGACAAAATTTCTAATAAGAGGGGGGAGTTGTAAGACCCGTATCGAACTAACCGGTCTTACCACCTTGTATCAGGTCTTCCTATCATGGTCGATCCAAGTGGACCAGGTGCATGAAGAAACCACAAGACTAGGTATGAAATCAACCCAAAAACAGTCAATTATGAGCGTGTGGTCGCATACCTAAACAGGTGTGACCGACCACACCTCAAAATAGTGCAACCACATGAATTTTGGTCGTGGGGTCAGACATTTCAAAAAGAGTAGGGTCACGGATTCTGCGACCCCACCTCCGACCCCGCGGAACCAATCAGAAACCGAAATTAGGAAACCGTCCTAATCCGAAGGGGGTTCTTTCCTAAACTCATTAGGGATATTATGGAGGGTTTTCCTCTATAAATAGGACGTCCCTTAGCCTCATTCACTCCTTTAGAACTCAAACTGAAAGTAAGAGAAAGAGAAGAGAAGGAAGAGAAAGAAATTGAAGAAGAAGACTAAGGAGGAGGAAAATTCAGAGAATACTCTGAATCTTCAGCAAGCTTAAGGTATGAACATGTTTCCCATGTTAAATTGAGAGCCTAGTTTAGTTCATGAAGAAGATAGGATTTAGGAGAAACCCAAATCATCAATCCATGGATAAATTCCAAGAGAATCCATGGAGAAAATTATGTGGGCAATAGATTGAGTATAAAATACTAGTTTTGAGCCATAGAACAATCATAAGAAGGACCATGATGATAAGCCAAGGGATCTAAACATGAAATAATGGAGTTGAGAGTGAAAGGTCGACCATCACACGTGTGGTCGCAAGTGTGGTCGCATGATGTGCGACCACACGAGACACACATGTCCGACCACATGCCCTCGGGAAGTTTCCAAGGAGGGTGTGGTCGCACGTGTGGTCGCAGGATACGCGACCTCACCCTGCAACCACACACCCTGTGGTCGCAGAAACTGAGACCACAGGTGCTGCCACACTTGCGACCCCTCAGTTTCTGTTGGTCTAAATTATTGGGAATAAATTCTAATTTAAAATCTATAAATTTGTTAGGTTTTCAAGTGGTTTAAAAGTGATTTACCAAGCTTGAATGAGGATCTACTATTGACCAAAGGTAAGGGAACAAGACCTAAATTAATTGGCTAATAATAAACTATTTTTATTTATTGAGTCCAATACCATGAATGATTCTATGCTTGTATGCTTGTAATGTGCATATCAAATGTCATTCAATATTCCTGTTATTACTGTTCATGCATATTTAATTCTGTTTATTTATAATATGATGTTGATGATGAAGCTAGAAATAAGCATGTGAATAGTGTGTGGTTAGTGTACTTGATGCGAGTGGGGCATCGGGGGGAGGACGTGACGCTATGGTTCATCCTGGTCACCAAACTCTAGCTCTATCTCTACTCAAGTCTTGTCCACTGACATTGTCGTATCGACATTACCTTAGCAGAACTATTACGTCGTAGGGCATCAGGGGAGGTGGTCTCAGACCGTGTAGTCTCTGACTCTGTCGGGGGACCTTAGCTCTATCTCTATGGACGTATTGAGGGATACTGGGGTGAGGCCTTGGATACACTATTTGACATTAGGATTGGTTAGTTGCGAGTCAGTTTGCAAGCCCTCGCCAATAGGGGCTTACGTGTTGGTATGGATAGGGCATCAGGGGAAGGTCATGTGATGTTTGATCCGGGCACTTTAGCTCTATCTGTAAGACCCGTACGCCACGAACCCGGTCTAACCTTACATTCTCGTGTCGTGACCAGTCTACCTATCATGGTTGAGCCAAATGGACCAAGTGCGTGAAGAAACCATAAGACCAGGTATGAATTCAACCCAAAAATAGTCAATTATGAGCGTGTGGTCGCATGCCTAAACAGGTGTGACCGACCCCACCTCAAAAGAGTCCAACCACACGAAATTAGGTGGTGGGGTCAGACATTTTAAAAAGGGTAGGGTCACGGATTCTACGACCCCACCTCCGACCCCACGGAACCAGTCAAAACCAAAAATTAGGAAACCTTCCTAATCTGAAGGGGGTTCTTTCTTAAACTCATTAGGGCATATTATGGAGGGTTTTTCTCTATAAATAGGACGTCCCTTAGCCTCTTTCACTCCTTTAGAACCCTAATTGAAAGTGAGAGAAAGAGAAGAGAAGGAAGAGAAGGAGAATTGAAGAGGAAGACTAAGGAGGAGGAAAATTCAGGAAAACTCTGAATCTTCAGCAAGCATAAGGTATGAACATACTTCCCATGTTAAATTGAGAGCCTATAATAGTTTATGAAGAAGATAGGATTTAGGAGAAACCCAAATCATCCATCCATGGATAAATTCCAAGAGAATCCATGGAGAAAATTATGTGGACAAGGGATGGTGTATAAAATAATGGTTTTGAGTCATAAAACAATCATAGGAAGGACCATGATGATAAGTCAAAGGATTCAAACATGAAAGAATGGAATTAAAAGTGAAAGGTCGACCATAACACGTGTGGTCGCACGTGGGGTCGCATGATGTCCGACCCCACAAGACCCACATGTCCGACCACATGCCCTCGGGAAGTTTCCAGGGAGCGTGTGGTCACACGTAGGGTCGGAGTATGTCCGACCCTACCCTGCGACCCCACACCCTGTGGTCGCAAAAATTGAGACCCCAGGTGCTGTCCCACCTGCGACCCCTCAGTTTCTGTTAGTCTAAACACATGGGAATTAATTCTAATTAAAAATCTATGAACTTGTTAGGTTTTCAAGTGGTTTAAAAGTGAATTACAAAGCTTGAACGAGGATCTACTATCAATCAAAGGTGAGGGAATAAGACCTAAACTAATTGGCTAATAATAAACTGTTTATGTTTATTGAGTCTGATGCTATGAATGATTCTATGCTTGTATGTGTGTAATGTGCATTTAACATGCCATCCAATATTCCTGCTATTAATATTCATGTATATTTAATTCTGTTTATTTATAACATGATGATGATGATGATGCTAGGAATAGGCATGTGAATGTTTGTGTGTGGTTAGTGTACTTGATGCGAGTGGGGCATCAGGGGAAGTGTGATGCGGTGCGATCCTAAACACTTTAGCTCTATCTCTACTCAAGTCTTGTCCACTGACATCGTCGTATCGCCATTACTTTAGCAGAACTATTACGTCGTAGGGCATCAGGGGAGGTGGTCTCGGACCGTGTAGTCTCTGAATCTGTCGGGGGGCCTTAGCTCTATCTCTATGGATGTATTGAGGGATGCTGGGGTGAGGCCTTGGATACACTGTTTGACATTAGGATTTATTAGTTGTGAGCCTAGTTTGCAAGCCCTCGCCAATAGGTGCTTACGTGTTGGTATGGGTAGGGCATCAGGGGAAGTGTGATGCGGTGCGGGCCTAAGCACTTTAGCTCTATCCCTATTCCATGGTGGGTGCATGTGGGACGGCAATGGTGTTTGATCCATTGGGCGGCTTTACACACTAGTGTATAGAGGTGCGGCGGCCACCTATCCTTTCTATTGCACATTGCAAACTTATGAACCAGACCAAAGATATGAATTGAATGCATGCATATGTTTGTTGCATTATTTTGTTTACTCACTAAGCTCAAGTTGGAGAGCTGACCCTGGCGCGTGCAATTCTTTTTAGTTTCTGATGTTGCAGGTATTACGGTTGAAGATTATGTCGACACGCCAACATATGAACAGGTGGTGGCTATGGATGAGCAAGCTGTGGAGGACTATTATGAGTCGTTAAGCGAGCGTTTCAACTGTGGATGCCCTCAGTGTTTAACTTTCGTATTTGGATATTTGTAATATGTATTAAATTATGTTTTGGTTACTTGGAGATAAATGGAATATTAATTATTTATCATGACTAGACCTCAGTTCATAATCTGTAAGACTTCCGCTATTTACTTTATTATCTCTGATTAATGTGGAATGTGTTTTGGTTTTACATGGTTGGGCATAGCCTATACGAGATCCTGGTTGAACTGTTGGTTTATTGACGGTTCATCACACCATTCTGGTTGGTTCAGAATTGGGGTGTGACACTATCTCTATTCCATGATGGGTGCATGTGGGACAACAATGGTGTTTGATCCATTGGGCGGCTTCACACACTCGTGTATAGAGGTGCGGCGGCCACCTATCCTTTCTATTGCACATTGCAAACTTATGAACCAGACCAAAGATATGAATTGAATGCATGCATATGTTTGTTGCATTGTTTTGTTTCCTCACTGGGCCATGATGTGTGCTCACCCTTTCGACTTCGAATATTTTTAGTTGATGATGCAGGTACTACAGTAGAAAATTACATGAATGCTCCAATGTATGGGCATGTTGCGACAATGGATGCAGAATCTATGATGGAGTCGCATGATTTATCGTGCGAGTGCAACTCATGCGTCTTTGATTAGATTTATTTGTTGGATTATTAAGAACATGTAATTGATTAATTTATTTTATGTCTTAGTCATTTGGAGATAATTGGATAATTTATTTATGTTATCACTGTTAGATTCTCAGTTCATTAATATTAAAGACTTCCGCTATTGTTTATTTATTCTGATTATGGTTGTGGATGTGTATGGTTTAAGCAAAAAGACACAGCCTATTCGAGATCCTGATTGAACCGTTGGATCATAGACGGTTCATCACACCATTCTGGTTGGTGCAGAATTGGGGTGTGATAGATAGAGCTAGAGTCTGGTGACCAGGATGAACCACAATGTCACGTCCTCCCCCTGATGCCCCACTCCCATCAAGCACACTAACCACATACATACATTCACATGCCTATTCCTAGCATCATCATCATCATCATGTTATAAATAAACAGAATTAAATATGCATGACCAGTAATAACAGGAATATTGGATGACATGTGAAGTGCAAATTACAAGCATACAAGCATAGAATCAGTCATGACATTGGACTCAAAGTAAAACAGCTTGTTATTAGCCAATTAGTTTAGGTCTTGTTCCCTCACCTTTGGTCGATGGTTGTTCCTCATCCAAGCTTTGTAAATCAATTTTAAATCACTTGAAAACCTAACAAATTTATAGATTTTAAATTAAAATTTATTTCCATTAATTCAGACTTCCAGAAGCTGAGTGGTCGCAGGTGCGGCTACACCTGTGGTCTCAGTTTCTACGACCACAGGGTGTGTGGTCGTAAGGTGTGTTCGCATATCATGCGACCATACATGCGACCACACCCTCCTTGAAACTACCCCACGGGCGTGTGGTCCCTATGTGTGGTCGCATATCATGCGACCATACATACGACCACACCCTCCCTGAAACTTCCCCGAGGGCATGTGGTCGCTATGTGTGGTCGCATGATGTTCACATATCATGCGACCATACATGCGACCACACCCTTCCTGAAACTTTCCCGCGGGCATGTGGTCTATGGGCGCATATGCGCATACATGCGACCACACCCTCCCTAGAATTTTCCCTAGGGCGTGTGGTCGATATATGTGGTAGCATACCATGCAACCACACATGCGATGGTCGACTTTTTCACTCCCAACTCAATTCTTTCATGTTTTGATTCCTTGGCTTATCGTGATCCTTCCTATTATTATTCTATGGCTTAAAATTCATATTTTACACAATCCATCATCCTAATAGATTCCCTCCATGGATCTCTTAGAATTTGTCCATGGTTTGATGATTGGGTCTCACTTTGAATCACTATCTCCTCCATGATCTATTCTAGGTATTCAACTGATGTGGGGGATGGTTTCATACGTTATACTTGTTGAAGATTCAGAGTTCTCACTGAATTTCCTTTTCTTAGTCTTCCTCTTCAATTCTCCTTCTCTTCCTCCTCTTCTCTTTCTCTCTCTTTCAGTTTGAGTTCTAAAAGAATGAAAGAGGCTAAGGGACGTCCTATATATAGAGGAAAACCCTCCATATAGAGTCCTACTTAGATTAGAAAAGAACCCCCTTCGGATTAGGAAGGTTTCTTAATCATGGAGTCTATCTGACTTCGTGTGGCAGCACGTGGGGTCGCAAAACCTGTCGACTACACAGTCAAAAACTTGCGACCACATGTCCCAGACTTCTGTGGTCACATTTTTCTGAGGTGTGGTCGACCACACCTGTTTAGGTATGCGACCACGCACTTCTAATTAGAAGTTTTTGGGTTCAATTTCATGCCTAACCTTGTGGTTTCTTCACGCACTTGGTCCGCTTAGCCCGACCATGATAGGAAGACCGGTCACGACACGAGAATGTAAGCTTAGACCGAATTCGTGGCGTGCAGGTCTTACACCTAATTAGATGATTTTGGGTTCAATTTCATACCTAGCCTTGTGGTTTCTTCATGTACTTGGTCCGCTTGGTCCGACCATGTTTCGAAGACCTGATACAAGGTGGTAAGACCGGGTTAGTAAGACACGGGTCTTACAGTAAGTGCATGTACCTCACTCTAGGTTAAGTATTGTTGATAATTGATCAATACCATGCAAGGCTAGGTATTGATCTAAAACCCTTAAATTATTGTTAAACCCTAATTCAACTAATGAACTAGATATGAGTTCTAAACTAGGGATTTTTTTTAGCATAGGATTTGGAATAAAGGATAAAAACAAATCCAATACATTGCTAAGGCCTATAATGCATAGGAGAACCCTTGAAGACGAAGTTGGAAGATCGACGGAGACAAAGCACCAAGTTGGTGGTCTCACGAGAGCACACCGGTCAACCATACTGGTCACACCACATGCGACCGGTACAGCGATCGGTATCTCTCAGGAACTGGCCAAGGGGGGGATCAGTCGACCATACCGGTCGCACCATCCCCCACAGTGCCACGACCGGTACTTGTGACCGGTATGCACTGTATGGGGTGTTTTCAACCCCAGTTGATTTTCGACCAACGTAAAACCTATGGAACTAATTCTAACTAAACCCTAATATCATGTGGGACCTTGTGATAGTGAGGTTGGACTTTGTGACGTGGGGCAAGCTGACAATCAAGCGTCAGGTAAGGGAATCGAACCTAAACCCTAATTAACTAACAATAGTAAACCGTTGCTAATAACTATTCTTGTTTCTATGGAGTATTGATTGTGCATATTCACATGTCATCTTTACTTTTAGCTATTATATTTTGTTCATGCATACTAGCTATGCTAGGATGTGATTGTTAGGCATGTGAATGTTTTCGTTGATGTGTGGAATGAAAAGGGCCTAAAGTCTTGGATCATTCCTCATACTGATATCTTTTCATATTGCTACTATCTTAGCATGCTTGGTGCGGATAGGGTATTAGGGGGAGGATGTGGCATTGTGGTCTCCGGCCTAACCACCAGACTTGAGCCCTATCTTTATGCCATAGGGAGCTGTGTTGGGATAGAGCCTACTGTGATGACGTATAGGATTGGTTAGTGACGAACCCACTTGCAAGCTCTTGCCAATGGGGTGTAGGTATTGGTATGGTAGAGGGTATCAGGGGGAGGACATGGGATTGAGGCACAGTCTGCCCCCAGACTCTAGCTTTATCTCTATATCGGAGTGAGTGATGTGGGGCTACAGCGGTGTGTGATCCATTGGGCTTGCTCACACTCTCGTGCATAGAGGTGCGGTGGCCACCAAACCTTACTATAGCACTGTGCAAGTATACCAGATCAAATGTAAATGTTACTCATGCATATTGCTTGTTGCATTGTCTGATTTTCTTATTGAGCTAAGTTGTGATCTCACCCTTGTATATATACATGTTTTTAGATGTTGATGCAGGTTATACTGTAGAGGACTATGTGGATGCTCCAGTATATAGATGTGTTGCTGCCTTGGAAGTGCAAGCAGGGGAGGATGAGCATGACACTTCATGCGAGTGCCCTTACTGCGTGTACCTCTAGGATGTTTTCATTTAGTTATTTGTTTCATTTGGATTTTATAAGCGATATAATAGATATTTTATTTATGTTTTGGTGTGGAAAATAATTGGTTACTATATTTACAATGTAGAACTCAGTTCATTTAATTAAAGACTTTCGCTATGTTTATTATATTCTGAACATGGTTATGTGCAATGGTTTGTGTAAGTAGACACAGTCTTATCGAGATCATGATATGAACCGTTGGTTTAGTGGTGGTTCACTCATACTTATGGTTTAACCAGAATTGGGGTGTGACAGATATCTACGGACAATTCATGTTGTTGTTGCACCGGATGGTCATACTTTTAAAGTAAAAAGGTTTAACTCTACCCATACTTGTGTTAAAGTGGATTATAATAGAAATGCCATTTTGACCTGGATAGTAAAAAAAACTTACTAACAGGTTAAGGGTAGATCCATACATGAAAATAAAGAGCATGATGGTTGCTATTAAGGCAAGATATGCTATTAATCCTAGCAAACAGCAACTATACCGTGCAGGGTTGGTGGCTAAGGAGGAGTCTCTTTCAAGTCATAAGTAGTCATATGCCTCCTTGCAAAAGTATGGTGAGATCTTACTACACAAGAACCTGGGGAGTTCTTTCAAGCTATAATTTGAAGATACGCCGGCTTCAACAGGGAATCCCATCTTTAAAAGGGTTTTTGTTGGTTTAGTAACATGTAAGAAAGGGCTTGTTCAGGGATGTAGGCCATTTATTGACATTAATGGTTATCATTTGAAAGGGACATATGGTGGGATTCTTTTGGCAGTTATATCAATGGACACCAATAATAGTCTCTTTCCTATTGCTTTTAGTGTGGTTGAAGGAGAAAATAAAGACAACTGGATGCGGTTTCTAACTATATTATTTGATGTAATCTCTTTTGATCTTGATGGGTATACTATGGCATTCATGTTAGATAAACAAAAGGTAAGCCATAATAAATTTTTGTTCCAATTTACTAATTCATAGTTGAATTACACATCTATTTTTTTAGTTCCAAATGATTCCTCTCACATTCTTTTTTCTTATTAAATTGTTGTAGGGATTGTCAGAAGATATTTCTAAAATTTTTTCCAACCGCCAATCAAAGGCATGCTATAGACACTTATACAACAATTTCAAGGTTTATTACTGAGGAGGTTATTTTAGAACGCATGTAAGTCATATAACGTTAAAGGTTTTAATAATGCAATGAATGAGATAAAGGTAATTAAAAGAGAAGCCTTTGACTGGATGATGAGAAACCCAGTCTCATCCTGGACTAGACATGCATTTGACCATAACATTAAAAATGACCATGTCACTAATAATATGTCAGAGTGTTTCAACAACTGGATTAATCCCTTTAAGTCCAAGCTTATTTTGATATTAATTGATGAAATCAGAATACAACGCATAAGAAGGATGCATATGAGATACCAGAATGGTTGTATGTTAAAAGAAAAGTTGACACTTGTATTCAGAAAAAAAAATTAGATATGGCTCAAAATGCATTTAGAAGTTATAGTGTACTGTCATATGATTCAGAAGAATTCGAGATTAATGATGAAAACAGTAGGTAAGTAGTAGATTTGAAGAAGAACCTTTGCGAGTGCTATGAATTGGAAGTTAGTGGACTTCCATGTAAACATGCAGCAGCTGCAATCTTGTTCAAGAGAGGTAGAGTAGAAGATCATGTATCATCATATTTCTCTCTTGAAAATTTTATGCTCTTCTATACTGAGGTTATACATGGTATGCCTGGCTTGACTAACTTCAAGAACAGTGGAGATGGTCCTGTGATACAACCTCCACTTTATAGGAGGCGAGCTAGTAGACCAACCAAGAAAAGGAGAAAAGAATCTAAGGAAGAACCTGGTAGTCAAACTAGAAAGAATACATCTTCTGTAAAATGTTCTTACTGTAAATAAATTGGTCACAACTCAAGGACATGTAAAGAAAAAAAGGACCATTCTTCTGAACAAGGAACTTCTTAGCAAGGAACCTAGTTTCAACAACCACCTTCTCAACAACGAACATCCCGTAGAAAGGTATCACTTTTGTTTATGCCATATAAAATTCCCAGTATTTATTTCTGCTACTCACTTCTTCTTATATGTGATTATGTAGAGCAAAAGGCAAGCTAGAACTAATGGGTTTCGAATGCAGACTAGATCCCAATCATCTAGGGCATCACAAGAATTATCAATCTAGGTAAGAAAGTTGGCAAGAATGGCTGGAAAGGCAAAAAAGTTCAGGAGATCGTGGGCAGAAGCACGTAGGTAGAACACTTAGATGAATGTGAGAAATGTTTTACATAATTTTTCTTTCCTTCTTTCATTTATTTTTATGTAAAGTAATATCCAACTGATGCATTTTTTTACCTCTTACCTCTACTTCGGCTTACCGGTTTTCCAGGAATATGGCACAAATCTGAGGGTTTTCATATTGTGCAAGGGTATTTGAATTTTCAATCTATCTGACAAGACCTTTTCTTTTTAAATTTTCTAAGTTTCTTCTCTTATTATGGTTTAAGCCTCCAAGGGTGTCGGATTTAACTTGTTTCAGGGAACTGGAACTGATGCATCTCGATTTTAACTTGTTTCTTAATGATGTGTGTTTTCGATTGAGATGTACCTCTATATATGTTGATTTTTCAGGTTTGGTTAGAAGCTGGTTGAGTCTTTTTCTAGAACTATGGTGACAGTTTTGCTTCAATGGTGGGTGGGCTGGTTATAAAGAATATTTTTCAATGGTGACAATTTTTGCTTCAATTATGTAGTCTGCTTGGTTATAATCTTTTTCTTCTTTTTTTTGTATTAAACTGAAATTATGATTGTATATGGATATATATACAATATGGATGATTGTTAGACATGGAATGTATATGGAACATACTTTTTTTGTATATACAACATTATCATTGCTCATAAGATTTCACATTTCTTGAATCGAAAGAAAGGTAAGATTAGGTTTATGCCTCTGAAATTTGATATGTCCAAATCCTATGAAAAAGTGGAATGAGGTTTCTAAAGATCAGGTCTGTAACTCTGTTTGGGAGCTGTAGAAATTAACCACCCATTTCAACAGAGAAAAAAACTGAGACTTGGATACATGTTTAAGCAATCAAAGAGAATTCTATGTTTATTGAAAGAACTTTCATTTTACATGACACAATCTTTTGGAAGGGCATGTTATCATACCAATCAGTAAATAACACAAGTTAAAAGGGTGACACCTTCAGCCACCTTTTCCAGTGTAAACTTCCCAAGCAAGCATAGATCATACGGGATGTTGTACATCAAACTCAAGGATGGGGCCAAAAAATATACTCGTGAAAACACATTTAAACATCAATGTAACATTTTTTCATATTGCTTCCATGGATGCCTTCAACAGTTATTCATAAGCCGTTTCTTGTACTTTCCATGTACCAGGTTGAGGAAAAAGTCTGTAAATATGTGCTCATATTCTGGCATTTTACCGTAGCTTGCAAAAATTTCAAAAATCCTGTAAACACATGTTGTGCTGAGGGGGGAAAAGTGAGGAACACAATCATGCATGCAACATATACATGTAGATAGAAAAAATAAAGCCAAACTCCAAAGGTCTCTAGTGACACAACAGCTATAAATCTTGCAAGTTGCATCGAC